>CM031239.1:305596809-306196809 GCA_018340775.1 Taxus wallichiana var. yunnanensis | reverse complement strand
TTGGTTACGACGAGACGTCTCTAGGTGCCACGAGTCCGAGAAGTCACCCGTCAAAGATATGGCGTGTTTGGGCCTCGAGACTCTTAACGACTACGCCCGGATGAGGTACTCGAGAGCACGGGAGTGTAGGGAACAAAACGAAGCCTCCACTAGCGTTCACTAGGCCATTTGGACGTGTTGGCGTAGTTGGTTTAGTCCCATGAGCTTCGTTTGCAAACTACGAACCTCTGACCCTACACCGACTCGCACTATTTCTGCATTTACAAACAAAGAGGTCACGAGAGAACCGGATGGAGACGGAGAAAACCGCGAGAGGCTTTCATAGAGGGCCCCGACATGGAGCTCTTGGATCGACGAGACATCTCTAGGTGCCACGGACGAGAAATCACATGTCGAAGATATGGCGTGTTTGGGCCTCGTGGCTCTTAAGAGACTACGCCCGAACGAGGTAGATGAGAGCACATGGAGTGTAGGGAACAAAACGAAGCCTCCATTAGCGTTCACTAGGCCACCTTGACGTGTTGGCATAGTTGGTTTGGTCCCACAAGCTTCGTTTGCAAACTACAACATCTAATGCAAGCACTCTACACCGACTCAGCGTCGCATTATTTGTCGTGTTTGGAAACAATAGGACAAGCGAGAGAACTAGATGGAGACGGAGAAAAATTCGAGAGGCTAGAGGGCCCCACATGGAGCTCTTGGATCTCGATGAGACGTCTTTAGGTGCCCGCGGAGTCCGAGAAATCACATGTCGAAGATATGGTGTGTTTGGGCCTTAGGGCTCTTAAGCGACTACGCCTGAGACGGGGTAGCTTTCGAGAGCACGGAGAGCGTAGGGAACAAAATGAAGCCTCCACTAACATTCACCATGCCACTCCAATGTGTTGGCGTAGTTGGTTCGGTCCCACGAGCTTCCGTTTGCAAACTACAACATCTCGGTAGCCTACACTGACTCGAGACAACACTATTTTGAGTTTACAAACAATAGGACACGAGATAACCAGATGGAGAGGGAGAAAATCGTGAGAGGATTTCGTAGAGGACCCCAACATGGAGCTTTGGATTTGACGAGAGACATCTAGGTGCCACTTGAGTCTCGAGAAATCACCGTCAAAGATATGACGTGTTTGGACCTCGGGGCTCTTAAGCGACTACGCCGGACGGGGTAGCCGAGAGTATGGAGAGCGTAAGGAACAAAACGAAGTCTCCACTAGCATTCACTAAGCTATTTGGATGTGTTGGTGTAGTTGGTTCGGTCCCACAAGCTTTCGTTTGTAAACTATAGCCTCTAACTGACAACCCTACACTAACTCGACATCACTATTTCTCAAGTTTACAAATAATAGGACGGTGAGAGAATCGGATGGAGAGGAGAAAACCGCGAGAGGCTTTCGTAGAGGGCCCCGACGAGGAGCTCTAGGATCTAATGAGACGTCTCTAGGTGCCACAAAGTGCTATAAATCACATGTCGAAGATATGGTGTGTTTGGGTCTTAGGGTTCTTAAGCGACTACGCCGGACGGTGGTAGCCCAAGAGCACGAGGAGTGTAGGGAAACAAAACAAAGCCTCCACTAGCGTTCACCTGTGCCACCCTAACGTGTTGGCGTAATTGGTTCGGTCCCACGAACTTGTTTGCAAAATACGGCATTTAAGCAGCCCTACACTTACTCGGCCTACACTATTTTTGCGTTTACAAACAATAGGACAACGAGAGAACCGATGGAGACGGAGAAAAAATTGCGAGAGGATTTTTAGAGGGTCTTGACATGGAGCTCTTGGTTCGACGAGACGTCTCTAGGTGCCACGGAGTCCGAGAAGTCACCCGTCAAAGATATGGCGTGTTTGGGCCTCAAGACTCTTAAACGACTACGCCGGATGAGGTACTCGAGAGCACGGGGAGTGTAGGGAACCAAAACGAAGCCTCCACTAGCGTTCACTAGGCCATTTGGACGTGTTGACGTAGTTGGTTTAGTCCCATGAGCTTCCGTTTGCAAACTACGGTTCCCATGACCCTACACCGACTCATCTCGCACTATTTCTCGCATTTACAAACAATAGGACAGCGAGAGAACCGGATGGAGACGGAGAAAACCGCGAGAGACTTTCGTAGAGGGCCTGACATGGAGCTCTTGGATCTGACGAGACATCTCTAGGTGCCACGGAGTCCGAGAAATCACATGTCGAAGATATGGCGTGTTTGGGCCTCAGGGCTCTTAAGCGACTACGCCCGAACGAGGTAGCTCGAGAGCACATGGAGTGTAGGGAACAAAACGAAGCCTCCATTAGCGTTCACTAGGCCACCTTGACGTGTTGGCATAGTTGGTTTGGTCCCACAAGCTTCTGTTTGTAAACTACAAACGTCTGGGCTGACCCTCTACACCGACTGCATCGCATTATTTGTCGTGTTTGGAAACAATAGGACAGCGAGAGAACTAGATGGAGACGGAGAAAAATTCGAGAGGCTTTCGTAGAGGGCCCCGACATGGAGCTCTTGGATCTGATGAGACGTCTTTAGGTGCCACGGAGTCCGAGAAATCACCCGTCGAAGATATGGTGTGTTTGGGCCTTAGGGCTCTTAAGCGACTACGCCCGAGACGGGGTAGCCGAGAGCACGGAGAGCGTAGGGAATAAAAATGAAGCCTCCACTAACATTCACCATGCCACTCCAATGTGTTGACGTAGTTGGTTCGGTCCCACGAGCTTCCGTTTGCAAACTACAACCTCTGGTAGCCATACACTGACTCAGACAACACTATTTTTTGAGTTTACAAACAATATGACAACGAGATAATCAAATGGAGAGGGAGAAAATCGTGAGAGGATTTCGTAGAGGACCCCAACATGGAGCTTTTGGATTTGACGAGACATCTCTAGGTGCCACGGAGTCTGAGAAATCACCCGTCGAAGATATGACGTGTTTGGACCTCGTGGCTCTTAGCGACCACGCCGGACGGGGTAGTCCGAGAGCACGAGGAGCGTAAGGAACCAAAACGAAGCCTCCACTAGCATTCACTAAGCTATTTGGATGTGTTGGTGTAGTTGGTTCGGTCCCACGAGTTTCGTTTGCAAAACTGACCTCTAATGACCTTCTACATGACTCAGACCGCACTATTTCTCGCGTTTACAAACAATAGGACAGTGAGAGAACCGGATGGAGAGGGAGAAAATTGCGAGAGCCTTTCGTAGAGGGCCCTATCATGGAGCTCTCGGATCTGACGAGACGTCTCTAGGTGTCACCGATTCGAGAAATCACCGTCGAAGATATGGCGTGTTTGGGCCTTATGGCTCTTAAGCAACTACGCCGGGACGAGGTAGCCCAAGAGCACGAGGAGCGTAGGGAACAAAAAGGAAGCCTCCACTAGCATTCCCCTGGCCACCCCAACATTTTGGTGTAGTTGGTTCGGTCCCACAAGATTCTATTTGTAAAGTACAAAGATCTCATGGCAGACTTACACCGACTCAAATCAGTATTATTTCTCGCATTTACAAACAATAGGACAACAAGAGAACCGCATGGAGACGGAGAAAACCATGAGAGGTTTTTGTAGAGGGCCCCGACATGGAGCTATCGAATCTGACGAGACATTTCTAGGTGCCACGGAGTTCAAAAAATAACATGTCGAATATATGATGTATTTGGGCCTCGGGGCTCTTAAGCGACTACGCCGGATGGGGTGGCTCAAGAGCATGGGAGCATAGGGAACAAAACGAAGCCTCCACTAGTGTTCACGAGGCCACCTTGACGTGTTGGCGTAGTTGGTTTGGTCTCATGAGCTTACATTTGCAAAATACTGAGCATTTGTGCCCTACACCGACTTAGACTGTATCTTATTTCTCGTGTTTACAAACAATAGGAATACGAGAGAAGCAAATGGAGACGGAGAAAATCGCGAGATAATTTCATAGAGGGCTTCGACGAGGGAGCTTTCAGATCTGATGAGACGCTCTCAGGTGCTACTGAGTCCAGAAATCACCCGTCGAAGATATGGCGTGTTTGAGCCTCGGGTGTTTTAAACGACTATGCCCAGGATAGGGTAGCCAAAAGCATGAGGAGCATAGAGAACCAAAACAAAGCCTCCACTAGTGTTCACCGGGCTATTTGGACGTGTTGACGTAGTTGGTTCGGTCTCACGAGGTTCCGTTTGTAAACTCTGCCTTTGGGAGCCCTACACTGACTGTCGCACAATTTCTCGCATTTACAAATAATAAGACAGTGAGAGAAATGAATGAGAGAGGAGAAAACCGCGAGAGGCTCTCGTAGAGGGCCCCGACATGGAGCTCTCGGATCGGCGACGAGACGTCTCTAGATGTCACGGAGTCCGAGAAATCACATGTCGAAGATATGACGTGTTTGGGCCTCAAAGATCTTAAGCGACTACGCTCGGACGAGGTAGCCTGAGAGCACATGGAGTATAGGGAACCAAAACGTAGCATTCACTAGCGTTCGAGAGGCCACCCCGATGTTTTGACATAGTTGGTTCAATCCCACGAGCTTGTTTGCAAACTACAGCCTCTGGCAGCCTACTGTCGACTTAGATCGCACTATTTCTTGTGTTTACAAAACAATAGGACAACGAAAGAATCGAGACGGAGAGGGAGAAAAGCGCAGAGAGACTTTCGTCGAAGACCCCGACATGGAGCTCTTGGATCGACGAGAGACGTCTCTAGGTGCAACAAACTCCGAGAAATCACCCGTCGAAGATATGGCGTGGTTGGGACTCAAGGCCCTTGAGCGACTACGCCCAGACGAGGTAGCCCGAGAGCACATGGACTATGGGGAACCAAAACGAAACCTCCACTAGCATTCACCGTGCCAACCCGATGTGTTGGCATATTTTGTTTGGTCCCATAAGTTTCCATTTGAAAACTACATAACAGTCTGGCAGCCCTACACTAACTCACCGATCGCACTATTCCACACGTTTGCAAACAACAAGACAAATGAGAGAACTGGATGGAGACGGAGAAAACCATGAGAGACATTTGCACAGGGCCCCAACATGGACGTATCGGATTTGATGAGACGTCTCTAGGTGCCACGGAGTCCGAGAAATCACTCGTCGAAGATATGGCGTGTTTGGGCCTCAGGGCTCTTAAGCGACTACGCCCAGACGAGGTAGTTCGAGAGCATGGGGAGCATAGGGAACCAAAAAGAAGCCTCCACTAGCATTTACTGTGCCACCCTAACGTGTTGGCATAGTTGGTTGGTTCCACGAGCTTAGTTTTGGTAGTACATCATCTAAGTCAAGCATCGCCCTTAAGAGCCCCGAGACACAAACACACCATATCTTCGACGGGTGATTTATCGGACTCGTGGCACCTAGAGACGTCTCGTCAGATCCAGAGAGTTCCATGTGGGGCCCTCTACGAAATCCTCTCGCGGTTTTCCCCTCTCCATCCGGTTCTCTCATTGCTGTCATATTATTTGTAAACGCAAGAAATAGTGCAGTATCGAGTTAGTGTAGGGGCCGCCAGGACGATGTAGTTTGCAAACGGAAGCTCATGGGACCAAACCAACTACACCAACATGTCGAGGTGGTCAGTGAACACTAGTGGAGGTTTTTTTTTGTTCCTTATGCTCCCCGTGCTCTCGGGCTACCTTGTCCGAACATAGTCGCTTAAGAGCCCTGAGGCCCAAACACGCCATATCTTCGACATGTGATTTCTCAAACTCCGTGGCACCTAGAGATGTCTCGTCAGAACCGAGAGCTCCATGTTGGGGCCCTCTACGAAAGCCTATCGCGGTTTTTTCCGTCTCCATCCGGTTCTCTCGTTGTCTTATTGTTTATAAACGCGAGAAATAGTGTAGTTTGAGTCAATGTAGGGCTATCAGAGGCTGTAGTTTGCAAACGAAAGCTCGTGGGACCGAACCAACTAGGCCAACATGTCGGGTTAGCCTAGTGGAGGCTTCGTTTTGGTTACCTATGCTCCCATGCTCTCGGGCTACCCCGTCCTGGCGTAGTCGCCAAGAGCCCTAAGGTCCAAACACGCCATATCTTCGACATGTGATTTCTCAAACTCCGTGGCACCTAGAGACGTCTTGTCGTAACCGAGAGCTCCACGTCTAGGCCCTCTACGAAATTATTTTGTGGTTTTCTCCTCTCCATCCTATTCTCTCCGTTGTCCTATTGTTTGTAAACATGAGAAATAATGTAGTCTGAGTAAGTGTAGGGTTCACAAAGGCTGTATTTTGTAAACGAAAGCTCGTGGGACCGAACCAACTACGCTAGCACGTTGGGGTGCCCTAATGAATGCTAGTGGAGACTTCTTTTTTGTTCCCTACGCTCACCGTGCTCTCGGGTTAACACGTCCGGCGTAGTCGCTTAAGAGCCCCGAGGCCCAAACACGCCATATCTTCGACGAGTGATTTCTCAGACTTCGTTGCACTTAGAGATGTCTCGTCGAACCGAGAGCTCCATGTCGGGGCCATCTACGAATGCCTCTTGTGGTGTTCTCCATCTCCATCCGGTTATCTCATTGTCATATTATTTGTAAACACGAGAAATAGTACAACCGAGTCAATGTAGGGTCGCCAAATGTTGTATTTTGCAAATGGAAGCTCGTGGGACCGAACCAACTACGCCAACACGTCGGGGTGCCTTGGTGAATGCTAGTGGAGCTTCTTTTTTGTTCCCTACGCGCCCGTGCTCTCGGGTTACCCGTCCGGGCGTAGTCGCTTAAGATCCCTGAGGCCTAAACACTCCATATCTTCGACATGTGATTTCTCAGACTCCGTGGCACCTAGAGACATCTTGTCAGATTCGAGAGCTCCATGTTAGGGCCCTCTACAAAAATATCTCACGGTTTTTCTCCTCTCTATATGGTTCTCTCACCGTCTATTGTTTGTAAACGTGAGAAATAGTGTAGTTTAAGTCGGTGCCAGGTGTAAGAGGCTGTAGTTTGCAAACTAAGGAAGCTCGTGGGACCGAACCAACTACGCCTACACATCCAAATAGTCTGGTGAACGCTAGTGGAGGCTTTTTTTTGGTTCTCTACGCTCCCCGTGCTCTCGGGCTACCTCGTTCGGGCGCAGTCGCTTAAAAGCCCTAAGGCCCAAACACGTCATATCTTCAATGGGTGATTTTTCATACTCTGTGGCACCTAAAGACATCTCGTCAGATCTGAAAGCTCCATTTCGGGGCCCTCTATGAAATCCTCACGTGGTTTTCTCTGTCTCCATCTGGTTCTCTCGTTGTCCTATTGTTTGTAAACGCAAGAAATAGTGTAGTCTGAGTCGTCTGTAGGGGCTGCAGATGATCTTGTATTTTGCAAATAGAAGCTTGTAGGACCGAACCAACTACACCAACATGTCGGGGTGGCCTAGTGAACGCTAGTGGAGGCTTCGTTTTGGTTCCCTATGCTCCTCGTGCTCTCGGGCTACCCCATCCGGGCGTAGTCGCTTAAGAGCCCTGAGGCCCAAACACACCATATATTTGACATGTTATTTCTCGGACTCCGTGGCACCTAGAGATGTCTCGTCAGATCCAATAGCTCCATGTCGGGGCCCTCTACAAAATCCTCTCGCGGTTTTCTTCGTCTCCATCTGGTTCTATCGTTGTCATATTGTTTGTAAATGCAAGAAATAGTGCGGATCTGAATCGGTGTAGGGCTACCAGAGATCTTTGTACTTTGCAAACGGAAGCTCATGGGACCAAACCAACTACGCCAACACGTCGGGGTGGCTTGGTGAATGCTAGTGGAGGCTTTGTTTTGTTCCCTAAGCTCCCCGTGCTCTCGAGCTACTCGTCCGGCGTAGTAGTGCATTAAAGAGCCCTGAGGCCCAAACATGTCATATCTTTGACATGTGATTTCTCGAACTCTGTGGCACCTAGAGACATCTCGTCAGAACCGAGAGCTCCACATCGGGGCCCTCTACGAAAGCCTCTCATGGTTTTCTCCATCTCCATCCGGTTCT
Source organism: Taxus wallichiana var. yunnanensis (assembly GCA_018340775.1). Classification (NCBI taxonomy): domain Eukaryota; kingdom Viridiplantae; phylum Streptophyta; class Pinopsida; order Cupressales; family Taxaceae; genus Taxus; species Taxus wallichiana. Next base: position 306,188,894 of record CM031239.1, on the reverse strand, counting down.
CTCGCTGTCCTATTGTTTGTAAACGCGAGAAATAGTGCAATCTCGACTCGGTGTAGGGTTACCTCGTCGGAAGTAGTCGCTTAAGAGCCCTGAATGACTAGATTGACTTAAGAATGAATTTGATAGGGGTATGTCTAAGAACACATGGGAGTTATCAATCACCTAGTAAATATTTTTTGTTTAGTTCTGGATGGGAGTCGGTCGGCCTACGACTTAGTGACCTTATAAAGAGACCATGAGCAAGAAGAAGCGCAAGTAAGGTAAATACACATATACACATTGATAAATTGAATGAATAATTACTCATATTAGGTAACTCTTTATATAGATACATTATATAAATATCGATTTCCAAATTTTGATGCATATTATACATTGAAAATGCTAGTACATGTACATCACCAATAAATGAAAAAATAATCCATAATGTCTTAAATATTGTCAAATGCGCATAATATTAGTTTCATGTAAAAATAATCTCAGAAATGTAAGGTCTCATATAAAATTATCAAGTTCCAAATAGTATTTTAATGTGCATAATAAATACAAAAATTCCCAAATAGGTCATATACCATCAAGTTCAAATGTCATATAGGCTTACATACAATGTTATGCACATAGGCATACAAAAACAATGTCATGTAAGACATATATATTTCCTACTCATCAAAATCTACCCTCTCTTGGCCTTGCTCGAAGAAGGCCCTCCCTTAGGCGAAGATGGAGATCCATGAGATGATTTTGGATCGCCCGAGCCAATGCTTCGAGTCCTCTTCCGCTGAATACTCGCATGTAGATGACCCTGTAAATGCAAACAATGTTTTTTTGTCAAAACTTAATTTATATATGTTTTCAACATGTATTTAAGACAATGCTAGAATGAAAGTATTTACATAAATACACAAACTTACCGCAAGTTGTCGATCACACCGAATTTGCATCTCACGCTCAGATGAGTCATCGGGAGCTCCTGCAGTACGAACGGGGGTATGAAGACGACGAGATGGAGGAGTTCGTGCCCTCGAAGTCAAAATGGAGGGGTTGAAGTTCCCTACATACACATAAGATCAGAAAATCTAACATCAGAATTAGCGAAAATAGAGCTAAGTACATGTATCTACATAATGACAATATTTTAACTAATTTTATCAATATAGAACTATTGTTTTTACCCCGCCACGCCTGTGAATCAAATGAACAGGGCTGCGCCCTGTCGCAGGTAACTCCTGCATACACACAATGAAGGACATTATTAACATAATTTAATAATTCTACAATGAAAGACATTACTAACATGTAATTTAACATAATATGAATTACACAAGAAATTTAACAAAATTTATGTGTTGTTTGAATACATCGGTGAGTCGCAGCAGATGAAATCGCAAGCGGCAACACCTATATCTACTTGTCGCAGAGATGGTGGGGTGTCTACAGAAGTCAACATCTTTATTAAACATGTATATCACGTGAGTTAGATGGACATACAAGAACATACATATATTTGACTTATATATAATATATATATATATATATATATATATATATATATATATATATATATATATATATATATATATATATATATATATATATATATATATATATATATCTATATGTATGTGAAAATTTTACATAATTAACATTCTAAATTACCTCTCGTGAATGTATGCGTATGCATGGTGCTCGCCAATGAAGAAGATGCACCTCCCGCGCACTGTAATATCAATGCATGTACATGTACAAATATAATTATTTCAAAAATTTAACATATATAAGTAAATCAGGTACTCCAAAATTTTTGTAACACACATAACAAAACATAACAAATTTACTTGCGAAGGTGACGCCGATGAATGTAATCCAAATGTCTCACTCAAAAGGACATCTGACATAGTGACATTATTGTGTTCATCCGTAGCACCAAGTGCACCAAAATCAGTATGCATGAAAGTATCGTCCTCCTCGGGCCCTAAGCATATGCTACCACATGACGAGCAAAAATGTGGCCTCATGTTAGTACTCCTTGAGGGAATACTTTGTGTACCTCCATGAGCATCTGGCTTAGAAATCTCCCTCATATGTCGAACAAGGGTCGCAGATAGCCCTGAAGCGCGTGGAGTGTATCAATCTCTACTGTCTCCTTCACTACTTGAGGGACAATCTCAGGGTGAGGGGGATTCTGTGAGGGAAATCTACCCTACGGAATAGGTGCATGTTGTGCACCTGGTCGATCATGTGCAAATCTTTTTCCTCGGTCGTGGAAATCTTAGAAATCAAAATAATTTGGGATCTCGTTGAGGATAAAATCGCAATAGAGTTTCCTCAGAAATTATAGTGGCACCTCGTTGTTATTACAAGGTGGAAAATCAAACACCATCCACCATCAGTCCCAAAAATTATTTCTAATCAAATTATTATTGCACCAATGGATGGGAAATCGTTTACATGTCAACGGAACAGTAAGATTAGTGCGGGGTCCGTGAATAAGGCACATATGAGTTCTTTTGAAATTTCTTTTTCTTTACATCCACATATGACAATTTTTTGGAATAATAAACCCTACAACCCTCTCTGTAAGTTGTCCAATGATCAATTTTCCCCGTTGCCACGTCAATTTGAACAAGTAATGCCTCCAATGTGTTTACAAGAGAGGCGTGGTGGGGGTTTGTAGATTGTGCATCCCTCATTGTTTTGATTAAATCCTCAATTTCAATTTTGTTTTCAACTATTTGGGCTGCTAAATCTTCTTGTCTAACCGAGGGATGTTGGGAAATTATGGGAGTGTCGATTGGGATGTCAGAATAACAAGGTTTGGTTGTGATTGATTCCCTCGACCTCTAACTGTAACAATAAAAAATATGTACTCAATTCAAATTTTAATCTATAATTATCATATTTCAATGCAATTTTGAGAAAAGAAATGTGTTTACCTCTTCTTCGTGGCACCATCGTCGATTCAGATCTTCCCGTGATCTAGAAATGATCCTTTGAGCTTGAGATCCAACTGAATGGAAAAACGCGAGGGCACGAACAAGCTCTGAAACTCGCGTTTGAGGGAGGAAAAATGATAGAGGCTTGGGCCTCTTTTTTTGTTTATACTCAACATAATGCGTACGCGTTATGTAACGCAGCGTATGCGTTATGCTCTGGTGATTCCTTTTTTTATATATACTCAACATAATGCATACACGTTATGTAACGCATATGCGTTATGCTCTGGTGATTCCTAAGCCAAACAAACTAAAATGCGAGTGCGTTTTTATTTTTCTCACATCCTTGTCCGCTTTTTGGCCCCCAATTTCGTGCACTTACCCCTATTTCATGACGAGAATCTGCATTGAAATGAGACCCTTAACATCAGTCCCTCCAATGTCACATTCAAGGTAAATTACCTGTTACCAATTTTGAAAATAGAAAGCCAATTAACTGTTATAGTTCTGAGGCCAGTCATGTAAAAATAACATAGCTTATAACTAATAGCATTGTACCGGTTGGACGTAAAAGAAGTTTCGTCACTCTTTCTTGTTACCAATTCTGAAAATAGAAAGCCAATTAATCTGTTATAGTTATGAGGTCGATCATGTAAAAATAACATAGCTTATAAGTAATAGCATTGTACCAGTTGGACATAAAATAAATTTCGTCACTCTTTCTTGTTGTAATTACTTTTGTTTACTTTATGTATCTTGGATAGTCGCTTTGTAATCGTGAACCACCCTTGGTTGGAAATGAACTTGTTTTTAGCTTGCTCTATATAGCTAATCTTCTTCAAGTTGTTGAGTTCTCATTTTCAAACTACTGCTCCTAAAAGTTGTTTTATGCATCCTCCTAGTGGTATGCTTACTCCAGCAAAGTCAATTATAACAACTAGTAAGTTGTCTTTAACACTAACAAAAAATGTTAGACAAGGTTTTATATACACATTCCTAAAGATTTATGAAATATTGTTGATCATATTTTCATACGGGATATGCAATTTTACATTTGTCGATAGCTCTGAAATGACACTTACCTCGATACCCTATTATTTTCTTTACAAGAAATTCATAGATACTTTTTTACATAATTTGGTTCCTTAGTTCTCCGAAGATTTGAAATTTTGTTGTACTAGGTAAATGCTAGGTACAGAATTTACAAACCTGCAAAATTTTCAAGTTTCCATCAATTTCCCACATTAATTCTTGTGTAGATTTTCAGTTTTTCGCCCTAGCCCGGTGCTTGCCAACATTTTTCAAATTTTGGTATCATTATAGTTGTTCTCGTATTGGTTTGAAGTGTCTTCTCCATTTTGAAAAGGATATTCAGTTTTGCTCTAATAGGATACTTGATGCAATTTGCTACGATTTCCAGTCTTCCAATTGCAATAGATTTTGTTGTAGTATACATTTGCTTATATGATTTTTCTACATATGAAATACACAATAGTTATTGCAGATACAGTCATCAATACAAGCCAATATTTCTTTGCTTTCTCTACAGCTCCATATGCAGTAGTTGTATACATATGTATGTCAATGTATACGTGTACTGAAATTAGAAGTGTATTAATTTCAAAAAAACCTTACACCAAAATCTATTTTTGTTGTTGCACAGGTTGAAGGAACATTGACCGTCACAAAGGCCTATTCAGTCCATTTGAACCTATTTGTAAAAATGCAACTTGACTATTGACCGTTTACCACCATTGCATACAGACATAGCGTATTGTAGTAACTGCCAATAAGAATGCCCATATGCATATTACCATCGTCTTCTATGCACCATTAAAAGCACAGACAAAACATCCATCCAATGCATAGCTAAAAACAAGCTTCTAACTGAATTGATACCTTCTCTTACTGCTATAACATATCCGCAATACATAGAAGACAAAGAAGTTGTTATAGAACAGCTATCACACTTTGCATTGCATGACATCTTTACAATAGACAAAAATAATATCATCAGACAAATGACAACTACTCCAGACGAAAGTATGTTTCCTTCACCCACTTTTCAATTTTCAGCAACATTGCAAATACTAGATGCTCTACTCATATTAATATTCACTTTCATTCCTCTGCAGGCATTCCATCCCAATTTCAGTCACAAGAAAGCAACTACACATCTTCAAGCCATACAATGTCAGCGCCATCATTTTAAGGTAAACCAGTTTCCCCATGCACACATATGTTTCAGCTATTCCATTTCAAATACAAATGAAAAACAATTTCTAATACTACTCCATATTTCTTTTGCAGATCTAAAACTGGCGCTCCACTTGCTACACCGCAACATTTCTGAAAATCCAGTTTGCCATAGCATAAATTGTTAATTCTCATCATTTTCTATGGTCATAGTTTACTACAAACAACAATAAGCTATATGCTTATATTTATACATTTCAAAGGAATTTGTTTAATATGGATGGATTGATAGACTTTTACATTGCATCCTAGATAGCAATACTATTGTTTTTACCTTCGGCAGTTAATTTGAAATGCCCTTTAAAAATTCAACTGCTTGATTAAAACTACTAATTCATTATCATGCATTGCGATTGATTAGTTCCTCTATTGTCTTTTCCTATGTCTAGCAATCATGATCTCATAATTATTCAAGCTAATGTTCAATGGTTACACATCATAAAAACATTGACTTTCAGTGTTGCTTCTGCAATGCTCTTCACACCGACATAGGGGGCATTTTCCAAATGCTTTTAGTTCCTAATTTGTTTAAATTTCGTATTCGTTTCCAATGCTTTCTTTTAGCATAGTCTCCACGAGTTGGAGAGTCAATCTGTGTTTTTCTCTACCCCACATGGCGTTAAGCTACTACTTCTGGACTTGATGATATTGATATGGGCCTCTTTGCACAGTTTCTTAGGAAATAGCTTTGATTGCCATGCGTAAAGCTTACATTTCACAATCCGCTCATTCTTATCAGAAACTCAAACATGGACACCATTTGCGGGGAAGGCATTTGAATTTGTTCACCCACAACATATATTATCATCGTAAGATATCATGTCAACAATCACAGTGCCACTACCAACTCCTTCCCCAACTGAGGACTCTGAACAACTCAGAAACGCAGTTCAAGCTTTTGCAATAACTTCCTTATTCTTGTTTCAGCCTATTTTTTTGAAGTGTGATCTGCATTCTGTTTTTCAATTGGGTTCATACTTCCACAGGTCAAATTGCTTTGTAAGATTTTCCATACTACATGTAATTGCTTACATGATAAAATAAATGTACATGTTTTCTTCGCTTCTCTTGATTGAGAAGATTTATTGTATTGGGTTGATAGTTATGGGATTGTTTGTTGCCAATGTCGCGAGGAGAGAAACCTATAGCTATTCAATTTATGGAGATGTGGGTAGCATTCTGTCATTTAAATCTAGGTCACTGGAATGTACCTTTGTTCATTCAACTGTTCTCCATTATTGTTACATCACAATCCACATATTCATTCCCTACTTTCATGGTCGGGGGAGAGGTGGCGGAGTAAGGGGATGAGAATGCTATTTAGGCGAGTGTATGGGAGTATATTAATAGTGGTACTTTGTTATAATACATTTTTATAATCACTAGGAGATTTCGTTAAATGGAAGGTTTTGGTTCTGGTTCCTGTCACGATGCCAAACTCATTTTTGGTGACTTTGAGATTACCTTTTTGCCTTTTTTTTTGGAAAAGCATTTTCTCTCTAGTTTTCCCAATGCATCCATGTCACCATAACACATATCAGTGAGTCTAAGACTCATTGGTAGAGTTATCTTTCTTACCACTGGTACTGAAGCAAGACCAACCCAACAACAAATGCTTGCAGTCCAAGACCATGTTCATATGACCCATGATCCCCTGGTATTCGGAGGTTGGAAACACTTCCCATTAGATCTGAACAGGGGAACTGTTTGTTATTCATTATTTGTAATGATCTTTCATTTTTTAGCTTATCAACCTTCTAACAAAGTCTTGGGAAACTACATTCTCCACTGTATTTTTTGGATTTTCCACATGTTGATGTGAGAATGAATTTGTAGATGACCAATGTTAGGCTCACATAGTGTTCTTGTCATGACTTTGAATGCACCCTGATCACCACAATGAATATCAGGGAATCTAAGACTTGTTGGTAGAGTGTTACCTTCCTTACCACTGTACCCAGTGTACTGAGGTAACACCAACCCAACAACACATAGTTGCAGTCCATGGTCAAGTTGATATGATCCATGTTACCCCTGGTATTCAGACGTTTGAAACTCTTACATCTAAGTGAATAGGGGAACTGTTGTTTATTCATTACCCGTAATGTTTTCACATTAATTAGCTTATCAATCTTCATGATTGTGCACCCCAATATTTCTACTTACGGCCATCTCATTTTCATCTATCCATTGCCCAAAATTGCTACTGTAAAGAAATAATGTCAATACAACATTTTCTCTTGTATTTTTACGAGATAGAGTCATTATCCTCATCAATCTCATTACAACCTTCGCAGCGGGTACTCTAGTTGCCTTTGCAGCCCTTGTTTCTATTGTAACTTGCAAGTTGCAATGGAAGATTTCCATTTACATCCGTTGGTATTTGTGGTAATATTTTACCCTTTTCTTTCCTTCATTGAAGGTGGCAATTTTAACATGATAGGAAATTGTAATGATTAAGTGATTTTATTAAATAAAAAAATCGATTTGATGTGTTTTTATTTTTATCTATTGTATTTGTAACATTTATTTTTTTAATAAAGTTGAATAATTTTAAACTATATTAAATTAAAATTGTTATTTTTATGGATTCTAAAGACTAGTAATTGTACTAGAAGTGTGCAATGGATACGTTGATAGGTCGTTGGTGGAGATGGTTAGCTATTTGTATTATGCGTATACAAGTTTTTTGTAATAATTTATCATTAAACTAATAAATAATCGATGAAAAGACAATAAATTGTGGTGGAGCTTGTAGGTGTCATTCTATGCTTGTTCAAGTTTGCATCTACGACCTGGGGGAATTTTCTCATCTTCATATGCAATGAGACTTACGCCAAAGTTGTAGAGAAGATCCAAGGCTCATTGTTATCTAATTTTTGAGCTTGCATCTACAGGTTGGGAAGAAATTCATGTGTCTTCATATTCTCGTGAGACTAATACTAAAGTCATATTTGGAAGTTGAAGGTAAATGTGTGAAGAGGTTGTGCTAATTTTTGGTCTTGAAGGCAACACACTTAGTTCTACTCCCCTAAATTGTTTTTGCATTTTGAATCGCATTTTAGTGGGAATTGACTCTTTTGCAAAGGAAAACATTTAGAGGCCATAATTTGGACATATGAGCTCTATTTTTTGTTCTTTTAAAGCATAACAAAAATGTCAAGATATCAACAGTTTGATAGAGGTCGTTTGAAATTTCAAGGAATCTTTTTGTAGTCGATTAAGTGAAGCAAACCATAGAACTTCAAATTTAGATTGGTAATATTCATCTACTCTCTTTAAATGAGCCCTCAAAGCAATCTATTTTCATATTGCAAGGGAGCTAATCTATGTCACTTTGAAGAAAAAGACACTTAAAAATAAGTATGTGACACATTAATGTCCAGTTCTTCAATCAAGTATAAAAACTTCAATATTTTCTTCAAAGAACTTTAAAAAACACAATTTTTATACATATATACTTAGCTTCTTCTCACTCGTGATATGGCTATTTATTCAACTTGCTAATAAAAAGTATACAACTTGAACAAACAAAGATCCTAACCAATCATTTTGATGAGGAAGTTCAAGAAGCTCATTTTTCCAATTTACTAAAAGGTCAATTAGTGTTTTCATTATAGAACTACTATATTGAATTTGTGAAAATACAACTAATTGTAACACATCTACTAAAATTCTAATTAAGAGACACTAGTGGCAGCTAAACCAGACTCTATTTATGTATGTATAAATTTTATAATACACCCTAATATTTTAAATATTGTTTGGATTTCAAACTCCTCCCTAACCTTTTAAGTTAGTATGCCCAAAAGCCACAATTGTCAAGTGAATAATATGCACTAATAGTCTTTGCTACAAGCACTGAAATATGGCTTTAGGTACACCATATTTGTCTTTCATGTTGTGGAAAGATTAACCTCACTATCTTACAAAAATCTAGGGCCTTCAACGCCAGTAAGGACAAGCCCAAGTATCTCATGTCAACTATAGTTGGGGAGTAGTTGGAAGCATACGCAGAGTCTCCTTCACTATCTGCTTCAAAGAGGGAAGCTAACATGCATCTATTGAAGACATGTGCTTGTTGCAGGGAGCCCGCCCAACTCGCTTGCCCACATGCACATTTGAAGTATATTCCGAGATGAAATGTTTGATTGCTACATAATATCATGAAGGAGCATGAAAAGGAAATGCCATTCAGAAAAACTTGTATCCAATCCTAATCGCAGGCTCTTGGAATGTTACAACTAACCGTCATTTGGAATACTAGAGTGCAAATCCATCCAAGAAAAATATTTAGCCATAGAGAGAAGGGAAAGGGGTTATAATAGGTCTGATAAGAGGCTAGATGAAGATAAGGAGATGATGTTAGAGTTTTTGTTTCACTGTGTATGCTGAAAAGACATTCAAATCATAACCAGGAACCAAGGATTAGAGCACAAAGATATTACTATGATTATACATTGAGGCCAATGGTAACTATAAATAGTATCTGAAGCACTTACAGAAGCATCTCAAACAAGTTGATCCAAAGCATATATGAGTAGCCAAGAAACAATTCATTAATGAGGAATGGATCACCATTTTAGGGTGGAACAAATTTGTTGGCTAATGGGGAATGGATTTCCATTTCATAGCAGTACAAATCATCTAGATTGCATTAATGGTTCAAAAATAAATTAATATAAAACAAACCAAACAAATTCAATATGCCAATAAATGGGAAAAAGGTACTGGATTAAACAGTATGAAATCAACAACCAGTTTCAGCTTTATGGTCATTCCATCCTCCAAAGCATTTTGCCTTGAAGCTTCTAATTATTCACAAATAAAATAGAATTCAAATGTAAATTTAAAGATAATTTTTCATTGTTCGTCAAATCATGATCTGATTATTATGACAAATGCTTCAAGATCCAATATATACAAAAATACAAATTAAACTATGTTACACTGAGGAAAGAATTGTGAAAGGTATCCTATAACAAATGACAAGGTAAATTTTGGAGTAACTCTGAACTCAAAACATATTGTAGCCTATAACATTTATTCTATCATAAAAATCTGCGCTGAATTTCATCTTAACCAACATTCTATCCTAAATTTATTGCACCATGCCTTAAATTTGAGGGTTACATAATTGCATACAAAAAATTACTCTAAATCCTTTCACTTTTCTATATATCCAACATAATTCACATGCAAATAAGAGAGCAGTTTGAAATCGAACCCAACCTGAGATGTGTGATGAATCCTTAGGATATTTGGAAGGGGAAAGAGGTGTCTGTTCTTTAACCAAATAAATGAAAGAAAACCCTCCTTCGCCAATTTGCCTTTTAATTCTGAAGCACCTTTCATTGATCCAGACATCCGTTCCGCCATTGAGGATGTCGTACAAAGCATTCAACCCTGAAAATGTTTATCCCATGGTGCTACACAATTCAATTCAAAATTCAAGATCTTTTAGTTTGCTTATGATTTTTATGTCAGCCTGCTACACTGCCTACCTAAAAAAGTGCTCAAACTAACCACAACCCAATCCATCGTTACACTATAAATTAATTGGAGCTGTTGTATTTGCTTCATAAAGGAAACGAATCCATTAATGTCACTCACACAATAAGCTAAAATTATATTGGAGGTGATATTGAATACTCCCACTTGGTGGTTGTGTAATTTTTTGGACCGTTTGATGGAAGGGTACTACATACTTGCATTAACCAAACAGGGAGATAAAAATTCGTGAAACGAGGTGATTAAACTCTCAACAACCCTACTACTTACACATGGAAGGAAAAAGAATTCACCGTTGATTTCAACATTAGAGGTGAATCCGGACTGTAAGAAACACCTATCATCATGAAAATATTTTTAATTTTTAAGTTTACATATGTCTAAATAATCTCATAACTCTTATCTATGTTTACACGTTAATATATTTTCTTGAGGATTATGTGTTTACATGGTCTTTAAGAGATAGTGGAGAAGGGATTTGAAATGTTGGGGGCTTTTAAATGGGTTGACCATCTCCCTTGGCTTCACTTGTTGGATCTCATATGAATCCACACACATTGTGCATGCATCGTGTAACATGTCAAAATTTGTTAGAAAGATGATCCAAGAGGAAAATTCTCAAGCATTTTATTGAAAAGTTTCTCATTGTTTGATGGTGGATGCCCTTCTTAATTACCTCCTTTTTGTCTGATTTAGTGAAATTATGTGAGAATGTAGAAGATTCCCAGAGCTTTTTGTGTTCTCGCAAAACCAAAGAAACCAACAAAAAATTGTATTATTGAAACTATAGGAAGACAATATTAGTCGAAAAATACTATTGTATGATTTGAGGTCCTATAGACACAAAATCACGCACTTTGGGTAATATCTAATCCTGATTACATACTACTATTCATATGATTCCTAAGTAAGAAAAGTACTAATTAACCCATGTCTTTGGTCATCTTTGTCTTCTTTTTTTATTGCTTTTGGTATTATACTCTTTCTAGCTTAGTCTGTATTTTCATACCTCAACATTTCTCATTCGGATACCAACGTCAGCGCTTTCATCCCCTCTAGGCGCCCCTGACCTCTTTGTACTTTTTCACATCTTTTGGGTCATTTCTATTTGTTTGAGCATCTTATATTTTTGGTAGTCGGCCTTTTCGGGGTTAATTATGAAATTCAAGTAAGGGAATCATATAAATATAAAGTTATGTGATCATAATAAGGGACCAAACACTAAGCATTAGCTATCACCACCTAAGGTTGCATCCAAAGGATATTCAAGAGCATCAAAGCATCTATTATAACATCCATTCAAGGGCAAGGGATTGCATTATTCTACATACACTTCATAGGAGGGGAGTCTATTCTATTCCATGCACACATTTATTACATATATTTACATCTAGATACTTTTCTCGTTATCCAAGTATTATACACACAAGACCCACCTAGGGCACGATTCCAGACACATACACACATAGAAGTACATTAGGTCTGAAATGTAGTGCAATGCTTAGTCGTAAGATCACTTATTTTACAACTGAGGACAGTTTGACCCCTTATTTTGCATCTTTATTTTTTAGGATTTGATGTCTCTTTGAGGGTTTTGTAGGTCATTATTTCATTGCAGGTTTCTAGTGACCTCAACGATCATTGTGTGACCTCATAGTGACTAAAGCGAAGGACATTGAATAATTTGACCTAGAAAATATGTTTTTCGAGCATTTTTCATAGATCACATGCACCCATTATTAGTCTCAGTAGTGCCGTCGGTGCCCATGCCCCTTTCTAGGTGCCCTTGAGTATATTCCTCCATATCTACATTTTCTTGGGTTTTTGTGCGATGCTTTGTCCTCCTCTCTTCATCGGATCAATATTTCTACAAAGTCCAAATTTCATTGCAAATCGTTAAAGCTCTTCTTACCCTCTTTTCAACTAGGGTTTCACATTTCTTAGATTAGTTTGCTTGAGTTAATTTTTGTAATTAATTGTTCATTTATTTTGCTACTGATAATAAAGATTAGGCACATATTATCCATATTTTCTTAATCATTTTTGGTGAACCCCTACTTGATCGAATGCGCTTAAGATCCTCATACCTTTATTTCTCTCATCTTTCTAAGATCTCTTCATCATGAGTATCTCTATTAATGACTTCTTGCTCATCAATCTTGAATTAAGAGATAAAATCAAAACTCTCCTAGCTACCACTCACATTCCTATTAATATTCATCCAGATACAATATATAATACATTCGTAGATGCATTTTCTCAGCACATTGATTTTTCGTATAATCCTAATGTTGATCTTGTTATTTTTGACAATGATCCACCTTTGTATATCATGATTCACATTTATAATATGGGTTGAATGCACTCTAATCGATAATGGATCTAAACTCAATCTTTTCCTATGTCATTCCTTGAAAATATCAATCTTTCTTCTACTAATGTTAGTCCATCATGTCTTTCTCTTCGTGTATATGATGGCTCTATTCATCCATGCCTAGGTCACATTATTCTACCTATCACTGTTGGACCAAAAACTCTTAACACGGTTTTCTTTTTCATTGACTTTACGGTTTCGTATAATTGTTTACTTGGTAGGCCATGACTTCATGCCATGCAAGTGGTTCCTTCTACAATACATCACTGTGTCAAATTTATACATGAGGGCATAGAGTATACATTCCTCGTGATCATCACCCATTCAAATATTGTGACCATGATCCCAATACTATGCTTCCTACTCCAAGAACTGATACTACTGATGAACCACAACCTATGGATACTCCGCCTCATTTCCACTACTTGAAGGTGTTATTTTTTTGTGATGGATATTATCTCATCTACACCATCGCCTCCACCCACTTCTACGATTGCTATGATTCTTTATCAGGGGCCTATTCATCCAATAGAAGTCGATCCATCTCCTGCACCTTCACATGAGCAACCTCCACTAAAATGTCCTCCATTTACATGTACAATTTTCATGAATGAATCTTATTGGGAACATATTTCATTTGATCCTACTTCATCTAAATCTATATGCACACATGATGGGTTGACTCGGCTAGGGTTTAGTTGACAACATTTCTCCTTCATCTCGTGATTCTCATCTTTACTATGGATCTATCTCCATTACAATTTTTATGGTCTTTGCATCTTCTATCTCACATTATTTCTTGCATGTTCTCCCCATACTTCTCCACTTACACTCGGACAATCTTGGCTTGATTACATTGGGGTACATTAGACCATGATCATACTAATATATCATTCCCTGTGACATTTTGTTGTGTTTTCATTTACAATGACTCATTTCTTGGCTATTCACCAAATCTTACCATTGGTATGCCCATGGTTGTCCAATACCTCCATTCACTAATGAGGAATATGCTATGGGTATGTACAACTGACTTACACCTAAATTGTGCTTTACTCAACTAACCTGACATGCTATCGTTTATCAAGTTTCAGATGCTTCACCATTTGGTTTTGACCATGAAAATGATGACCTTTAGATGACATTACTTGATCATTCTTATCATCACACACTTGGGGGTCATCACACTTATTTCCCCCCTCTAATATCAACAAGCATCTTATTTTCTCATGTCTTATTTTTTCATCTCTCCATATATAATCTATCACATACACCATATACATCTTAATACACACTCATATCATCGTTACCCTATCATACACTCTAGTTCCGCGGTCCATACTCGACTATTGAGGTTCTACATCTCAAATGGACCTCACCACAATTGTGTGTTCAATCAAATCAATCATTCACTCACACGTTTGTGCTCTACGCTTTTTGCTTTAACAATCACATCTTTCTATTACACACATTTCAGACCATTTCTTGATGATGCACTCCCATGTTACGATTTACATTTGCCTCTTGAGGGAATCCTATACACATGAACCTCGCACACTACACACATACTCATCATACTTGTGAAATATTCTTCATATCATATGCATTCAACACACAAACAATGCATAAATATCACACTTATTCATCAATAAAAACTCAACCCAACACAACAAACACCGTATACCCTCCTTACATCTTCAACACAACACACAACACACTTGATGAATCTAGTGCTTTCACAACATATCTCTCGCATCACATCACATGACACATTTCTCCTATGTGCAATCAACATTACACACAACATGCTTGTTACACTCACCACCTACAACGCACATAGTTCTTTTCACAACATATCTCACCTCGGCATCACATACCTCTCTCATATTACATGATACATCTTTCTTGTGTGCAATCAACATAACACATCCAACACTTACACATCTTGAAAATCTACATCACACACCTAATGTGTCTACAATCACTCTCTTTCACAAATAATTGACAAGATACACTATACAATCAACATATCTCTCAAATACAATCAACATGACACACTACCCTATGACACACTCTAGTTCCACGGTCCATACTTGACTGCTAAGGGTCCACATCTCAAATGGACCTCACCACACTCACATGTTCAATCACTCACTTACACCCTAAGTGTTGCACTTATACGATCACATCTTTTTTGTATACACATTTCAAACCATTTCCCAATGACGCACTCTCATTTATGGTTCATTCTTGACTGCTGAGAGGGCACAAAAAAATTAACCTCACTACATATAATTTCATTCACACTCACTCGGGGGGTACGTAGTTTCTATCACACTCACTTTGCATTCCAATCCATTTAATCCATCCACAACATGTTGCATATCTTGGTCGCACTTAGTATTGCTTACATATACTTGTTACATGCACATATTTTACACATGCTAGATAGATATCTTGTATGTCATTATCTTTCGATACACACATGTGCGTTCACTTGCTTTATAGTTGTGATCATAGATTATATAGATTGATACACACAACATGGATTCTTGGTGCAATACCTCTTACCAGTCCCACAATGGCTCTTGGGGGCATCCACTTTCGTACATTATAGGTGATATTGTTTCATTTTGTTTCATAACACACTACTATATCATATTATACATGCTTTGACATAATTTTTATCTCTCTAACATGCTAACGGGTGCTTCATGTGCAACATTTTTCTTGCAGGTCTATTTTTTTCCATGGTTGTCTGTTACATTGTTTGTTATTGTATTTTATTGTTTCCCTTTGTTGCGGGATTTTCCCTTTGCTCTTTTGTGTGCTTGTATCTTTGCACACTTGTCTACTTGATTGGCCTAACAAAAATGTGAGTGGTGTCCCATGTTTGAAACCCACTTTTCATGGTCTACTTTGTCTTCTTTTATGTCTTCTCTTTGCGTATTAGATTGTACATTGTTTGTTTGTCTGCTAACTTAAATTCTATATGTATGTTTTCTTGTACTAACACTTTTCTCCTATCCACTTATTTTCGTGTGCCTTGGTTTCTACCAAGCACACTCCCTGCCCACTGTAAGGCAAAGTTTCAACAAAATGGTCAATCCTCCTTTGGGTTGCATACTCCTTACCGATGTCACATGCACCCCAAACGAGGGGGAATCATTTGGGTGAATCAGTCACCCCATAAAATAGTCTATAGTTATAGTTCAACACAACACATTATCGATAAAGACACAATTATCAAGTTTTAGACATGGCTCAAATATTGACTTGGGCCATTATTACAGATGAATAAAAGACCCAGACCAGGATAGTAGTGCCTAGGTGCCCTTGACCCTTCCGGACACTGCGACCAAGGGAAATTACACATATTTCTTTAGTGTAGCATAGTCTACAACACTTCATACAACAACTTTTACAGGGCAAATAGTCCTTAACACCTACCACACATTCAACATTTAACATTTTATTTTTTTGACATTGATCGGAAATGGTCAAACCAGATCATATTTTTACACACCATCTATAGTGGTGTTCTACACTTTGGGAATTAGTTAAAGGTTGGAGGATGACACTAGAATTTTCTCCCTACACTTCTTCTAGTTCTTGGCATGAGATCTTCCTAAAAAATCACCATCACAACTGGTGCATGAGATCACCAAAAAATTAGTCTTCTACAACATCTATAAGATCCTTTCTACACTCTTTCCTCATCACAAATCAGGTGCACATGTTCCATTTTTCATTTCACATACTTTTACATACTTTTTACACATATACATGCATATTTCACTACTTGTTTGTTCTTCTCTTTTGCGGGTATGTCTATATGGGAAGTGAAGTCAACATCATTCAACATCATTCAACATAAACAACATCAATCACACAACATCAACATCAACAACAAGCACAATCATGACATCTACAACATGTGTTTCCACCCTAGGTTCATCATGTCATCACTTTTTGCACTTTCTCATCTTTAGTCTTTATGCTCCACTTTTTTATCACTCCACATTTTTCCCTTTCTCTTAGCAGGTTTCTCGCCATCGATCTACATGGTTATTAGGTATGCATCTCTATCTACTTTATGTTATTGATTTTTCACTCAACAACATAAAGTGGGGGCAAATGTAGACACAAAATCATGCACTTTGGGTAATTATCTAGTCCTAATTACATACTATTATTCATATGATTCATAAGTAAGAAAAGTACTAATCAACCCATGTCTTTGTCCATGTTTGTCTTCTTTTATTTGTTGCTTATTTTGGTCTTATACCCTTTCTATCTCAGTCTATATTTTCTACCTTAGCATTTCTCATTCGGACACCAATGCCCAACCAGACACCAACATCAAGTACGCCCTGTCCCCTCTGGGTGCCCCTAACCTCTTTGTACTTTGTTCACATCTATTGAGTCATTTTTAGCCATTTGAGCATATTATCTTTTTGGTAATCAAAATTTTCAAGGTTAATTACAAAATTCAAGTAAGGGAATCATATAATCATAAAGTTATGTGATCATAATAAGGGACCAAGCACTAAGCATTATCTATCACCACCTAAGGTTGCATCCAAAGGCTATTCAAGAGCATCAAAACATCCTTTCTAGCATCCATTGAAGGGAAAGGGACTGTATTATTCTACATACACTTCATAGGAGGGTAATATTATATTCCATACACGCATATATTACATTTATTTACATCTAGCTAATTTTTCTCGCTATCTAAGTGTGACACACACAAGAGCCACCTAGGGCATGATTCCGCACACACACATGAAACTACATTGGGTCTGAAATGTAGTGCAACACTTAGTCGTAAGATCACTTGTTTAACAACTGAGGCCAGTATGACCCCTCATTTTATATCTTTCCTTTTTAGGATTTCATGTCTCTTTGAGGCTTTTATAGGTTGTTATTTCATTATAGGATTCTAGGGACCTCAGTGATCATTATGCAACCTCATAGTGACTAAAAAAGAAGCACAATGAATAACTTGCGACCTAGAAAAGATGGTTTTCTAATAATTTTCGTAGATCATAAGCGCCTATTATCCTGCAAAGCACCCGTGGGTGTCCTTTCCCCTTTCGAGTGCCCCTATCCAAGTATATTCATACATATCTACATTTTCTTTTGTCTCTCGTGTGATGCTTCTACCTTTGTGTTCATTGAGTTAGCACTTCTACATAGTCCAGATTTCATTGTGAATCAACTAAGGCTCTTCTTACCATCTTTACAATTAAGGTTTCACATTTCTTAGCTTATTTTACTTGAGTTAATTTCTATACTTAATTATTCATTTATTTATTGCTACAATAGCAATCAGATTAGGCATATATTTCCATATTTAGCTTAATCGGGTCCCATGAGAATACTAGCTTCATACAATTTTAAGTCCTACATCAAAACTACCCTTCCTATCATTACATATAATATCGAGAAAATAACATGTAATGAGCAATTGGCTAGCGTATTTAATATTGATAAAAATAAAAAATATAAATCACGACGATATCGGGGAAAAATTTAGTGGCAAATATTCATTAATTCATGAATATTCCAGTTTTCAAATTTTGAAATTGGTGAATTTTTTGGGTATGAATAGGGACTGGGTCACCAAAATTTTCTAGGTACAAGTTAATGTTAGGGGTTGGTTCGCCAAGGAGTTTCCACCGACAACTGACTGTTATCATTAAAATTTCCCTTATAGCAAAATTAAAATATGTCAAATTCACCTCATATATATTCTATTTAAGTATTTATATTTATTATTCATAGTTCTAAACATCGAACTTTGGAACCTCCGTAAATTTATGATTACCAAATATTTCATTAAGGCTTTCTGCTTTTGAAATTGGAGGACTGGTCACCAGAGGCAAGATATTTCCTTTCTACTTTTAAGTTACTTTAGTTTGTTCTATAGAATGTAGGTAACATCTTATCGACATCTGCGCATGATGCCGACCAATAACATGAAATATTCCATCGGCCGGTAGCATTCTGCATGATGTCGACCAATAGCATGCAGCATGCTAATGGCGGTAACATTCTCGCATGACATCACCGTAGGTAGCATGTCTGAGACATGCTCTTGGTTGGCATCATACAATATGTTACTGACTAGTAGCATTCGGATCTTTGGTTGGGAGTGTACTACATGTTACCTTCTAATATAATGCATTATTCTACAGGCCAATAGTATCCAATATGTTTTTTATTACATTTACAAATTTTATAATTGTTTAGATGTTGATTACATTTATCTAATTTAAATATTTTCATGGATAGGTACAATGGCTTCTCTGAAAAATCAACAAAAGGTGGAAAAACAAATAATAAAAGGTAGCATAAAAAAATTCAACCCCACAAACAAATGAAGACCCAAGTTGCTTCCACTGGAAACATTAACACGTGTACACTTAAGTTGTAATGCATTATCATAACTTTTTCTTCTTTTTCACAAGGTCTAATTTAAATTTTTAATATCTCGTAATAGTCAAAACATTTTTTATTTTTGAAAACATAAACCCTTTTTGTTAATTTTATTGAGTAATGAAACAATAAACCAAAACATAAACCCTATGGAAACAATTATTTCAAGAGATGAAGATTTTATTGACCCAAACATGCGAACTTCAAGATTGTCCCGAATGCCAAATGTATTTAATAGATGATTGTTCAAATGAAAAGATTCTAGGAGAAGATGAAAATGATATAAACCTTCATAAAAATAAGTCCGGGAGAAAGAAGAAAACATCTCGGACAATTGGAAGGTCGTTCAAATAGATTGGGTAGTAAAATACCCATTTATTGAGCATGTACAACTAGATAATAGTAGTGATACTCCCAAATAATGTAGATGTACTATTTGTACATGGAAATTTGGTAAAGAACATAGAATGCATCTTAAATTGGATACTATAGAGAAACATTGTGGAAAATTTTATTACATAGTCGCTGAAAATGATGGAAAAATAATGAAGACTCATAGATGGAAAACTACAAAAGAGTGCATACATGTAAGATATAAGGAGGAGTATGACAATAAGATGAAACACAATAAAAAATTTAGGAGGAAGGAGGAACCATAAATGCAAATTTTGGAAAAGCTAGAATGAAAATCTGAAGGCAAAAACCTCCCAGTTTTCAACCATATTCTTTATTTTGAAAATGGGCAGACCAATTTCAGACTTTTCAGAATATAAAAAATTGTTCAAGTTCAATGGGTTTCCAAACCTTTCAAATTCACATTGGTTTTAGGGTAGTGCCTGGGAAATGGTGAGATGTCTTGCAATGATTGAACAAGAAGATCTAAAAGAAAATTTCAAGAATGCATGTTTCATATCCCTTTCAATTTATGAGGTTTCTTGTTGTTGAAAACACTTATTGGGTTTTTGCATGCATGTATATACATTCCAGAACCACACCGGGACACCTCATTTGCTATCGGTTCATAAATGCAAGAAAACTGCAATGTTGAAAATCTTTCCAAATTGGTGATATCTAATTTAAAGGACATAACAAAAATGGCTAATTATTCTATAGCCACAAAGTTGATTTTTTTGGTATCTATGGTGCATCGTTGATGCAAGGTCACAAAAATGGTCTTTGTGTGCGTCTCCAAACATTTATTGCTCCTTACATGATTCCTATTCATCGCATAGCTCACAAGATAAGTCTTGCATATATGATAGTAATCACATTTGAATGTGTTAAGAAAGTTGAAGAGCTTATTTGTGAAGTTCATGCTTATATGTCAAGCAAATATTCTGAAAATATTTCTAGAGTTTTAGAAGTTTTCACTTGGGGTCGTAGATGGTAAGAAACTTCTTAAAGATGTCAATACTAGATGGATTTCTATGTACGAGCTTGCACGCAGAGTTTTTGAGGAATATCCATCTTTAACTAGTTTTATGTATAAGAACCATAGGCAAGTTGACAGGGAAAAATATTTGCTTTACCACCTTACAGACTTTGAAACATTGTTAACACTATTTTGGATTCTTCCAATGTTGCATGAGATGAATTGCATAACAAAACTTGTACAAACACGATCCATATATATATAGCGGACTTCATTAGGTCCAAGAAAAGGGTGTGTCGATTCGAGATATGTTATATAACATTGATGACCGCTTTAAAGGACATGTATTCATTCATTGGCAAGCTCGATGACATTTAAAGGATCCTAACAACTACTTCAGATTCAATATATCTGGTCATTTGTGTATCTCTGTTAATGAGAAGGAGATTAAAATGCACACATTCGAAAAATGAGTGGATATTGTTGGATCAGAGCTTGAAAAAGTGCCTATTACAAGTAATTTATATGATGTTATTATATCTGATACAAGGATAAAATTTCATAAAATCTCACAATGCTTATCCAGTGAGATCAGAGATTATTTTATAAAACGAGAGCTTCTTGAGGCCATGAGATTTGTCAATCCTAACTTTTGGAATCATCTAGGAGGTGTTGTAGATGATTCATTTAAAAGACACATGGGTACTATAATTAAACATTTTGGACAATCAGTTGAATGTAATGGATTTCACATTAATGGTATTCTTCAAAAGGAAACTCTTGCATTAGAATCACCATTTTGATTTAAGACAGTAATGAAGGAAAAATTTTAATTCTTTGGAAGAGCCAACAGAGAAGGGAGCAATTACACTTCTATGGAAGAATTTTTATCCTAGTTCCATCCTTCATGAAAGCATAAGTGAGTATTTATGATTATACGAACTATGCCAAACAATGATATTGGGATCAGTCGAAGACAAAAGAGTTTTCAACACATTAACATTTATAAAATAAAAATATCGGAACAGGTTTGATAAAAATCTTGAGACCTGCTTGAGATTGTATGTTTCACAATATGATGTGGATACCTTGCCTTATGAACGGGTAATGATTGTATGGTATTTTCTTGTAGAGAGAAGAGGGATTAGTAATACTAAACATGGATTGCAGATAACAATGAAACTGTGATGAAAATCGTGGCAAAAGATTAGATAAAAGTGTTGAGGAAAGAAAGTTTTCAAGATAATTTTGCGTTTGATCTAGCTTATATTGAATAAAGAAGAATGACTATACATTTTTATTCAAGAAAGAAAATTTCATATTAGGATTCAAATTATAATTATGTATATTGTTATTTTTGTTATACACCTGTTCATTTTTTAATAATATTTTCCATGTTACAATGGGTCATACTTATTTTTCTATTGTGTTTAAAATGAAAAAATATAATTCCATTATTCAATAATTATCAATGTTTTTCATTCTTACGCATGAATATAGTACATATAAAACACCATATAAATTTTTTAGTTACAATATTTTTAGATGATTTCAGTTTTTTTCTTTGAAATATAATTTTTACTTGTAGTTCACTGCTCGTCAACAAAGAATTTGAAAATGGTAATAATTAGTAATGTACCATTTAATAAATATATCAAATATAATTGAGAATAATAAATCCACATTAGAATCGGTTTGAATAGCTTCGCACAATATAACAAAAGTAAAAGTAAAATGCCACAATCCACATTGATTAAAGTTTGAAACTTTCAATATTGTCATATAATTTGAAACAGTTTTATAAAAAGATTCTACAACAACAATTCTAATTTCACAATTTTTTCATGACTTCATCCTTGAGAATATTCTTCTCTATGTAATTCTTTCTCCTGCACTAAAGAACTTTCTTTTACAACACCGAATGAACCAGATCCTTTGCAGAAGCTTCAATATTCAAAAGAATATCATTTTCTGGATTTTCCACATCACCAGCATATAGTAAGGTAGGATCCTGCTCGCTTTTCTTCTTCAATAGAATCTCAGGATCTATTCCATTTTCCCTTATTATTATTCTCAAGGTATTATTCTATTTGTTTAAGATAACAAGCTTCTCTTTCAATTCAACAATTTGCCTTTAAATTTTTCCTTGCAATTTTTAAATGCAAATCAAGAACTCATTCTTTAAATATTTGTACTTTGATTGCATTAGAAAAGAGAAAAATATTAGTAAAATTTCAAAAATGAAAATAATACTTGAAAAATTAGTAAGACTTACCAATGCCTTATGTCGTTCGCTTTTACAATAACTACAAGGCCTTTGTCTCTCGACCACATATTGTGGTACACTTGTGCTTCAGCATTTAAATTCTCAATTTTGTTCAACATAATATTCAACACTTCATCTTCATAATTATTTTCAAATGATACAGAACTAGACACATCTTGATTCAATAAAATATCAATCTTTCCTGGCTCGTTTTGATGTGAAGAATACAATATATTTCTTTGGTTACGATTTTTATATCGTGAATTCATTTATTTAATCGAACTTTAGCCCTAAAATCTCAAAAATTTAATTCTTCATCCTCCTTTGAAATAATATAAATATTGGCTTCATTATTATCATCCAAAAGAACACCAACTAAAAAAGTAGTTTTTGGTCATCGATTAAGGCTATGTCGATCAGACTGGAGATGGTGTTCTTGATCTATCCTCTCTTATTGGAGAAAGCTTCCTTACCGCATGAATCATATCTTGGGGATTGAACAAGATTGAAGTTTCCTTGCTCCTAAAGTCGATTTCAATCCCAAGATACTCCTCATCCAAATCAATATCGTTCAACACTGAAAGACCTCGTTCACTAGGAGCATTACCCTATGAAAATGTTGGAAAATCGAAGAAAAATCAAGGTGCCCTTGCTTGAAGTTGGACGAGTGAGTGAAATATTCTTGACAGGGAACCTTGTCCCGATATTTTGTGGTGGGGGAGGTGGAAGAAGAATTTGCATTTTTAGTGGACGCGAAACTAGAGGCCTGAGACATGAATTGTAATGTTGTAAATAATATGACAAAATTCAAAATTCAAACATAATAGCAATGAAAAATAAATAAATTCATATAATAATATAAAAATTACTTTGGTGAGAGGATTTATATCGAGGTGCAAATGAAGCCTATTTCTTTTGATCACGAGGGGGTCACCTAGTAAAACTATGGTATAGCATGTGCGTTCGGAGGGTATTAAAGAATACCCTTGATTTTAATTTTTACCTCTACTTACTCAATTGATAATACCCCCTCCCGTTATATTATTAAAATGAAAATACCCCCTATTTTTTCCATGTACCTCACTTACCCATTTTTCCATTGCAATTTTATTTACCCCTTTTTATTTCTACCTGTATATGTCAAATAGAATATATATCATATTTCTCACTCAAATATTATTTTCTTAATACAACTTCTCTATAAATAGTGGGTTTGAATACATTCAAAACCTATTACCAGTTATTTTAATGTTATTCTTTAATAATATCAAGTTCCGCCAAGAATTTATCCATTGCTATAGACAAAATGAACTAGTTCATATCCACTTCATATCATAACAAGTTGACGTGACATGCCCAAAAAAGAATCTTGAGATTCCAAAAAAATAAGCTTAATGCTCTTTTTATTAGTTTAGAATATTTAAAAATTACTCTAAATTTACATTAATATTATACAAGTATGCATGTGTTGTGGGCGAACATCTTGAAAATGTACTGAGTTATCTATATCCATTTCAAAATTCAACCATCATTTACAAGTCTTGGAGTCTCATCTCCCTAAGTTTCCACAACACACCAATACTAAGAATAAAAACAAAAAAATCTCAGTCACCATTTGTAAAACCGTCAACACTTTGATACGATGAAAATAACACCTCTTTAACCTTGATTAAACCTACCTTGCACCATTTTCTATGTTCTTGTGTATGGACTAATACTAGCACCCTTTTCTTGTGTCTAATCTATCATTTGGGCCTGAGATTACTTGTACTAAATTTTATTTGCAAGATGAAGATGTGTTATTTTTAACTTTTATAGTAGTACAAAAAATTACATTCTAAGTTGAATCCCAACACATTTGTCTCGAGTTAATTGATAGACTATTTATATTTGGTTAGTGCAATTTCCTAATGAGGAATTGAAATTCATCAAACAGTGAATGGGGGTTCAAATCCTTCAATCATTTAAGCAATCCTGGTTTACCATCTAAAAATGTAATATATAAACAAAGTGTCTTTTATATAAATAACAAAATGTGATTCCATAGTATCCAAATAATTATGGATATGCACAGAAGGAGCTTGTCAAAAAGATCAACAAAATTTTAATCAAATGCAATTGTAGATGTAAATCCCGACGCATCATTGTTTGCTAGCATCATAAAAGATTGTACAAAACTTGGAGCGTTGGTATAAAATCAAAATGTACATTAAAAAAATTGAGTGCAATTTTTTTCCAAATGTTATGGTTCTGGCTGAAAACCCTCATAGGCGCATATGCAAACTAGGTAGATTAAACAAGGCACATCTCATTGAAAAAATGAGTTATACACGTGACATCATAGAATGCAATGATTGCAGGATATAAAATTCATGGCTATTGCAATAATGCCATTAAACTCTCAACGAGCACCGTCTTCATTATTATCCAAACCTTTCACTGCACATGTGTCAAAAAATATAAAATTAATATTATAGTGTTACAAATGAATCAATATAAATGAAAATGTATAAAGATTTTTAAATAATCTTTAAGACATAAATTAAAAGAATGAGAGTTAGAAGATAAAGACATAAAAAATAGATGACTTATGTATGTGTAAAATTACGTCAATTGATATCAGCATTTAATCATGATATTATAATGAGGGATAACATTACGAAGGGACCAAAACAGTCCTCAACTCTACTCCTTGTGGCCTTGAGGATGGGGGTATGAGACTCAAGTGTATCAGAGGCAAACAAGGAGAATTAAGAATCCTTCTACAACAGTTGCAAACAGAGGTTGTCACCAACAGTGCACCAAAATGAAGCCCACTAAGCAACAACCTACTAATGTTGAGGAAGATAAAGTTTAGAGTTTCCTCAAGATAGCCAACATGATCAAGAAGATCATCAAGGTAAAAGCTCTCAAGAAAACATGAAAGTGACCAAGAAGGCTGATTCAAGAAGGTCTAACCTGTTAGATAACCTAATGCTATGAGTTATGGTTCTTCATTTAATGGTTATTACTATGTTTGTAATGGTTTTGGTTATAGAGATAGAGACCGCTTAATGGTCAATGGTCAATGTTATGCTTGTTGTGAACATGGTCATAAGGCATCTAAATCTGGTTAGGATCTTATTTCATATCAGTCAAAGGGCAAGAAGGACATCACATGCTTCAATTGTCACACAAATGGCCACATTGCAAAATAATGTTATTAAGAGTTTTCTAGAACATGAAATGAAGGTAAGTATGAGGTGGTATGCTATAATTGCAATTAGTTTGGTTATATCACTATATTTTTTCATCAAGATAGACCTACAAAGTTCGATAAGCAGGTTTCAAGCTCCTAATAGGGAAAAAGGGAGGTGTATTCAAAATAAAATACAATCCTATGAATGAGTCTAATACTTACATGTCAGGTTCTAAGGCCAAGAAGGATGTCTCTAATATTGAAGTAAAGAAAGAAGACCCTAAATTTTTCAAGGAGAATGAGGATCAAAGGAATGTGATGAAGAAATCTGATTCATCTATCAGTCAAGTGAAGTTCTTCC
The DNA here is from genome assembly GCA_018340775.1 of Taxus wallichiana var. yunnanensis. Lineage (NCBI taxonomy): Eukaryota > Viridiplantae > Streptophyta > Pinopsida > Cupressales > Taxaceae > Taxus > Taxus wallichiana. Next base: position 306,162,199 of record CM031239.1, on the reverse strand, counting down.
TAATGTTGACAAGGATAAATAGTAGAGGATGTGAAGGAGAAATAAATAGTGACAGCTAAGGGAGAGGAAAGCTATTTTAAGCTACCAAATCATGTTGACAAGATCAAGGAGGAAATCAGGTTTACCAATCCTATTTCAAGTCATGAAGGAATATTAGCCTTAATTGAAAAAGATAAAGTGAATGAAGATCTTCATGATGACAAAACCAAACTCCAATCAGAATATGAAGGATTTGTAGATGAAATTACTATTCCAAAAGGATCATTCATATGACAAAGGAAGCATGGTTGTAAGTCCTTGCAAGTTGTTTCAATCTCATTAAGGTTTGTCATTATTATTTTTATCATATTCTTGTCTTAAATAGTACTTAATCTTAGTCAAATGGTGTTTGAGTTTTTTTAAGAGTCTTGTCAAGTTGAGAAAAGAATTTTGAGGTCATGTATCATGAGTATTGTTTGAGAACAAGATTAATAGCCCTAAATGCACATGGAGAAGGTCATGTTTCTAAGTTTTCCATCAATTAGTTCAACATAAAAGGATTCTTAAGAGTTGAGTTAAAGTTGAAACTTAAGAAGATCTTACTCTAATTCAGTGTCTTAAGGACTAAATGTTAATCACCTCAGAGGAGCATGTAGTCAAATCAATCATGATTGATTCAAGTGGTCTTGATATTGTTGTGTTTTGATCTGATCCTGATGATTATGAGGTCTGCAAAGGATGGATCTGTATCATGACATATATCTGAGTCTTGAAGTTATAAATAGGTATGTGAGTCTATGGAAGACTGTATATTGAAACAAATGGTTTTCCATTGAGTCTTTAAATTTCATCACAGAGGTCTAAGGAATTCAATATAAAAAGTGAGTTAACAAGCCCTTGGTTATGATGTAAGAAAGGTCCCAAATTTCTATGGTAAGGTACTCATTCCAAGGGGAGTTCATCATGATTGAGTTTCTTAAGAAAAATTTATATTCTATCATCTTTCTAGTAGAAGTGGTCTCTTCCCTAAGTTATTCATAAGTTAGTCTAAGCTATACATGAAGTCATATGCTGACATGAGCTTGACATCCATTGAAAATAACTAAATCTTAAGATATTGCTAATATGCCTTGAAGAAATTTAAAGGAGTTTTTATGAAGTCCATTTAAAGCATGATCAGGCTGAGAACATGCATCTCCGGATGTTCCCAGTGATTTGAGAATTGTAGAGTGTCCTCGAGGATGGTTTTGTGTGAATTTCAATAAGAAGTGTTGAAAATCATGTATGAATTGAACCCTGAACAAGATGAATAGTATGGATGGGGTGTAATATTGAATGTCAAATCTATTATAGGGATGAAATCAAGTAAAACATGCAGAGTATTGATCAACGTATTGCAAGACAAACAACCAAGTGTTTAAGGTATCTAGAAAACTTGTTTGGCATAACTATTATATGTGTAGTTGTAGGTACAGAATACAGAGTACTCTTGTGACAGTGCTTTTAAAGCACTGTCACATCAAAGACACTCCTGAACTTCCAACAAGAACAATTGAATGTCAAAGAGCTAAAAGACTAACAACAAACAAAATTAAAATTTTACATTGCCATTACTTCCTTAAATACTATTTAGCTACAAAATACAAGACATGGAACATAAATTTAACACCAACAACAAGCTTATTATGAATTAGAAGCCATCTAAAGCAAGATTTCTTTGATTGAATAAAGGAAAACAAAAAAACATTAAATCTACAAGACCGTCTACTAATGGGCTCACAAACATTCCACTCATTGTTAAGGCCCAGGGAAAGGCTTGGGGAGAAGGAAATCTTTTCATACAGTTGTTTGGAGGTAGCCTCTTGGAGAGTGGGCCCTTTGAGCCACCTCATGGTATCCCAAAAGTCATTCTCATCCTCCATAATTAGTCTAGTATAGGGAGTTTTGAAAGCATTTCTGGGCATTGTACACATTTTGATTTTTGAACTAAGATTGAGGAAGCTTATAGAAAGTTTTAAGGTCTGTCCATTCCATCCACTTCCCAAATCTGTACAAGTCGTGTAATATTTTAATTCCTTTCTTGAACCAAAGGAGGGCAGAGCAACCTCTTGTCAAGGCAAGGATCTTGTCAAAGAAAGGATGGGTTAAATCAGCTATCATATGAATTGTATAGCTTTAAAAGTATTGTATCTGTTGTTTTTTTCTCCATGTATTGAACAACAAAAAAAATTGAGTGGGAAAAATAGACCCATGTCAAACAAACCCATCAACTAGGTTAAGCACTCTTCAAAACCCAAAGTAGAACATGGAGAGTGACACATACTAAACAACCTTTCAAACCTCTCATTTTCCTTGCATGATAATACAAGCACTTTATTTGAGATCCAAAGGAGTTAAACCACGCTAAAACCCAAGTTAACGTTGTAAATTTAGCAGTAATTGGATAGTTACAGTGAGTACAAAAGTCATAGTTCGATTTACTAGCAACGGTAAAGAATGGTTCTCTACTCTCATAATTAAATAAATAGAATGTTATGAAGAACTATGCTAAACAGAGCTCTTACTAATAGTTGTCCTAAAATCAATACCATTATGGGTTAAATCAGCTATCATATGAATTATATAGCTTTAAAAGTATCGTATCTGTTGTTTTTTCTCCATGTATTGAACATCAAAAAAAAAAATTTGAGTGGGAAAAATAGATCCATGTCAAACAAACCCACCAACTAGGTTAAGCACTTTTCAAAACCCAAAGTAGAACATGGAGAGTGACACATACTAAAAACCTTTCAAACCTCTCATTTTCCTTGCATGATATTACAAGCACTTTATTTGAGATCCAAAGGAGTTAAACCATGCTAAAACCCAAGTTAACGTTGTAAATTTAGCAGTAATTGGATAGTTGCAGTGAGTGCAGAAGTCAGAGTTCCGATTTACTAACAAGAGTAAAGAATTGGATAGAAAAAAGGGATTATAACCTTTTGGTATGTCTCATATTTTCTCTCATGGTTTTTGTAAATGGAATGCATTTCTCATTCCTGGAAAAAAAATCCTAGATATTCATGATAGTTGGGTACTTATATTTGTGACTATCCTCAAAATACCTAGCGACAGACCTAAATTTAAAGGATTGAGGGACTTAGAGATTGAGAATTTAGTTGAAACTTGTAAGATATCACCTGAGAGGTGTCTTCTAATGCAGAGGACCATATCAAATTCATATCTAAACAAGATCAAAACTAATCACTTCCTTCATTATAAAAGCTTATCTAGTTTGTAAACTTGGCTCTAGTAGGCAATTTAGGCTCCTTCATGCACTCTTTTATCTTTGGCTCATGTACATACCCTATTCTTCCTTCCCTTTCCAAGCCCTTACAGTCATCTTTGACCTTGAAATCAAGAAACCTGATTTGAACTTCTTCTTGTTGTCTTATATTCACTTCTTGCCCTCAAATAGTCTTAATCAAATCTAGCCCAATTTGGTCTTCAAGGAGTTTTAGCCTTCTCACCTACTGCACACACTCACAATAACATTGGATTCAATAAGGAAAAACATTTACACTTCAACTCCACCTTACCTTTACTCAACAAGACTGCCTATGAATTCTCAAGACAAAGTCACTTGCTCCAACTATGCATGCACACTTCCCAAGGCATACAGATGGTTCTGAGGGTTTCATTAGTTTTCATTTGACTATTTAAACATGCTCCTAAAATTTCAAGACTTGAATCAATCTCCAACTCCTGATACTTGACTTTTTGCAATCTTGACAACAAACCCTTACTAGGTCTGTTCTCTTACACTGTTATGTATATAATCACTTTTAGAAGGTTCCAATACATAAGAAAGTGGTTTTGAGTACACTTTAAGGGTTTCTAGGTGGATACAGGATTTCAAGTGTTAACTCCAAATAGAAAAGGTACTTCCTTTGTAAAATTCCACTCACAGTTAGGTTCCTTCAATTGTGCACAACGATCCTCTGAAAACTGGTAAAGATATCTTGAGTTTTCTCCAATGAAAGTTCTCACTTCCTTTTTCAATACCTACAATACACCCTCTAGTCATTTATAGGACATGGTATGATGATGATGGTGCCATTCATGGTGATAATTAAACATTCAAGAGACATCTCAAGCATGTTTCAAGGACTAAGAACTTCAACATGGACTTGGTCAATGCACTCACAGATTTTCAACACTGAGTAACCACTTAGAAACTCATCTCTTGTCTTGACAAGCCTGGTTTTGATGATCTTATCACAACTGCAAGAATCCAACACCTTTGCACCATGAAACTTTGAGATCACTTTCAATTCATGAACAAGGATCATTTTACACCCTTGGTGTAATCTTTCTCAGGCATTTGTGACTGATGAACTGATAGAGAACACAAGATTTTCAAGTTTCTTAAGTTGAAGATGAACACCTACACATATGACCATGTTACAACACCCTTTTGAAGACCACAAACCTTATGGGTGATCAACCAAAGTAACATCATGAATTCACTTTTCATAGGAATGTTATCACATTTTAAAGTCTCATGCGGATCTTTAGATATGGCTCCAACATAGATTTTGAGTGAGACAAACTGATGGGTTTGACAACCAAACTAGACTTGCTAAGCTAACCTCAAGACCTAACCATGAACTCCTAAGATTCTCAATGATAGAAACTTTTGACCATATTACTAACTTAAATCAACATGAAAAAACATCATTACCATATTTTCTTCATACTCAGTTTAAGAGCACATTTGACTTTTTCATAGATTGATATGAGACAGTGACTGCATGATATCACAAGCATACCTCATTACTACTTGAAATCTCTTGCACATACTTCAATGAGCCCAAGACACTTGAGTGACATCGTGACCTTAGTATCCTTCATTCTTGCACTAAAGAGCTTGAAGTCCAAACAATGTTCGATTAAGCTTCACTTTATCTTTCACAGAGCTTTGATTGTATGCTTTCTTCTTCATAAGATCGGATAGAATTTGATGAATTAATGATCATAAGTAACTTCCTTGAGAATACTTAGACTTGTTTGTTGATCCCCTAAGAGCATTTACTACACCTTACACAACACATAATAATTCTCATCTGATTAGTATACAACTTGACACTTGCTTCTTGAACTATCAATCTGACCATGGACCATTTCTTCTTCACCACCTCTGAACAATCATGACAAGTACTTAGACACTCTTCATGGCTAGGATAAACAATTAAGACACATACATGCCTGGTTGCAGACTTTAACATACCTTTTAATGTTCACTTCTTTGAATACTAGAGTAGATATCATTAGAGACTATTATGACACACTTGATCAAAACTAGATGGACTAATTGAGAACAAACCTAAAAAACTATTCAAATACATGGTCTCGGGAAACTTTTTCACAACCTTTCAACTCTCTTGAAGACTTCTCATAACCTTTATATAGGCTAGGCATGCACAGAGACCTTATGAGGGGCTAAACAAACATACCTTTTAACCATTCACACATTTGCAACATTGTGAAGAATTTCATCAACACCTATTGATGGTAATAAACCTTCAATTCTTGTTATATCACTAAAAAAACTCTCGAAGAAGAAAAAAACTAATTTTGAATTAACGAATGGTTTATATACAAAGCATGAATGCATGAAGTAATGTGTGTGTATGGTAGACTGTGTGTGTATGAAGGTGTGTGTGTAATCACATAAAAGACTGCATTGTCTAATTGTGAGTGTATACAAAAGGATCTCATTGTATTTCTACCATGATTTGTCTCTTTTTCATGTATTAGTTGAGTAGAGACTATATTGTTTCATGTACAGTGAATGCCCAGGTAAAGATATAGCATGAATCATAACAAAATTCGAACTGCAGAGGATTTTTAGGCTTGTTCAAGGAATATTGAAGTCATAGAAGGCATTTGGGAAGTGAGGATAAGATTATAAAGCTTTAGGATTCGAATCGTAAAGAATGAAAATAATATACAATAAACAATTTGCCATGTTTGGACTTGCCAATACACGGCCTCCATACACTTTCATCTATATTTGCCTGAAGTCTAAGCATTTCTTTATTTCACTAACCCTACCACATGAGTATCTTAAAAACCTTAATGATGCTTAACCAATGAACACGGTTTGAAAGTTCCAGGTTTATACTAATTTTCTATAGGGCATTTGCAGTAGTAATAAACAAATGTACAGAGAAAACGCTAGATTTAGGGGAAAATAAAACCCTAAGATAAAGGAGAAAGCTAAAAAACATACTTGAGAGGCGAACGAAGCAGAGAGGGTCTTATCAAGTTTGAGAGGGGTTTTCCGTTGAATTTTTTGTGCAGTAGATCAACCGAAGGAGGAAGTAGCGTGGGTGTCTTAGGAACTGATATCACTGATTGAGCCATGATCTTCTTGAAATACCACTTGCAAGCACACGAGAAACATGCTCGGTTCCAAAAAATGATTGAAATGGATAAAAAATCACGCCTAGATCACACCCAGATCTAGAGGATTAGATGTCTCCAAACACATGAGAAACCTACTCTTCCTCTCCTCCCAGCTCTCTCTCTCTCTACACGACCCCAATACCTAATTCAAAATGCTAAAATATTAAACCCTTCCATCCCCATTTACATACCGGTATATTGGTAGTTTTTGACATTTTTAATACCCCAATATGAACGGACGTGATAAGATATCACTTAGGTAATGAACCCCCGTGTTGTTGATGTGGTGGTTGTGGTGGAGTAGATTGAAAAAACTAGTATATTTTATCTATAATTAAGAATTTACTAGTCTCATGAATTTTATATCAACAAATATCAACAAAAAATTTTTAAAAAGAGAGATTCAAACCTGGGGCAACAAAGTAAGGTATTGAAGATATTTCTACCTCCTACATTTGAGCCCGATGATACGATCTTGTTCTGCTGGTGGTTTTTGCAAAGTGAAGAAATATAAATTGCAAGAAATTTTGAAACGCATACAAGTTTTAAATAATTAATTACATTTATTTTCATACATTTTGAAACATATATACATCATAAATTAAAATACCTACGATTAATCCATGTGGTATTTTGGATTATTGAATTTGAGGGTTTAAGGAACTCCTCATATTTTTAGTAGTATGTGGAGAGGTGTCCTCCTCTGTTTCATCGATAGTAAAAAATAGTATCAAAATCTCCGAACCAAGTTGGAAATGACCTCTCGATAGTAGTTTCTCTTTGTCATGCAAACCGCATTCTGCCATCTTCTGTGATAATTTAATAGTAAACTATTAATTAATTTCAAATTTTAATTCTAAAAGATAAATATTACAATAAGAAAAATAATAATTAAAAACCATCTAATCAAAATTGGGACTCGCCTCTTGCTCTTCAACTGTTTGTGTTAATGATAAAACCTTTATCTTTGAATGCATTATTGTTGGAGGAGAGGTGCCATGTAAATTATATAGAGATTCACAATATAAACCTAGAATAAAATTTGTAAGTTGATGGTAACATTATCATTCAAATGAATATTTTCCAAATTAGATCTTATCCTTGAGGATAAGAAGCTGCACCAATCAAATTTCTACACACATAAGGTGTGAACAATATATGCTAATGCCCACCACGAAATATCCATATATTGACCTTGTAAAATAATTTTGGCCTGGAAGAACTGCACAATGGCCTGCACAAATGGGTGACTGAAATCCTTGAGTTGAATCCCTCTTTTTGAAGGGTTTTGGGAAGTTGTAATTATCAATACAACAAGGAGAAGCATGTTGTCAGTAGAGTGAATTTTAAATCTAATCAAATTTTGTTAAATCTAAAATAATGAAAATGTGATTTTGTAAAACATAAAATAAACTTACAAGAAGTAAGCAGCTACAACTGCATCAATAGATAATTGAAAACTAGACTCCAAATACTTGCATTCTTCATATGATAAAACAACCTTCATCGTGACAGGATCCACATCTTTGTGTGGTAATCATATGAGACATTCAATGTCATCAGGTGACATTCCAAATGACTCTGCATGAGATGGGAGTGTATAATGAAATGTGAAAGTGGAAGTGTCGTAGTTGATTAGAAGATTGTTAAGTGTTCTATGGTCTATCTGAAATTGGGGAATATACACTAGCCTTGTGAAACTAGCTACTTGATCCATTGGGAAAATACATTAGGATCCTCTAGAAATGTGTATAGTTGAGGAAATACCAAGCTCTTGAACAAAAACTTCTTCATATTTGTTGTTGATGCAACTGGGCTCTTGGGCTCTTTGGAAGTGTTCTTTCTTCTTGGCATTTTTTCAATCTATTATAAAATTCCCAATTTTAGTTGTCTTTTGGAGTTCTGGATTCTTCCTTTTTGTATGTCCTTTTACATTCAAGTTTCATCTTTAGGGTTTTTCCTCATATGCTCGGCTTCTCTTTGTTGTGTGGAGTGAAAATGATTGCCTTCGTGTATTTATAACAAGTTATATAAGGCGATTGACAACATATTTAATGCTACCATCTGGAAGCATTCTCGCATGCTACCAACTAGCAACATTCTATATGCTACCATCTAGTAGCTTTGTGTATGAAAAGTGCCAAGAAGAGCAACCAAAATGCTACTAGATAGTGTGTAGAATGTTATCAGTCGGTAGCATCCCCGACTACCTACCGGCTGGTAGAATGTTGCATGTTGTTGGTCGGTAACATCATGCATGCTTCTCGGTAGGTAGCATACGAAAGCTATCGACTGCAGTAGCATCTTTGAATGTTACTAGGCTTGTAGCATGCAGAATGCTACCAACCAATAAGCATTCTACATGTTGCCCGCCAAGAACATACGTAAAGTTACTCGTCAAGAAGAGCATGTAGGATGCTACCAGATAGGGTCATACATTATTTTTTCTGCATCATAAAGCCAATGGATAAGGCCCAGCCATTCCCACAATAATGTTAAAAGATCACCTGTCGCACGAAACAAATTTTCTTACAATTCGCCATACATGCAAAAGTGGTTTTACCAATATTTGCTAAATATTTTCTAAGGCTTTTTTCGGAGGGACCCTTACAATTTCCCTAGAGGATATCATCAAAAAAATTGGTTTAGGTGTGGCAATTGTGTAAAGATTCTTAGGTGTGATTGCCTCTAGCATTTTAACTTTTTCAATGGCTTCCTATCGATGTATCCATTGCACCACTCAAGTGTGATATATAGTTTTATTTTTAATTGGAAATGACCACAATTACAGTTATATAGATATCGTGATGAATGATCAAACTAGTTACCTCATTGTGAATAATGAGGGTGTAAATCAATTGACCTACATTAAGCACTTGTACCTTGATTTTTATCAGCATCTAGGTTAGAAATTTGAATGTTTATACATTTTCACACTCCCATCATTTAATAAATTGATCTAAGTGGTGTTGTTGGTAGACCGATCAACTCCATTGAGAGCCTATGAACTTTAAGTTACAAGTTTAAACTTGCAATCCCGAGGTCCTCCCCCAATATGGGCTAAGTTTATCGAGAAGAGGGCCCCAACTTGAGGCAAAAGTTTGAAATTTACAATCATGGGGGTCTCCATCACTCTAGGTAAGTTTACTGAGAAGAGGCCCCAAGATTGAAGTTGATAGTTCAAAACATGCACCCTAGTGGTCCCGCTCACTCTCAATTATGTTTACTAAGAAAAGGAAATTGTATAGTTTCTTGTCACTAGAAGCATAACCCTTGTTCATTATGAGAGGAACCATGAAGGTGTGTGACAACAAAGTATAACTCATGAACTTGGTCAAATAATGAAGGAGACGTAACCAATCCCACGATATAAATAATAACTATCATAGATATCTTAAATACATCTATCTAAAAGACACCAAGAGATATCAATCTAGAGGTGTCTATATTGGAATTCTCACATAAGTTAGATAGGCACCTCGAGATTGATATCTCTCGATGTCTTTCAAATAGATGTATTTAAGATATGCATATTAGTTATTTATGTAATTAGTTTATATGAATATTTGTTTGTTATTTTTATGTTTGTTTCGAACTAAATATATTTAAAATTTTAATTATAAATATAAAAAAATATATTCACCTCTTATACATATAAAATAAATCTAAAATATTTTAATATATTAACATAAATTCTATGTAAGTTTAAAATAACCTAAATATTTTACCTTGAAATACATCTAAAATATGTAAGCTTAGATTCTACATAAGTATTAAGTAAAAACTAACCTAAATTTATGCATCTAAAATATCTTAGCATAGAAAGTAAAAACTAACTTGAATGAATGTTTTACCATGAAACATCTAAAACAAGGCCATGAAATGGAAAATCCTGTCAAGCAAATGCATTTAAGGGAAAGAATTGAATTGATGGCGAGTTGTATTTTATGAATGAGTGTGTATGCAGTGATGGCTAATAAGAGTGAAATGGCTGCATTTTAATAAAACAAAAGGAAAGCTTACATGTTCAGGGTAAATTGTAGAATGCTTTATTATTTCAAAGAGATTGAAATCATCGTTGCAAAATCCTTTTTTTGCATATCCTTCAATCATTGCTATAAGGTTGGAGAATGCAAGCAAAGATTGAAAAGTCTAACTTTGCACTGTGAAATTACATTTTCTTAAACGTTTCCACAGTCTTTTCAACCGACACATATAACACATGCCACAATCATTGTAGTTCATGAAATCACACTAGATTATGTTGTCAAGGATTTCCATGCCCTGTTCCAAAGCTCTAATTTTGGTAGAAGTTGGGAGTGGATTTTCTTACCCTCTTATAACATAGGGGAACTTTTTTACAAGATCAAAAATGTAGACAATGGGAAAGAGTTTGTTATGAGTGAGATATCTAGAGGATGGTACATGGAACAAGCTTAGAGAATTAGATAATCCTTGAAAAAACCATTTTGTGCATATCCTGCAATCATTGTTGTCAATGAGAACACATTTTTCTGAGGTATTTTGTCAAACAGTTCATGCACCTTGTGTATGCTTCCACATTTGCATACACATCTATTAAAGCATTTGCAAATACAAAATCAGATAACAATTGGATTTCAATTATGCTTTGACGGATGTCTTGGAAAATTGCTTCGAAAAGGGCAAGGAACGAGCAACTTAAACTTCATATCACTTTGCAACACATAGTGCCTCGGATCTTCTCCCGGGAAGGAGCAAGATGCCAAGATTGTTGAAAAATTGAATGATTTTAAGACGGCTCGAACCCATTTACTTTGGACTTCTTTCTCGAAGTTGTACACCCTCCGGACATGACACTCTAAGATGTTTGGACCCTCGATGTGAAAAAATCACAACTAGAGAAGAAATATTGGTGGATCAAGTGTTTGAGCATTATTTTTGGTGCCACGCTTGCAGTGATCCATCATTTGTTGTTGTGTGGTGGTCGTGATCGAACCATAGTTAGTCGCAGAGGGGATTAAGCCTCGAGTAAAATAGCAGGCGGTTGCTCAGGGCACCATTAAAATAATTTTCTGAAGACTTAATATAGATCAACCCATTTATAGATATTATTGTATAGTAACATAAATTTCATGCATACACATAAAAAAAATTGTAATATTTTTGCAAGTAAAAGAAAATATCACATATTTATAAGGACATGATTTTTTGGTATTGTTTCTCATTCTCTGATGTAGCTCCAGATTATGTAGGTGTGTAATTTGTTCTACAAAAAGGTTAATGTATTTTTTATAATGTTGCTAGTGTATCTAGTAGAGGTGAGTATAATTAAAGGAAAAAAGTATTTGATTTTCTATTCTTAATTTTTTGGGGAAAATTTTTATTATTTTGTTATGGAGGAATCTGTAGGCCTGGTCCAAATACGACTCTTCACAAAACCATGGGAGCTACATAAACGTTTTTGTTTCTTTGCAAAAAAATGGTGTTTTATTTCAGGATAGAGTTCCTGTCACCTACTTGATATGGCTAAATCAGACTTGTAAGAAGCCTTGTATAAAATATTGTATTTTTTGCATTCGAGCATCTCCTATGACTAATGTTTTCCATCCACATAATATTTTTCATCCTTCCGTGATAATTTAATAATATATTTTTATTATTATTTTATTATGACCATGATGTAAATTTAAAAATACAAAAATATAGACATATTTTATTTATTTACTTTATGGAAAAAATATTAAATAAATTTTTGAGGAGGGCGTCCACTCAAACTATTGCCTAGGTGCCCGACCTTTAATTCGGCCCCTGGTTAGTGGGCTCGCCACCGCTAGCTCCACATCTCGCTAATTCATTTTCCTTGATAACTTCATTTCATTCTCGACACAAATAAGCAAATAAGCAAAAGTTCCAGTGTTTTAAAAGCAATGGAAAATGGGACTTTTTCAAAATCTTGAGGATCTAAAGGCCATCGTGGTTCATGTGGAGAGCCCTGGTGAACATTCACCATTCAATTCTAGAGAATGTGGAGTTTTGTTTAGGGATGAACATGTTTTGCTCATTGCAATAGAGGATTTCAAGAGCGAGCAGTGGAAATTTATGATTTAGAGTCAGAATCCTATCGATCATGTGGCCAAGTGCAACAAAAACCTAGACCTCCTCGTAAACTGGGTTCTTTCGCAGATAAACATGACTCCAAGGAAAATTTTAAAAGGAGGTCATAAAAAGTGGGGCCTTTAATTATCTATTTGACCTCTCTATGTTAGCCGCCTGTCTGTCAAATCATTACAATTTTATTAATGCCTAAATGTCATGTCAGATTTATTTTGGTTAAAAGCATAGTTGAAAGAGTAAAATTTTATGCTTCGTTTTTGCCAAAGAAAGGTAACAAAAAGATTTCTCATATTTTGCATCATCAAAACTATAGTCTGAAGTAAAATAATGGAATATTCTCCAATAACATGAGAGGAATATTCTAAAAATTTTCCTTGCACAACATTAGAAAACATTAAAGATAGAAATTAGATTTTCCACATGATATAGTGTGATTTGTTGGAAGAAGTGAACATAATAGCAAAGTGAAACCTATCTCAGTACTTGCTTGGTAGGATAATAATCTTACCATAAATTTTATATAAGTAAGTAACTTATTTATATTTTACCCCATGCATATTTTAGTTCAATAGTATTGTAATCATAAATATAAAAAAATTACTTACCCCGTAAAATATATTATTTTAACCATCAAACACATTACTCGACAAATAAAGAGTTTTTTCAAACAATGCATGCCATTACACTCCTATCTATAGAACACCTTTCGGTGTAATTACATAATATTAATTAATTTTTATCTTACTGATTTATTAATAATGTGCGTCATCATCAATTATAATTAATGGTTATGAGAAATTCTTGACTCGGGAGAAGTCCATTTCTTATGAATAAGTACCCAAGCCACATGAGTGAGACACATGTGATGTTATGAATTTTAATCATGGGCTAATGGGATTTGGAGATGACCCTACAAGAATACTTGAAGAATATACTTTGCACTGGAAATAAGGAGCTACACACGATATGACACGTAGAGCATATGAAATGGGAAAGGTTACAAGTGACCAAAGATTACATGGTTGTCTCAACGAACAAATGCAAGTTTCTAGTAAACCGAAAGTTGAATACTAGCTAAGAAACAACTAGATATTCGTGAGGAATCAAGGAGATAATCTAAAGAATACTCATATGACAACTAGGTAGACTAGGTTGTCATGCACATTCTATAAATACCCCTTTGTTTCTAACATGTATGTAGAGATCAAGTCCTTGGAGAGAGCCTTAAAACATCTCACTAAGGTTTGAAAGGAGAATTCTAATAATTTCTAGGGTTTCATGGAGGTTTAGATTTAGATCGTGTATATATAATGTACATATATGCTGGATTTTTATGTAATCCTTTGAATTTGTGGCATGATGCACACATTAGGATATATTTTGTAACATCTTTTATTGTTTTTAATTTTGAGATTAGATTCTTCAAATTGTAGAATTGAGCATGTAACTTCTATAATCAACTATCTATACTTAATTTTGTCCGACGTTTTGAGATATCACTATTAGATTCATTTTTGGGAGAGAGTAAAGATAATGCTTGAATATTTAAGAAAAAGTATGTGTTCATAAATAGGTTTCATGATATAAATAGAAAAAAATTCCTAAAAGATTAATATTGAATGCACTAGCTTTCGATTCATTTCAAGTTATTTTCTCGATATTACATATATGTAATGAAAGGATGGATAGTTTCTGATATGGGATTTGAAACTATAAGAAGCTAGCACTCTAATGTGGGACCTCAAATCATACAATAGTAATTTTTAGACTAATACCATCTACCTATATTTTCAATAACACAAATATTTTTTTTCGGTTTCTTTGGTTATGCGAGAACACAAGAAGCTCAGGGAATCTTCTTCAACCTCACATAATTTCACTAAATCCAAATAAAAATTAAGCAATTAAGTAGGGCATTCACTGTCATGTGGTGACAAATTTTTCAAAGTGAAAGGCTTGATAATTTTCCTCTTGGATCATATTTCTAACAAATTCTCATACATGACACTGTGCACACACAACATGTGTGGATTCAAATGGAATCCAACAAGTGAATCCAAGGGAGATGGTCAACCCAATTGAAAGCCCCCAACATCTTAAATTCTTTCTCCACCGTGGATGTAATGTAAACACATAATCCTCAAGAAAATATATCAATATGTAACCATAAATAGGAGTTTTGAAGCTGTTTAGACATATGTACACATAACAATTAAAAACTAATTTTCTAAAGCCATAAGGAGAAAAATGTTAGTTTTATATCATTTAAAATTGTTCAAATTTTACCAAAAAAAGATAAATGTTTAAAAAACAATCGATGGAGCTACAAACATGTCAAATCAAAAGAAGTATACTGATAATAAATTAATGCATGTGTCAAAAAACCAAATATTGAAATTCAATCAAATCACTTAACCATTACTATTTCTCTATCTGTTAATCACCACTTCAACATAGTGAAGGGAAATAAATAAATATTATTTAGATTTAAAATTATCTATGCTAAGTTACAATGGCAAGTTCAAGATGTATTGAAGAGGTTTATTCACCCTGGGTAAGGTTTGTATGGTCGTCAAAATAATTCCAAGATATAGTGAAGAGGCGTAGTGACAACGGTAGTGAGGCAACAAACATACATATCCCATAAACAATCATCCATTATGTTAGTGGGATGGCCACCTCCAAAGTGTGTAGTGTTGTCCCTATTAGCATATAATGATTGTAATATATTATCATGGGCAAGGCCAACAGACCTAGGTTGGTTTGGTTGTTTTACTAAATTAGGAGTTTTAGATTCATAAAATAAATTACAAGATGCATGGAGCTCATAACATAAATCATGTTTTTCGATGTAAGCCTCCGCGACATTGACTAAATTGAAGATGAAGGAGCACTAATTGGCATCCTTGATTCATTCCAAACTTACTGAGAATGATTTTTTTCCACCGCTTATGGTGAAAATAGAAAAACCCAAACAACTACTAAGTATCACATGTCCCTAGTTTCAAAACCAAGACATCCTAACAATAAGGAAACCAGATTTTATTTTTATTTTCCAAAGGCCAAAACAATGGAGCCAAATAATTATGCCTAATAATTAATACTTTTCCTATATATTGCTTTCCAATTCATGTCAATTTATTTATTACATTAGTAATTTATATTTATCTTGGAACAAATAATCATTATCTAGATTATTTCCCAACAATAGACCATACCATGTTTTTAAAAATAATATCGCCTTAACTATTCCATTTTTGTACCTATCATTCTTTATCGTATATCATTTTTAAAACTAGCAATCACATGTGTACAATGCAATGTGAACGCCGAACGGTATATGTTATTTGATTTAGAGGGATAGTTATTACTTTTGTAGTTGATGTTGATAAGAGGTGTAATTGATTTTGTAAGTGTAGGAATATAGATGAAGCATTACATTTAAAGGTTTCTATCTCTACATTTCAAATTTGTTACAAATTCGTAAATATACATTTGCAAATCTTATATCATGAGTGGTAGCAATTTGTGAACTATTTTATTTGAACTAAACATGAATACATGAATACAAAATATTTGTAGATTTTATATCATGAGTGGTAGCCTTTTGTGGGCAATTGTTTGGCACTAAACATGAATACAATTGATACCACTTTGGATAGTTAATTACTTTTGTAGTTGATGTGGTTTGTAATTATTTGGGGGAAATTGTGTTAGTGTTGCAGCATGTTTGAGATGGTGGTTGCATCAGTTGTTTGGTTGGTTCTTTGTTGAATTTTTTTTATTGTCGATAACATGTTGATAAGGGGTTTGATTGATAGTGGTAGTGTAGGAATATAGATGAAACATTACATTGAAAGGATCTATGTGCACATTTCAAATTTGTTACAAATTCGTACATATACATTTGCAAATCTTATATCATGAGATCTAAACTAAACATGAATACATGAAGACCTCCGTACATTTGCAAATTTTATATCATGAGTGGTAGCCTGTTGTGGTGAATTTTATTTGAACTAAACATGAATACATTTGATACCCCTTGAACGGCACTACCACTTTGGATACAAGAAGTGTTGAGTAAAGTAGTAGTGGAGGTGCTATCAATGTAGAGGGCAATATTTACAACGGGTTGTTTTGGTTGAGTGATAGTAGTCTTGACTCCTCCTTTCTTCTTGCTCCAAGTGTTGGTACATGCATCGTTTTTGAGTATCTTTCAAATGAAAAAGGAGGGGAAATGTGCATATTGGAAAGCGAGGGAACTCTAGAGAAAGTTGTGAATGTCATACCTTTCCTTTCAAAGTGGTTCTAATGTCGACAGTTGCTCTATGCAAAGTAAGTCCCTGGGACTTGTGGATAGTTAATCCCCAAACCATTTTAATCAGCAATTGTCTTTGATTCCCTCTCCATGTCCAGGCATTGCTTATCTTGTGAAGTGTTGATTAACCCTGACGTATGTCTGAAGATGAGAAGGAAAGTATTTGGTCAATCAGTCTACTATTCTCACATAGATTTTATAAACTATCTAATAACATAGACCATATTCCCGATAACAAAGCCATAATAGAAGCTTACCATTGTTGACCTTCCTAAATTCAGTTAAGACTGGATATATATTCTCAAAGGATGTGTATGTCTCATCCCGTAGCTACATATGTGGAGGAAAAGCTAAAAGTCAAGTTTTTATTTCAAAATGAGAATGAGAAAACAAAATACTACAACACAAGAACCAAAAGATGTAATAAGTTGAGGTAAAGGCACCTTTTCTCCGTAAGGACAATCTTTCCAGAAACAAAAATGAGAAGAACAATTTTAGGTTGTTTCATCTGATAAATCAAGCCTGGGAACAATTCTGGCTCATATTGTAGAAGGAAACATAAAATATCAATACAGTTGTGTAACATCAAGATAGAGACAAATTTACTAACAAGTGCCCACACAACTTACACTTGAAAAAGCACCATATGAATATGCAAGCCCTTCCAATCTTATAGGAAATTTCACATCACATTATCCCACAATATTTTGGATCTTAAAGTCCTGCATATCAGCACCATTTAGATCCTATCAAGGCAAGTGCACCAAGTTGGGGGCAAAAGGGGGTCTTAAGTGGACACATTTTTTCGGAAAAATAAAAAAATTCAACTTGTATGAGTTTTTTGAAATAGTTACGCTCAAAATTGGAAGATTTTGGGTAAACATGAATCATGAAATTTTGAGTCTAGTTTCTAATCTACTAAATTTTATTGAAAATGGATAAGTTTAAGTGGGTCAAATAACTAAAATACCAAGTGCTCCTATTTTTGTTAAAAAACATAACATACTGACTTTTGTGACCCCCACATTTTTGAGCACCATTTAGTAGTTTTGAAAACCCTTTCGTAGAAAGATAGCTAGGAGCATCTAGTTTGTGCTAGATTTTTTTTTAGATTTTTTAGAAAATATTTATTTTTTATGATTTTTCTAGTACATAAATTTTATGTTTTGAAAAATAACGGAGCTCCAACCGTGCCCCCCCACCTAACTACCTCAAAAATATAGAAAATTAGATTTTTTTTTAATATGTATAGAATTAGGCCTAGTTTGTGCTAGTATAATTTTTTTCAATTTCGATGACCCAAAAAAAAGATACACGATGAAAGATAGACATATTTAAACTTCAAAAAATATCTATTAAAATTCATAGTTAGAAAATAAATAATAGGTATATATTTTTTTAAACGAATCGATTGTTTTATGTTGATTTATCATGGAGGAAGTGGCATTTTTACATTTTCCTACAAAAAAATGTTGTTTGTTGTGTTTGTGCAGGTCCATGCCTCAGGCTTGGGGATCCAAACCGGATCCCAAGCCTTACGGCATGGCTTGGAAAAAGTATAAGTTTTTCATTTATTATTATTTATATTTTATTATTTCTTATACTTTAAATTTATTTTAGTAAATATAAGAAATTAGGGTCACTCTGCACCTTATGGAACTAGTCTCACAGCTCCATTAGTCATGGTTTAGGAGATAGTTTTTATAGTATAATCTGGTCAGTACATAGGTAATTTTGGATTTCAACATTCAACCTAAATATTTTAGCATTTAAATTCTACAATCAAAACCTTAAACCCTAAACAAAAGGCCCTAAACCCTAAACCCTAAACCATGATCCCTAAACCTTAAACCTAAACCATAAACCTTAAAACCTAAATCCTAAGCCCTAAGCCCTAATCCTCAAATATTTAAGCCCCTTACCCATGAGCCCTAAATCCTAAACCTTGAGCCTTAAGCCCTAAACCCTAAACCCTAAACCATGAATCTTAAATGTTAAACCCTAAACCCTAATCCCTGAAAACTAAATCCTAAACCCTCAACCCTGACCCATAAACCCTAAACCCTAAACACAAAATCCTAAACCCTAAATCCTAAGCCCTAAACCCTAAACCATAAGCCCTAAATCCTAAACACTAAATCCTAAACCCTGAACTTTGTGACCTAAACCCTTAACTCCAACCATGAGACCTAAACCCTAAACTATAAACCCTAAAACCAAAATAATAAATCCTAAATCCTAAACCCTAAATGCTTAACCCTAAACCCTAAACCCTAAACCCTAAACACTAAATCTATAGCCCGAGTTCTAACCCCTAAACCTTAAACTAGTAACTCGAACCTCGAACCTTAAGTCATAAACCATGAACCATGAACCCTAAACCCTAATCCCTAATCCCTAAACCATAAACCCTAAACCTTAAGCCTTAAACCCTACACCCTAATCCCTGAGCCCTAAACCCTAAACCTTAAACCCTGATCCCTGAGCCCTAAACCCTAAATCTAGATCCCTGAGCTCTAACCCCTAAACCTTAAACCCATAACTCTAAACCTCGAACCTTGAGCCATAAACCCTAAACCATGCACCCTAACCCCTAAACCCTAAACCCTAAGCCATGAGCCCTAAACCATAAACCATAAACCTTAAGCCCTAAATGTTAAATCCTAAAGGTCCTAAACCCTGAACTGAATGAACCATGAGCCCTAAATGTTAAACCCTTAAACCTCATATATTTCCAGTAGGTCTCATGAGTGAGTTCATCTTTTTGAATATCTTAGGACCATATTTCCTAGTCTTGTGCCTAGAACCATCATTAAGTCTACTTTTACAACTACCTTGTTTATGAGAGGTGGGCATTTCCCTCCTTCAAAATATCAACAGATGAAAGACATCAAATTTTGATGAATCTCTTTGAATTTTGTTCCTACAAAGTCGATGAACCCTTTTCAGTTGAATACTCTCTGTCAATACTAATAAGAATGGGTAAGACACAGAACATTACAATGAGTGAAATAGTTCATATGTAATGGGAAGAAGAAGATAGCTTTGTATTAGGTAACATTTATTTGTACCAAATTGTTCTTGGATATCTGTAATTTCCCTCCTTTAAAATATCAGTAGATGAAAGGCATCAAATTGTGATGACTCCCTTGAATGTTCTGCCTATGAAGTAGATGAACCCTTTTTAGTTGAATACTCTTTATTAATACTTATAAGAATGGGTAAGACATAGAACATTACAGTGAGTGAATGGGTGAGCCTAATCCATGAGCCCTAAACCATAACCCCTAAACCCTAAACCCCGAGCCTTAAACCCTAAACCCTGAACCATTTTCCCTAAACCATGAACCCTGACCTTTAAACCATAAACCCTAATTCCTAAACCCTAAACCCTAAAACCTAAACCCTAAACCCTAAACCTTAAACCCTTAGCCCTAAACCCTAAACCCTGAGTGTTAAACCCTAAACCCTATACCATAAAACCTAAACCCTAAACCCTAAAATCTAAGACCTAATTCTTAAACCCTCAACCCTAAAACCTAAACCCTAATCCCTAATCCCTAAACCCTAAACCTTGATCCCTAAACCCTAATCCTTGAACCCTAGGCCCTAAGCCCTAAGCCAAAACCCTAAAACTTGAACCCTAAAACATAAACCTCAACCCTAAACCCTAAAAACTAAACCCTAAGCCCTAAACCCTCAACTCTTAACCCTAAACCCTAAACCCTCAACCATGATCCCTAAACCCTGAACCTTGAGCCATAAACCCTAAACCCTAAACCCTGATCCCTAAACCCTAAACCCTAAACCTTGAGCCCTAAACCCTAAACCCTAAATCCTAAACCCTAAACCCTCAACCCTTAACCCTGAGCCATAAACCCTAAACCATAAACCCTAAACCATGAACCCTAAGCCTTGATCCCTAAACCCTAAACCCTAAAATCTAAACTATGAGCCTTAAACACTAAACCTTAAACCCTAAACTTTAAACCTTGAGTCCTAAACCCTGAGCCCTAAACCCTAAACCCTAAACCATAAATCATAAACCCTCACCCAAAGGAAAGTCCTAATAAGATCATTCATCATGTTTTAGTGTGTAGGGAATAGTGTCTAAGGTGATTGATTGACTCATTTAGTTTTGATGAGAGACTACTTCCTCTGAAGGCCTAAAAAGGCATTTTTGGCCATTATGTACCTAATTAAACACCCTTTCAGAACAAGCTAAAATGAGCTAGTCATGTCACCGAGGTATCAAGGACCATCATGTGTGAAGTATTAAGGCATCATTTGTCTCCATAAGAGACATATGAGTAAAAACATGTATGAGAATCATGAATTTGATTCCATGAAAGGATGCTTTTAGAGATAGGAAAGGTGAGGGGATGATCTTTATATGGAGCACCATTTTTCTAAGAATGATCAATCATCTGAGTTCACTTGATGCAATTCACTTGGTACTATTTGTAAAAACTCATTCAACACCTAGTAGTGTTATCACACCTTAAGGAGGAGGCACATTACAATCACCTCATTTTTGTAATAGGACAAGAATCCCATTCAAGGAACAATCCTCTATATACAAAGTGAGGATCTCGTTTTAGTAAGAAGTAGACAAACATCATAGAGTTGATTTATGGTCACTAAAGTGAATTATGAACCAAATTTAAAAATTGGTACCAATTCAAGCAGTGGTAGGGCCAAAATCCAATTTAAGGTCAAAAACCTAAAAATGATTATATGTTTTCCCAAAACAAAGACCGACTACAATATATATGCCTTGAACATTTTAGGTCCTTTGTTGAAATCCTCGAAAATGAGTAAATGACGCGATTAGATTTTGAAAAACTATCTTCTAGATTATAACTATTGGAGCTACGAGACCACTTCCATCAAGTGCAGAGTGACCCTAATTTCTTATATTTACTAAAATAAATTTAAATTATAAATTTTCTTTTATTATTTCTTATACTTTTTTAATTCTTATACTTGAACATTTATTTTTTGTAAGTATAAGACACCCAAAAACACATACATAGTCCATAATATACAAAAATGTGCACGTTTTAACTTCTCTAAAATGCATACGTGTTTTTCCTTCTCTGAAATGCGTAAGAATTTTGGCTTCTTTAAAACGCGTACGCTGCGTTATAGGTTCAGTAATTACCAAACCAAAAAAATTAAAACGCGCACGCGTTTCATCAGTTTTCGGGGTTTTTTCCACTTTTTGGCCCCTCAACTTTGTGCACTTACCCATCACTGTAACAAATGTCAAATAAAATGCACGCTTCAAATGATTATGTTGTTGATGGAAGTGGATCAAATCCTTCACGGGGGTATTACCTTGAAATGAGCAGGAAACCCTAGCTTTTGGATAGTTCGAGCATACTGCAAAACAACACACCTAATGTCAACACCAACTAATCTAAACACGGTATTATAATAATTCTAAATGTGCACAAACTAAACTCCAAAATGTTCCTAAGATGGCCAAAAAACTTAGCCGCAATAGAAAATCAACTTCAAAATTTCCTTAGTATTTTTTATATCCATACTTGAAATACTTTCATAAGGTCTTACAGAGACTCTCAAATAAAAGTTGCATTACATGCAACATTCATGTGACATGCCAAAAAAAAGTGAATTGGTCTACAGAGAAATTTTTGGTTATATCTACACATGTCTGGAGGAAACCTTGAAAAAAAAATAAATGACTGGAATGTCCCCAGAAAAATTGTTGTAAGAGAGGTTTCTATAAAATAAATAGATTCATTTACAGTATCATCTTAGAATCAAATTTGCAAATCATATCTTTCAAAATTTCACAAAGAAACAGTGGAAAAAATAATCCTCACAATGTAGCAAGGCTGAAAACAAGGTTGCTAACTGCAATGGCACTTCCCCTAATAATTTTTTATTTTTCAGTATCCTGCATATGATCCATTTCCAATATGTTTTGAACATCAACACATACCATTTGCTGAAAATTTACATTTAAGGTATAGTTGAAAGGAACATACAGTGAGACTAAGTTTTGTAACTACCAAGCTCTTGAGGAATAGGACTGATTGCCACAAATATCGAGCTCCTACCTTCTAGGGAAAAACTATTTTTACCGTAGCCGGCTTTAGATATTTTCAAGGGACCTTCTATTGCAACAAAATAGCATCGAAACCCCTCCATGGGATTGTGCCCAAGTGATAGAAATATGACTTAAATCCAAAACAGTGAAATCATTGTTTTACATTGTTCTAACCTTGAGAAACTACATCTTATTACAGTTAAGCAATACAACTGCAATCATTGGAAAAATGGTAAATTTTAGTGTCATTACAAGCCTTTATCAAAGTTTCAATCAAACAATCTTATTTTCTCATATTGTTGTTCAACCAAAAAAAAATGTGAGATGTAAATATCATAAATCATGGCTTTATCCGCAATAAGTTTGATTTTCTTCAGTCTACTGCAAGCTAGAATGAATGTTCAAAGAAGACGAAGGCATGAATGGAAACGCCGAAAAGGATATATTGAAGAAGTAAAAATGGATGAAGAGAAACAACAGGAGATGAAGAGGGGTGTAGATGAAGGTGTAAGAGGGTGAGGAAGTGCATGAGAAAGGAAAGAGGAATGAGGGAGTCAATGTGAAACGTGAGAACGTATGCTTAAGGAATTTATGCATGAATGAATGTTCAAGGAAGATGAAGGCATGAATGTAAGAATAGAAATGAAAATGTGAAAATTAAATACATGCATGGCCCACACTTATTACACGAGTTAGATTGTTTCCACCTAAATAATATCTACCCTATACTCCACTTTTTTGTCTCGATCTCATGTGCATCATGTACATGAGTGCAAATTGCGTATAAAGGGACCAAAATTTAAAAATGAGGAAAACCCAATAAACATTCATTTTCAATTTCAAGATTAGTATTTGTAGGGGAATAGGTGATACATGAAAACCATCGATAATTGAGCCATGCAAGTGGATGGCCATATGCACAAAAAGTGGATTTCATCTTCCATTCAGAAGAGGGGTTTCTAAGTAAAATGTGGAAATTAAATAGTTGCATGTCCCACGCCCATTCCACAAGTGAATTAGAAAAAATGTGAGAATTAAAAACTTGCTTGTCCCACACCTATTCCCTGACTTAGTGTTATCTTACCTAAACAATATCATGTTATGTGTTCCACTTTTTTGTCTCGATCTCGCCCACATTATTCATATAAACACAATTTGAATGAAAGGTATTTTTCATTTACCATTCGAAAGAGGGATTTTTAAATTAAAAAGTGGGAATTAAATACATGTATGTCCCACACTTATTCCACAAATTATATTGGAGAAATCTACTTACATCACTTGTTCCCCTATAAGTACTTGAGCTTGAATTTCAGAATGAACATTTATAGCCCATTTTCCATTTTTTATAGTTTGGTCGTTTTAAACGCATGTTGCATTCATGTGCATAATGTGGGTGAGATCGCGACAAAAAAGTGGAGCACATAGAAAATATTATTAAGGTGGGAACAATCTAAGTCGTGGCGCTCCACTTTATGGTCTCGATCACACTTGCATTGTTCACATCAATGCAATTTGTGCTTAAAGAGGCCGAAATTAAAAAATGAGGAAAACTTTAGAACTCTCTTTTTAGTTTTGAGATCAAGTAATTACTCGAGAATAGTTATGCAAAAAGTTAGAATGTTGTAAATTAAAAAGTGGGAAATGAAATACCTGCATGTCCCACACCAATTTCATGAAGCAAATTGTTCCTACCCAAGTTAAATCTACTATATGTGTTATGTAAGTGATGTCAAGTCAATTCACTTTACATTATACATTGATGGATGTTCATACCTTCTAAAGCTCCCATTTTGGCAACAACTTCATCACTGCCAAATGCATTTTCTTCAAATTTTCTAAGGCCTTTTCAAAAAATCCATTTTGTGCATATTTTGCATTCTTTATATGTCATAAGACCACATCTCATCAAAACATTCTATCGAATAGTTCATGTGCCCTATTCTAAAGCTTCCATTTTCGTAGAAGATGAGAGGATGTTGACAATGGTTGTAGGGTTTGGCCTTATACCTGTAAATGTAATTACCTGGAAAGGTTCCAAGGCCTTTCCAACGAACCTATTTTATTCATATCCTGTGAACAATACAATCCACGAGGCCACATTTCTTACATGCATTTAGTCAAACAATTCGCATGGCATTTGCATGCTTCCACATATTGCACATATTTCAACAGAGCACAAACAACTACATCTGGCTGTAAATTATTCTTGGGTAATGACATTGCATCTGTAAAAATGGAAGATATGACTCCAGAGAAAAT
Organism: Taxus wallichiana var. yunnanensis; assembly: GCA_018340775.1. Taxonomy (NCBI): domain Eukaryota; kingdom Viridiplantae; phylum Streptophyta; class Pinopsida; order Cupressales; family Taxaceae; genus Taxus; species Taxus wallichiana. The sequence goes on along the minus strand of CM031239.1, from coordinate 306,137,012 downwards.
GTATTTAGGTACAGAAACTCATGATCGCTTTGACAGAGATGACGATTTGACAGAATCTAGAAGTAAATTGTTGAGGAAATATCTCAACTTCTCAAGTATCTCAAGAAAATGAAGATTTTGTGAGGGTAAGAAGAGTGCCATGAAATATCACATTTTTAGAAGTATGAAGGAAAACAATGAATCCAAGAAGCAGATCGATCGTGAGAGCTTACTTGTTGAAGCCAAATCAACACAAACTGTACATCCAGTTACAAAAGAAAGTGACAGTGAAAACCAGACAAATGGCCATTTTTGTTCATCAACAAATTGAAAAGAATGAAGCCAAGCAATTGCCTACAATGTATGTGGATTTTTGAGCAATTCGAAAACAATTGTACATCAGGAGAAATAACACTAAAAAATCATATACCAGTTTCAGAATCTCCTGACACCAATTGCAAAACAGGAAAGTCGATCTCTAGGGATAGGTCACATACAAACAGAAATGGAACAAATAAATCTTCTCAAGCATCAAGGAGTGAATTACGTGGTGAAATTACAGAGGTGGTTGTAAGAAAGATGTTTGATGCTGAACATGAGACTCATCATGAGATAGTCATCCGTAGAAGGGCATTAGGTAAAGAATGTAAAAACTTCACCCAATCTCCATCCAATCCAGAGTTTAGAGTAATTCCTAGCAAAATAATAAGCTCCAGGACAGATGGGAAGGGCATTTGATTCGCTGATCTTGAAGGATACAAAGTGCAGCATCACCCTTCCCGTCTCCCCAATTTACACTATTGAACATCTCTTGCACCTTTGCAAATGCTTCCATTGGAAAACCTCCATTTTCCTCTCCGCCCAGGGTTGCCACATTAAGTAGAGGAGAAGATGAAGTATCCATGTCGGAGAAAAGCACTTGTTAAGTTATTTGACCAATAAAATTCAAACAATATTTCAATTACTCTCTTAAAAATAATTCAAAACTTGGTAACAAATTCGTAATAGTACCTCCTTTTGTGAGTTAACACATCTCCTTGGCAGCCAATAACATATACAAACTCAATGTGTGGAAACTAAACAAAGAACCTGATTAGAGTATTTCTATTGTCTGATAGAAAACCTTGCTACAAGCCAATGCTTCCAAAAACTAACGATATCAATTGAATATGAAAGATGACACAGAAGCCTGACCTCAACTCTAAAGTCCTTGGGAAAATGATCTTTAGCATTCCATAAAGTATTAATGTCATCCCAGTTTAACATCAAAATATTGGATCGAATGAATGTTGTATTAAACATGATCCTAAACATCATCTCTTCCCATCTTGTATCGGAATCCTTAGGCGTAATTAAAAGCCACCTTTAAATTAAACACACTAATTTTAAAAAATAAACCCTACCTTTAAATATATGGGCACCCTTAATGAAATAAACTACCTTGCCTAAAGTTTTAAACACTACGAGTATAATAAAAAAACCACCTTATAAAAAATAATACCCACACTTAAAAAATGCACCTCCCTTTAATATACCTAACCGGCCCACATTTTAAAAAGCCACCTATAAAATATTAACAATACCTACCCACTTTTAAAAATGATCATATCAATCACCTTAAAAACAAACACGGTTTTATTGATTTAAAACACAAACCACGAAAATAGAAAAAGGTTGTTGAAAAAGTCATGCAAATAAGTGGAATAGAAGATTAAAAGTGGGGAGGGGCCCGAGATGGCTGGGTTAGGTGGAGGAGATCGGATCAAGAGGGGAAGATGCAACACACAACAAGGAGAGAATGGGATAACGACGAGGAGGAAAATTGTCCACTTTGCAGTGGCAAAGAAAAACCCTCTTCAACGGAAATACCAGGGCTCAATGTGAATCAAACTGGAGACTACCGAGAAGCATATAACACAAATAAATCCAAGAAATTTTAAACTTAGAAGCCCCTATATGTGCAAAGCCAACAAAAAATGAAAAACCAACCATTAAAAATGGTGAAAAAGCGAAAACATCTAAACGACCAGTGCCAAAATTAATCGTTTTGAAATGATGTCCAAACGACCGTCAAATTTAGGATAGTCGTGGAAACATCCAAAAGTGCCTTTCCCATGGGAGGACGCCTTCGGCATAAAGATAGGAACCATTAAAATCACACTAATTTCCATAACTAGCAATCACACACGAGCAATGCAATGTGAACGTCGAAAGGGAAGAATAGAGAAAACCAAAACTGGAGTAGAGTAATAAAGAAAGAAGTGGAGTTGGCTAGTCAAAGGTACAAGAGTTGTTGGTAATTGGAAAGAAGCTCATAAATACATTAATATTGAAAACTTTGTTAGAAGGGGTATATGAAATTTGAGTGAATGTGAGCAATAAGACGATTTGGAAAATGTAGCGAGCCGATGTGGAGACCAAATAGAGGATCAAGCGATTTGAAAAGTGAAGAAATCTTTTGTTTTTTGTTGTCGGCTCGCTAGAGGAAACATTGCAAGAATTGATATTTACAAAGAAATGAGAGCATATCAACCATGAGTTCTGAATGTAAGTGTTGGAGTATGCAGATGACCGTATCCTTAATAAACCGTAGATGAAGGTCAAGGAATCAAAAGATGTTGTTGTACAATAAGAGAAAAGAGAAAAAGAAAGATTCACAGTGCAAAAAAGGCAGATTATATTTTAGAAATGAAGTCACATTGTTTATATTTGTATTCATGGTTTGAATTTGACATCGAGTTAGATGTTTTGTATGATTCTAACCATAAAATAGTTACAAATATTTTATTTGACTCTCTCATACAACTTAAATATTTAAAACATGGCCATCATTTTTTATATAGAGTTACATGTAAAATGTATTAACATACAACACGTTGAGAATTGTAGAGTGTTGATTGGGGAGGGAGGAAGGGGATGATTTTTTTTAAGGGGGAACTGGTGGAGATAACCTGGGTGTGCATCTTCATTTCTTTAGACCAGAAGTAGAGGGGCATGAGCCATTATTGAGTATTTCCCATAAGAAGAAAGAGGTGAAAGGTAAAGATCTGTAAGGGAGGGGACTCTAGAGATAAATGTAAATAGAAGACCATGTTTCTCGGTGTTTCCAATTTGAATAGTGGCCTTCTACAAAGTAAGGACGTCAAACTTGTGGATAGTTAAAGCCGAAGCCAGTTTAATATGCATTTTTTTGCGGCACCCTTTGAAAATTGGTGGCATTGGAATATGCAACATTTTCTTGGGATTCCAACATGGCCAATATTGAGTACTCAATATTTGTCGAATTTGATGATAGGAAAAGTGGATTTTTTAAAGTAGAACTTTGTGTTACAATCGATCATCATCGACTTCCATAAATTAGTCCATCAAGTAATTTGTGCAATGGACTAGGCGATTGTAAGGTTCAATGTTTTCAACATGTAGAGGTTGTGATGGTCTGCATGGCCATTGTTTTTTGCAAACGAGTTGGGTGAATCATTAAATATATGAATTTCATGTTGAGAGAGGTGTGAATAAGTGCAAGACATAAGGAATTCCAATCCTAAAAATGAGAAACACCATGAATGTAAAGAATTATCTAGCGAAAGGAAACATATGTGTAGGTGCAATCTTATTGTCAAAAAGCTATTAGCAAGGAGACTGATGTATGAAATCCCCTCCAAAGGCTTGTGTCATATAAGTGGCTTGCATATAATGGAAAGTCCATGACAGGCGGAAATTGGCCTACGTGACCAACTCGAAGTTTGGTCCCAAACCGAGTCAAATTGTTTGAAAGGAAATCATTGGTATGAAGTCCTGAACCCTTTTGCAAAGCTCCCTAGGATACCATGTTCGATATTGTGTCATGAGTACTATATGTGTTGCCCATCTGTAAAGCATCAAAACCGTGGATGGGAACTAAGGCATCATTGTTGGTGGTGCACCAAGTGTACAACATATTCATACATAAACTCACCCAACTCCAACAAAGAAAGAAGAAACACCTTACCAAGGCATGTCAACGAAAAATTCATCGAAAGAATGCCTAAAAATTTACATCTTCGATCAAATTTCTAAACGTGTTTCTCAAAAATACGACTTGCTTAATAATCTATATTATAGATTGTATATGTGTAAAATATGTCGCAGAGCCTTAAGTTTATACCTTTGAGAAGAATAGATATTCCAATAGTGGAATTCATGTTTACGTATTCATGTGAACTGGAGGCAATTGTTAGTGGCTCGTATACAACAATTGACAAAAAAGCTCTTAACAATTCACAAAGAAGATACTATTTTACATATAACATTCTAATGGCTTCTTACATTATAATGATTAGATAAGTCGATCATTCAAATTATGTCTCCGTATTCATGATAATTACATGACATCTGAGAAAGTAACTTTGGATGACAACCCATATATTTTGTAGATAACATTTTAGTGATTTCTACCAAATGTTATTTTTATGTCCAATGTTATCTGTATTCATTCATTTTAAGTTCAATTTATAGAGTGGACTAATTCTAATTTAGTATAATATAACAAATGTCAAGAATTTATCTTCTTATTACAAAGCCATATAAATTATCATTTCACATTATCCTTTAAGTATTAAGAATGCGATGAAGATTCCCCACAGAAACGAGTTTCTGGTGAGTTCGGATTGAGCTACCAGAAAGTTGGTTGATGAAGGAAAGTTGGCTCATTGTGTTAGAAAAATTCGTGGATCGAGTTGGAGGTTAAATGTATTGGCGAGTTCACATTTCACGTTGCATTGACAAGTGAGTTAGGAAATCAAAGTATTGTGACCGCTGAGGTGTGTAAATGAGCCAAGGTTGTCACATAGGCTGAGCTACATTAGAGTCGAAGATCTCTCACCACCAAGCCATGTCACAAATGAGCAGAGTCAAAGAGAAGAATTTTACATTGGGAGGCATGCAAATTTGTATATTTCAAGTACCTATCTTTACATTGATTCAGAATGTTCATCAATCCTCCTTAGTCAGAATCTGATATAGAACAACTAAGAATCTCATTATCTTTTGTTACTTCACAATATATCCTACTAAAGAAAACATGCTACAATAATCAACTCATTAGCTGGGCCAGACCAAAAAACACCAAATCCTTGCAGAAAACATGTCACCCCATTCTGTCGATCGTCAAATGCCTTCAAACAAGCTGCAACAATCAACCTCGAGTCATATATTTGACTTTTTCACAATTTGAACTAACATAGAGATCCACAAGTAGTGATCTAAAACAACAACAAACACCAGATCCTTGATCAAAACACCTCATCCTAGTCTGCCAATGGGTATGATCTTGGAGTAGCAGCAGAGTTTAAACAGAAAAAAACACAATAATAATTCTCCGATTCCTTCTTACGGGAATATAATACAAATATATAGGAGTTACAAAATCTATATTTGAGGCAGTTTCTCTAACAACTCCTCCCAGGATAATCTCCTGAAATTCCTATATTAGTGAGTCGGTTTACTAACCAAATCTCACGTAAAACAATATGCTATGTGAGCACTAACTTAATCATTTCCTAACATTCCCCCCCTTAGTGCGAACATGGGAAAAACCTGCCTTTGCACTTGCACCTGCTCATGATCTGGTGATTTTCACAGGATGATCACAAACCTCAGGGATGGTTTTGCAAACGGTTGACCACAAACCGAGAATGGTGGTTTTGCAATTGGTTTACCACAAACCACAAAGTGATGGTTTTGCGAATGGATTACCAACAACCAAGAATGGTGGTTTTGTTATTGGTTTACCACAAACCACAAATGAAGGTTTTCAAGTGGTTTACCTACAACCACATCATGATATGCAAAGTACTATTCTCAGCCCTCATCACATCTCACTGCAGGGAATAACATAGGAAATTCTGCTGAAATCTGTTGCTCATACATACATAGAAAAAGCTAACATACTGGAAATGGAACATTGGAATGATGTTCCCCTCTCAATGTGAAATTTCCACTTATTGAAAACAAGATCATTGCAAACTGAGGCACACCACACTGGAAGCACTAAAATCAAACTGCACACACACCTGTCACCAAAGCTGATATGCGGCCCCGTCGTTGGTGACTGACGAGAGGTCGCTGAATGACCTCCAACCTCCGATGCCTCCTGCCTCCGGTATGACGCTGCTAGTTCAGCGGAATGTGAATTTGAAGCTCTGTTTCCACATTGAGATTATTCTTTTCTTCCTTCCCGCAATGTGAAATACTTTATTTCCAGACGTCGGGTAACACCGAAAATGCGTCTGTGATTTTTATTTTTATTTTTCCAATATTTTTACAATTATACGACTCGACTTACAAAATGAGAGTAAACAAATATCCTAAAATCACCTATTTGACTAACTTGACAACACAATGACGTTAATGATTCTGTTACAACAAGACATCTAACAATGACACACTCTTCTTTATTTTTTAATGGAATGACTAGACAATAAAAAGGAGCATTTGACACTTAACAATATAAAGGCACGAACATTAATAATATGACATGACTCATTCAATTTTGAAGACCCACACGAGACAATACTACTTATTCTCGGGACCACCTAATCGAGTTTGTAGAATTGACCGACTTTTACTTGTACACACTTTAGAGAGACTAGACTAAATAAAACGTGTATTATATAAACGACTACCATCAACTTTAGTGGACCAAAAACAAGAATAGACCCATGCAACTTTTAATTGATCCGAGAGATACTAGCTGAGTATGCACGAACAACTAGATGATTTTGACAATTATGTGACTTATTAAGCTCTACAAAATGACTCTATTAAACCATATGATACAACGTACAAGCCTACAAAATAGAAAATAATTAATGAAGACCTAAAAACAAACTTACTACAACTTTTAGTGCTCATTGGACTGTATATGCTACGAAGGAGACTTCTTACGATCTGCAGGTTTTTGTATTGTTGACCCGTAATGAAGGCTAAATCACCGAGCTGTACACCATATTGAGGATCGAATTTATTGCCAAGACTGTGAAAGGAATTTGTGCTCTGCTCGAGGTGAAATCTCAACAATTCCCGCCTGTTAAGGAATGAAAAAAATTCTGCGCACAAAATTGATGAAAACGTTGAATCGAGCCGTGAACACATGCAATGATATTCGCTGTCATCCTGAATGGCATGGAAACAAATTCACAGATAGTTGTGTATTGCTTGTAATGCGCATTTCTTTGCCAGGAGAGGAATGTACAGGAAAGACCAGATAATTAATTGCACATAGAATAATATTCTTCACATATATTTCTGCACATACACGTCCAGACACAGGTTCTTTGCTCAAGTCTTTAAATCTATTCTTTTCAATAGAAAATTGGATCTGTTGTGGTTACAACAAACTGTACATTAAAAACCCCACACTCCACACCGATTTCTCTGATTATTGCCACATTAATATTGCATATCCGTCAAAGTCTGTGTTGGGATGTTCTATCTGGAGTATACAAAACGCCCAATACATACCATGCATGCAGCTAACAAACCATGATGTCGAACAATGATACACAGCAATGCCACAGATATCCAACTTGTAACTCCACCAAAAAATTTGAATATTAAATGCACAGATCAAAAAAACAGCGTTGTGGTTGGAGGAGCCGTCAAATATGAGGGATTTAACAAAGAGTAACAGCGGCTTTGTAGAACCGGAATTGTGTCCTTCAATAGATCAAAAAACCTCGAACAAATGTGGACGCAGATTTTGGAGCCACCAAGATTGGTATCATCTCACCAAAGGAAATACCGATCTGATGCAAATTTGAAAAGCTAAGAAACAAAATTCCCATTAACAGGGGCACTACAAAATTAGATGTTTGCCCCTTGCAAGTACACTAAACATCCATTACAGGCACAAAGATAACCTCGCTCTGATACCAAATCTTGGAGTAGCAGCAGAGTTTAAACAGAAAAAACACAATAATAATTCTCCGATTCCTTCTTACGGGAATATAATACAAATATATAGGAGTTACAAAATCTATATTTGAGGCAGTTTCTCTAACAACTCCTCCCAGGATAATCTCCTGAAATTCCTATATTAGTGAGTCGGTTTACTAACCAAATCTCACGTAAAACAATATGCTATGTGAGCACTAACTTAATCATTTCCTAACATATGATTGTCAGATGCCTTCAAGCATGCTACAATAATCAACCTTGTGTCATATATTGACTTTTTCACAATTTCAAATAACATAGAAGTCCACAAGTAGTGATCTAAAACAACTCTTCTCAGGAAAAGCAATAGAAAAACTCGACTCAAGTTTTGGAATGAGCAAAATCTCAAACCACAAGAATTATCTAATGGGGTTTTCAATAAAAGTGAAACCTTGCTTAAGGTTCTGTACAATGGATAGGAAAACAAGAGACTGTACATAAATGTAAGATGTAAAAGCACTTCAAATGCCATTGTAGATACACAAAAATATGGGTGTATCTCATGGACAAACAATTCTTATCTGCCAGCACCCACAAGAGTTGGTTCATCTGATTTTTGTGTGCATCTTCCAGATTTCTGCCAACACCAACAGGTGTCAAATCCTCTTGTTTTTTATCGGTTCCAACAACAAATTTTGTCTTTTCCTTTCAATTGTTTCCAACATGTGTTGGCTTCTTGAAGGACAAACATTTGTTATTTGACAAAGCATGTAGTTGAGGTTCTCCAAATCCTAAAGGAGGTCCAAGGCTGCACCTTATTGATCATGTGGTTGCCATACATATGATATATGAATATCATGTCAACATGAATATGAACAAAACTTGAAATTTGAAAAATGTACTAGGATCCATGTTAAAATTTTCAAAACATTACTTAAGCTTTTACATTTCATTGTTCATGTGGCTGCCATACATATGATATAGGAATACAAACAAATCTAGAATATATCATCTAGATTTTCCTCAAAATCAAGTTCTTTTGTGGTGATTAGGGTGTTTTATTTTATTCATTTTATTTTTAGGGTTTGGTTTTAGTGATTAGAAAAGTCAAAAAATAAATTAAAAATGAATGAAAACCTTTAAAAGACATATTTATTTAGGGATACGCCATGAGCACGTGTGGGTACCTCCCGAATACATGATGGTGTATCTAGGAGGTACCCACGCGTATCTATGGCGTATCTGTATCCATATCGGATGTGTATAAGATAGGGTTCATGGGGGGTCAGGGCGTATCCTGGCAACGTAGTTGAAAATGATGAGTAAACCAGGTAGTTACAACAATAAACTTGACTTACAGTCACATTAGTACAATTGAAGCTACAAACACGTCCATGTGCCCCTCTATAGAATTGGAAAAATGGTAGAACATGGATATTCAAGCTATAACACAGAGATTTATTTTCTTCATAGTTCACCTTCACAAATTCCACATCACTATGCATCTCTGCCAGTTGACAAATCTGCAAAATCGATCTAGTGATGAGAATTTTTAGCTCAGAAATAAACTATCAAATTCCATTTAATATAATTGCTACTCAAGACATAACAGAACATTTATTGTGGGATAAAATTTTGCAAGCCTTGTAAAAGGAAAGAAGCTTGAAAAAACTGCACACTTTTCATTGCAATAAATGTGATTGCATATTATGGAAAACTAATGGAAGTAAATGGTCATTAGGTCCTTGATCAAGTAGAACTCGCTGGAAGTAAATGGTCTTTAAGTCCTAACCTGATGATGGAAACCCTGTTGAAAAACATAAATCCATTTTGTACCTCTACACTAAACATAATGCTTCCTTACCGATTAAATCTAATAACAAAACCTGGACATAATCCTCTTTACTAATCAAATCTAATAACAACTTCAAAGAGGCAAAAATATGATGGAGAGACAAAGCTTCACTTGATCCTATATCCATCCTAAGAAAAAAGATTTTTCATGTGCAGAAAACTTTGCACACAGGAAGCTAGCCAAAACCAGTATATCTACCTTGTGAAAAGAATCATTTACAAGAGAATCAATTAATTCTTGCACCGAGTGAGCTTCTCTCATGTTGGGTGTGGTTCATTTCTCCCACCATTTCATTGTTGGGGTATATAGGTCTGTGTTGCATAAACTTGACATGAAATCACAAAAAATCAAATCCTGCCCCTTTTAATAGAAAGAACATATATAACACCTTTGTAAAAGAATCGCGGGATGATAGAAGCCAATTACAAAGAGCATAGAATATGTGCCACTCAAGGCACCTAGAGTAACAATTAACATGCCAGACTTGCAAGAAATAGTAAATAATCACTAGTATAAACAATTCGGAAGGGAAAATGCAATGTTGTGTAACACCTACCTAGATTAGTAAACACCCAGAACAAACCCCGACCCTCCACAATTTCAGGATGGAAATAAAGTCTACCAAGCTTAGAGAAACCAACCAAACCCCATGTGAAGATGACCATTCTAATAAATCTGACACCCACATGCAGTTCTTCAGAGAGCGACATTGCCCACAAAAGAGTGAGCTGCTGAGATGTCTGATTCCTGATCAACCAGGATACATGACTCCATTTCCATGGCCAGAGAGTAGGGATTTTGTTTGGTTTGTTAATGTGCCCCACAAGAAGCTTTCTGTTCTCAAGGGGCATCAGATCTAGATTAAGTTTCAGGGGGATCGATTCTACTTTCATGGTGGTGGAACCTCGTTTCAAAACGGCGCAATAAAGTACACTGAGAAGATTGGGGGCTAATTCCTTTAAAAGGGGGGTCTGTAAGGACTGCTCTTGATACTGGTTGTGGGGTGAGTACATTGTTTCTTTCCTTCTGTGGATATAATATTTTATTCAATTTCAACATTTTATTAAGTATCCCAAGGATTTAAACTTGGAAATTAAATCAAATTCAAGGCATGTGCTTGACTGAAGTTATCCTGGGGACTGCATAAGAGCAACTTCTCAGAGTGAAGATGTATAGAAGTAAATTAAGTCATTTCGTGTATTCTCTTTGAATTTCTTAGAGTGTAATCTTGGACATTTTTATATAAAGTTATGCAGGTGTCAAAATACTTTCCATTGTATTGTACCAATCATGATTTATCATATTTCGGTATGCAGTACAGCGCTTTTTTATTATCCTCGCAGTGGCATACCATGCAAAGTGGAAATCGACATTACTAACCCTATTGTGGAGAATAAGGGTCGAATTCTAAGTACAAGTAAATATTAGTGTAAATTTTAGTATTCCTAATTGGAAAGTATGTTGCTTAAATAAGAGTCCCATTGGTTTTAAAACCTGGGTGTATTGAGAAGGCACTCCTCCATTTTGGGCAGGGAAACTGAAGTGAAAAATGATAATCTATGTCTTACTTCACAGTTCACACTAATTGTTTAAAACGGACACACAAGAATGTTGTTGCAGACTTATAGTTATAGTTGGATTCTTAACTCTGAAATCTAAACTCAAAGCAGTGATGGTCAAAAAATACCGAGATCGATGCTTCTTGTCAATGCTCAATTTAATTGATGCAACTTTAAGCTACATGAATCGTAAAAATTATATAGTATAAAGCTATAAGCCACAAAGAAACATAAGCTCACATTCACCAATATTTCAAGAGACTATTTTTCTTAGATGTTGTGTAGAGAAAGTAATTAGATCTCACCGTATCAATGGCCGATTTTCCCTCGCAAGTGAATATAAAACATATCTAGAATTCGAATCAAGAGGGATAATATTTAGGGTTTCGTCTATAGATCGGGCGATCAAACTCTGCAAAAAACATTACATGCAAAGACGAATAAGCAAATCTAAGCACAAAAACCCGCATCCCATGAAAAATAAATCTAAACATAGCAAAAACGAAAAAACAACTTAAAAATAACCCTAAAAATGAAAACGTCAAAACGCCCAAACGGTCGTCAAATTTTACATAGTCGGAGAAACGTCAGCAAGGGCCTTTCCATAAGGGGGACGCCTTCGGCATAATAAATGTAGGTAAGTACGAAAATGGTTCACAACTCTCATACATGTATAACAATGAAGGATTTTTATTCCATCCTAATAGTATTTATACAACATAATAACATTTATTTAGGCATGAAGGCTCTTTTTAAAGGAAAAGTTTGTTCATAATATATAGCATATTGACTAATAAATATTTTCTATAACACCAAATTGATTTATAACATAAATACCTTGAAAAAAAAAGTTGTCACATACAACTTGTTATCCTTCACGTTGTAAATGCATGCCTCCTCAACCTCTTCACTATCACTCCACCTCTACTCTTCCGTGTGGAAAATGAGTAGCTAGAGCCACCTTTGGTTCTCTTTTTAAATCATCACCATTAATAGCCTCCCTTATCTCGCCCACGCACTAAAACAGGGAAAACGCCCTTATGTATTGCACCGATTAGAATTGAGATGGACCCAGAGATGGAATTTTGAATTTATCATCCCTATCAAATCAAAATTTATTGACAACCAACCATTTGTTCTACCGAACAATTGTTTAAAACTTTAGAATCACTAGTTTAATTGAAAACCATTTTCTTTAAAATAACTAATAGTGTGTGTAATATACAAGTACAACAAAATTTGATGTCTACTTAATTTTTTATGGTGTAACCATCTACAACCTATTATAATTTTAGATGGAAATTTACGGTCTAAAACTCACAAAACGGGCTACACCATGTCAATTTTTAGGTCCGAATGGAACTACTATGGGTGGAAGGAAATTCCATTTACATGCTAGATAGTTGTAAGTGAACCATCACGACACACCCTTTTCAATACACATCCGTATGGATTTAATCACGAGCATCCAAGGGAACAAGAATAACAACGATCAAATTTAAAGGGCTCCGCATTTTAATTTGACAAGTTAGGTTAAGCTTTACCTTTCGTAAATGACAGATTAAACAACACATTACCCTTCAATAAAAAAATGAAAAGGTTAATTTCCTTTCAATATATATCTGATTAATTTAAATAAAATAAATATGAAAATTGTCAAAATTATTAAATATATAACATCTAATAATAATTTTGAAATTTATTTAAATTAAATAATCAAGATAAATAATTTAAATGACCAATTTACAAAATAAATAAGGGAATTCCAAACATGATTTACAAGTTAGCAAAAGCTAAAACAAAATATCATTATTTTGAAAATAGAAAGAGCAAAATAATTGCTTATTTTCTAGAGATTTATCCTTTTTCCTAGTGATTTGGTGAATGATCTCTTTAAAGTGAGTGAAGATTTGTTTAGTATAGAAAATAGAAAGCTAGCAAGCATGAAATTTGTTGCTCTAATTATTATTTAATATTTTATTTATTAAAATAAATTTAACAAATTATAAAAATTAACTTAGCATACAATTTACATGAAAAGCTATTTTGTTACGCCGCCGGCGTTCCCCTACGGGAAAGGCCCTTCCGATCATTTCCGCCAATATATTTAATTTGACGGCCTTTTTGACGTTTGTTTTAGGTTTGACATTCGTGTTAGGTACTTAAATTTGACGTTTTTACTTTCGTAAAGTTGTTTTTCACTTTGAAAGGCTGATTTTTTGTAGATTTCGAAAGCCGAAGCGCAGAGCAAGTGGCGCATGTCGAAGAAATTGTCGAGCAAGGCGGAAATACAGGAGCACATTTCCGCGTACAGCCTGAAGCTCTCCCGCACTACGGGCTCCACCGCCATAGCTACCAGGTAGCTTCACATCGCCTCTCCCAAAGGCAGGCATGCAATTGCACAGTCCAGCAAGCGCTAAAGTTTGGGACCTCTGTCGATCAGGGTTTCGATGAATTTATCATCCCCCTCCACGCTCTACAAACAATCAAACCCTTCGTCAACTGCTTCGTCCACAAACCACGAATAACTCCTCACAAAGTCAAAAAGGCGTCGTCTTTGATATCTTTGAACTCAAATTTTAGCAGGTCGGTGGCCCTGGCGTCGAGAATATCTTTACTCTATGTGGGTGGAGCAATGGTTATGTCTCTTTACAAGGGGCTATTAATTGAGCAGCTTTGGAGTAGAGGCTTGCATGTTGCTGGTAATCCTTTTAAGCTTGGAGATCATTTTGTAATACAAGATTGACAGATGGGTTGTCTTTGCCTTTTTGGAAGTTGTATGTGTTGGTCTACTTGGATTATTATGCAAGTGATCTAACTTATTAATCAACAAATTGCCCTGTTTTTTAACAATTTTCTAGGCATATGAAGCTCAGATCGTGGTTTCAAACTCTATTGATGGCAATACAGGTTTCAACACTTAAAAATACCCAGCTCAATTATCCCTCTCTGCTTTGCTTTGCATCTGTGGGACACTGCAGTGTACTCTTGTTCCTTTGGTTGTTGGACCAGATTTGAGAACGTGGACTATAAGGTGGAACATTGAACTTATTTGTGTCATATATTCAGTGAGTATCTATACATTCACTTTTTTTTGGCCTTTCATGTCATAGATATTCATCCTGACTAACCATTCTGATACCTTGATTATTGTAGGGAATTGTATGTTCAGTACTTGCTTTTGGTGTATTTACATGGTGTATTTACAAAAGGGGCCATGTGTTTGTGACAGATTGGAGATCTAAGCCATGTTAGCCGCTGAAAGGAATCAGGGGCCTTCGTCTTGGAGATATATGTATCTTCTGAGCTCTGCTGTAGATTTTGTAGCAAGGGAATTAAATTTGCAAATCATATCTTCAAATAATGAAAGCAGACCTGCTAGAAGAAGGCAACATTCATGACCACTAAAATAAATATGTCAGTTTTGAGGTTGCATGATAACTGATTGACGAAATGCACTCAAATTTAAATGCATCTTCTGGCTCTTGAGTTTCAACTTATTTATTGTTGGATCTTTGGAAGTCGTCATCTTTCAGTAATTCATGAGAACAACATGTATTCTTATCTGTTTAGGATTTTGTATATATTGTTTATTTATGGAGGAGAGTATGAATGAAAGAAATTCTCTTTTTGAATTTTTATAAAGCCACAATACTCTGGAGATGTGATTATAGAAAATGGGAAAGCTTGGCCTTACTTGAAGGTGCAGAGAAGAAAAATGCCATGTAAGAATCCATGCTTCTCCATGTCTTGTTGTCAGAAACATGTTGAATAACCTTTAAATGTGTACACCATTTCTTATGAACCTGGTGTATAGCTGTAAAATCTTTTAAGAATATGTACATTAATTTTTTTCTGTAAATTTTGCAGATGTTGGACCATGAAGACAATGCATTTCAGCGAATTTGAAGGGGTCAGTTTCTATCTCCCAGTGATTCTGGTTGGCAAATCTGAAAATAGGTCCTGGATAGAGGAGAACATTTGTCTCTTGTTAGAAAACAAAATTGAAGATACCACTGGTAAATTTGAAAGAATGATCCTCAAGAGCTTGCACTAATCGTTTCCTCTTTTTTATTTTTTGAACTCAAATTTATATCATGATGGCAATTGCACATGTAAACTAAAGGAAGGTAGGTAAATTACAATTTATGTCAAGTTGTGAAGGTCAATGTTTCTTCTCTTTCCTTTAGCTAACATGAATTTTTAATTTTCTACCGTTGCATTAATGCATAGCCATCAGTTAGGGTGAACTTTGGAAGAATGAAGTCGAATAATAGATGATACATATACGGAATACTTGATGTCCTATAATAAAGAAGCATTTACTCTTGAAGTAATACTGCATACTCTTACCAGGTTATGCCTCAGGCCAGAAATATGTGATTGATTATTTTGCAGCAAAAAAGCTACCAGACCAAAGATGACATTTAAAATAGAGTGGAGGATGGTCATAAAGTGTTTGATGATATTTCTGAAAAAGGTGCCATTTCCTGGACAACAATGATTGCAGGCTACATCGTAAATGGATATGCAAGAAAGCCATGACAACATTTCACCAAATGCAAGAGGGTGAGAAAATTCATGCTTATGCAGTCAAAAGTGCTCTAATAGAAATGTATGCTAGATATGGATGAGTGATTTCTTGTACAACAATGATTGTAGCAGATTGACTTAATAGTTTTTAGGTTTTAGCCCTTGATTCAATTGTGTAGGTATGGATTTTCCATGGATTTTTGCTTTGTTTTTTTATCTTATCCACAGATAATTCTACGGGAAGAAATTCATGACCTTGCCCTTGAATTATCAGACAATAGTGTTCGGAAATTGCAGCCAGACCTAGGAAAAAATCGAGATTCTACTCCTGGAATTTTCATCTTAATAAGCACATTGAAAGAAGACCACAACATACTCGTGATGCGCAATGAACACCAAAATTTGTGAAGCCTGGTCATGATACAAGAGATTTAAGTAAAGGGGTAAGTACTGCGTAGGTAGCTTTGTTGCCAACATTTAATGAAAAATTGATTTGGGATTGTTGGGAGTCGGGACACACATTCAAGGCATGGTCATGTACGATCAGTCTGAGTGATTTACATCTACAAGATCCTCCCGATATCCTCACAGTCCCGGTCAGTACTTATAGCTTATAGTCCTGACATGTTTTTTGTTTTCTTGTGATGTGTGGGTTTAACAAGCTTTTCTTCTAGAACAATATCTTATTCTTATGCCTCCATCTGTTGTTGAACCCTATATTGTTTGTTGTTCCCTATATTGTTTGTTGTTCCTTACCACAGGGTTCTCGGATTCATCATTGGGATCCACAGACATGGTTTACTTTAAGTCTTCTTTATTTATTTGATCCGCATTTCATAGTTTACTTCCTTGGGGCCTTCTTATTGGAGGTTAATGTGGTCTTCTCATCCTTTCCTTTAGCGTCTTCATCTATCAAGGTGGCTTTTAAGATGTTCTCAACCCAATTTGCAAGTCATCTTGGGCTCGTGTTCTGTTTCTTTTGATTCTCTGTAAGTCCTCATGGATTGGAGGAAAAACCAGATTCTTCCCAACCTCTTCTTTATGAGCTTTCTCTATTTGTTTTTTTACCAAATGTCCAAGTTATGACCAGGTTTACCTCAACTGAATGCACTCACTGGCACTTATCTTTCATTTTTATCCACTACATAATTATATTATGACATAATCTGTAAATCATTCTTAGCTACTCGCACATTGGCTTTTTCCCCAGTTTTGTGCAATCAACAAATCTAAGTAGCTAAAACACAATATTTGTGAACATTCTATGTTCTGGAAAATGCCCTCTGAGAATGCCCCTAGATTATCTGGCAAAAGAAAGACGTTAGATGCTCGATTGGATACGTACTATTTAATTTACTTTGTGGATTCAACAAAGATATTACGTTCTTAAGAGGTAAGTCCAATAAATGTTGTTGTGACAGACATTGGAAAAATTGTGGTGGCAGTACAATTACAGTGCATGATGTTTAGCTCAGTGTGAATCCACTATGGTTCTATTGTGGGTGTTCATGGGTTTGTTTGTTGGCTACTCTTCAGCTCGTATATATAAGATGTTCAAGGGCACAGAATGGAAAAAAAATACACTAAAGACAGACTACTTTTTTTTTTTCCGGCACTATTTTCTACATGTTTTTCATTCTGACTTCTATATGGCTGAACCAATTTTACTATATCTTTGGGTTCCCATTCATTGTATTTGTTATCCTTCTGGTCACTTGTGCCGAGATCACTATTGTTCTTTGCTACTTCCAGTTGTGTAGTGAAGATTACCATTGGTGGTGGAGAGTATATCTGACTTCAAGATATGTCGCACTCTATTTGTTTTTATATGCGATATTCTACTTCTTCGCCAAACTGGAGATTACTAAGCTTGTTTCAGGAATTATCTACTTTGGCTACATGACGATCATATCATATGCTTTCTTTGTATTGAATGGTACAACCGGCTTCTATGCATGCTTCTGGTTTGTGCGTAAAATATATTCATCAGTGAAGATTGACTGAAGTTGCTCAACATGGTTAGATTTTTTTCGCCATATCATTAAGTATATGGCGAAGGAGAGTGAAAATCAAGGTTTGGATGCACGTGATCTACGTTATTTCTTTGCTGTTATTATTTGTTGTTGTCGGGTATAAAGAGAAATAATGGCTTCTAAAAGAGTGTCTATGGTGAATGTTCATGGTGCCTTAAATATGATGAACATCATAGCTCTTTGTTTGGAGGCTACCAATTTATTGAAGCCTTTACGGACATTTCTATTGATTTTGTATTGTATTTAAAAAATTATGTGCCCTTCAAAAATATTTTCAAAACATGTGTTTGAACATCATTTTGATCAAGGACCATCTAACCTTTGTGTTTTTTATATTATGAATGATAACATGTGCTAGACTTCCATCTTTTCTTTCAGAATTTTGTTTAGTAATTTAATGGCTATCTTTTTTGCTGCCAGTATATACATAATATCTGAAGTTTTCCCACAAACTTAATATGTGAAATTCACATTTGATTTGAAGTTGTAATCTCTCAAGCAATACTTGTGTGGTAACCATAGAAATTATGTTATTCTTTTGAATTCAGACAAGAGTGTATGCCTATGGTATGGTTATTAATAGTCACATAACAAGTTTTTCATAATATTATGTTTACTCTTTTGAATTCAGACAAGAGTGTATGCCTATGGTATGTTTATTAATAGTCATGTAACCAAGTTTTCATAATATTATTTACAACTATAGTTACAAACTACATAAAACATTTGCATATTAATGGTTGCAATGTTTAGTTAATATGCAATAGTCAAGCAAGAGTGGCCGAATATGTCAAATGTATGCCATCTACCAACGAAAATTGACACAAACCTGCAAATATATAGAAGTCTTCATGTATAAATGTTTAATTTCAAAAAACTACTCTGAAAAACACTACCACTCATGATATAAGATTTGCAAATATATTTGTACGAATTTGTAACAAATCTGAAATGTAGAGATAGAACCTTTAAATTAAATAGTTCATCTATATTTCTACACTTATAAAATCAATCACACCCCTTACCAACATCAACTACAAAAGTAATAACTATCCCTCTAAAACAAATAACATATATCATCCAAAGCATTCACATTGCATTGTACACATGCGATTGCTAGTAGTTAGCCTTTCTAATGAAAATTTATAATATTTTAATGCCTTTTAGTATTGAAGTGTAATTTTAAATTTCAATTTTTTTAAGTGTAAATTTTTAATCACCCTTCTATGACAAGTTGAAAGACGTTTGAAGGGCATTGACGACTTCAAATTTGATCCTGGTAGCGCCCTTCAATCCAATAACAACATGCTTTTACCTAGGTGTATGAATTTGCACCAATTGTCTTGACTAAATGTGGAGCGAAGGATTATTTTATCCCCTCTTCGTGTCCTTTTCAATCCCAATCGACTTCCTTTTCACTTTGGTGGAAATACCAACAATGGGTCTTAGTTTTATGCCTTGTTAACACCATAGAAACTATATTTTGTCTACGTTGCGCCATCCACTTATAAAATCCCATCTCTTAGATACAATCCAAGTACCTTATATTTACAATATACTCCACCCTAAAGCTTTATTATAACTTCAAATAAAATTTATTGCTACTTCTTTATTTGATTTGGTATAAAATGTTGACTTTTCCACTACTAATACTCTTGTTTTTCTCTTTGTCTATCTCATATTTTTTTCACCTCTCATCTTTGGCAAAGTAGGAACACTAGCCTCTATTCGATTTAAAATATTACCTTACTAGTAATCCCAACCATTCACTATCGAGTTGAACTATGGATATCCCATTCTACAACTACTAGGGTTGTATGTGATTTACATCAACACAATGTGGTTTCCTCAATCTCTTGGAAATGGGTTTGCAAGGTTCTATTTCCTCTCATGTCACCAATTTTTCCTTTATACAAACCATTGATCTCTTTGTTAATTCCCTTCATGGCTCAATCCCACCATAGCTAAGCAAAATTTATGAGCTAAAGTATTTATCCCTACATGGAAATAGATTAGGAGGTGCCTTTCCCTCCTCTTTAGGAAGCCTATTAGAATCGATGCACTTGGATCTCATGTGAAACATTATATCTAGATGAATACCTAGTGGGATTGGATATCTTACAAATTTAGCTCTTCTTACTTTCATTGTAAATAATTTGATCAACACCATTCTACTACCGAGAAGGATTCATAAAGTGGAACATTTATTTCTCCAAAAATAGTTTTTGGGACTATCCTTGATGAATTTGATCGGATAGAACATATGCTTTTGTTTAAGATCAGCCAAACCAATCTTTCTAGTCAAGTTCCTCAATCCATCGGTAACTTACAATGGTAAAAAGGATTTTTTTCATCACAATCACTTATCGACATGACACCGATCACTTTAGGCTACTACAAAAATTACAAGTTCTAGACCTATCACACAAGTTTCGAGAGGAAGCATAGCGCAAGAATTTTTGGTATATCTCATATCATATTTTTGAATTTGTAATTCAAATATCCATAAGATTAATTTCCTCAAGAGATTGGTATCCTTGTGAGGGCTCAAATAATAGACATCTCCTACAACAATCTGAATGGAATGATTCCAAAGACCATTGAAAACTACATGGTGTTGTAGTATTTGAACTTAGTGCGATTAGGAATAAAAATCTTAAATTAACAATATTCTTAACCTACATTTTATAGCGCAACAACAAAAAATATTGAACAAAAACCCCTTATTTCTCTTGATTTCAAGCCTTAAAAGACAAATTTTCTAGAAATACAATGAATTAGAATTTCAATAGTCAATAGCATCTTGTGCGGAAATGCACTTACAAAAAGCTCAAAATAAATCTGTTATAGACTTTTGTGGTGTTTTTGGATCCCCCAACTTTGGACATGGTACTTATGAATCCAAACTCATATCCTTATTTTACATATTTTATCCCCCTTTATTCTCCCTAAAATTGTTGCTATATATGGCCAATAATGGCCAACAAGTTTAAAACTAATTCTAGTTTGACTTTATAAATCTAAAAATAGCTAATTCAATGGCACATGTTATCCCATTCCACAAACATTGAGTAGTTACGACAACTCACTAAATTAATGAGAAAAAAATATTGAAAACCCTCGCTTGACAATTGTAAATAAGGGGAAAACAAACTATAATACTATTAAATAATTCCTTCTTTTTTAAGCAATACAAGACAATGCAATCCCATGGATGGTCGCAATGAGACACCCAAGGTTTAAAACTTTGAGCTTCTACTCAAATAGATGGGCTAAGTGGTGAAGACACTCTTTTGGTCATGAAGAGTAATGATCATGATGTTCCCTTCCAACCCACCAAGTATCTCGTAATTTTCACATTACTTTTTCTTTTCTAGTTCATTTCTAAATTCATCTTGTTCTTCCTTTCTCCTTTTGTGGTATTTGACCCATCATAGTCGACCTCCTTCACAAAATGATTTTCCCTAACCATTTACTTTTCTTGATGGGCTTAGACCCACCTATGTATGCCCACCATGACTAAAAGCCTTTGTCTTTGGTAACTCGTAATTTTCATATATTTTGAATTAACTACTACAACCTCTTTTCTTCTCATTTCTAAAAAATCTATGAACTATTTTATCATATCATTTTATTCCTCGACATTCTTCAAGAACTTCAATGCCTCTACTTATCTTCCACTTTCTCTCAAGAGCTCTCCAAGAAACTTTATCTCTTATGTTTCTTCTCTTACATGTTTAAAGAACTCAACCGCATCTACTTGTGACTTCTTCAAGACTATATCAACTAATTTTTCTTCTTCTATCTTTTTATCATTTTTCTCTTCATCACTCATACATCTCTTCTCATTCACAAGAGTCAAAATAGTCTTTTCCACACACTCTGTTGCATCATAATTAATTATTTCAATTGACTCAAATCCATTTTTTTCATGATTTCTCCAAGTAGCTCTCTTTCTTTTTCTCTTCTTTGCAATCTTCTTCCTTCCTTGATCTCTTCAATGAGCATCGCTTCTAATCGATTCTATTTTCACTCCCTTATTTCTTTGTATGCTCTTTTCAAGTGCTTCAAAGAACACTTTTGTTACTCTTTCTTGTTGCATAAGTTCAAATATCTCATCTCTTCCTTCACTTCTCATGAACACTCTAAACTTCCTTCCTTCGTCAATCTTTTACACTTTTAAAAGTACTTTTTGCTCCTTCATTTATTCACATTCACAAAACATAAAACACTTATAATAAAATATTAAAGTGAGTTATCCCTATTAAGTGTAATCCCCAATGGCACTTCCTCCACCTTTATTGTGCTCCATTTTCCTTCATTTTCTCTTCTCTAATATCTTCAAAAATACATTTTATCATCTAGTGTGATTACAAACACATATCATCATCTCAGCCTCTAAAATTATGATTCCTTCTCTCTTCACATCTTCTTCTATGCCTCCACATAATTTGTATTCATCTCTATTGTTTTTACAGACTCTACCCACCACTTCATCTTCCAAAATGAGGGTTTTATTACTTCTCTTCTCCTTCTCTATTGTAAATTCCATGAGACATGTTTATCCTCCAATGATAACATTATCTCTTCCACATCCTTCACCTAGAGAAATTAATAATGCATTTAAAATATCTTCCTCTTCCGATCTAAAATTCATACATTCTCCTTATTTTATCATCTCTTTGGCTCCCTCTAGAGCTCCTTCAAGTGCTCCAACTTGAACTTCTTGTTACACATATGGAATCACTTCTTCTTCCTTCATGAATGATTACAAAATTAGACCTTATTCTCTCTCATGGGATGACAACATACTCAACACCTCTCTATCTTATTCATACCTATTGTTTCTATTGAACACCCCTTTAGCTATCACTTCATTCATCTTCATGTGGTCTTCTCCCACATTCTCAATTTAGTCTATAACCCTTGTCAAATGGTTTCCTTCTACTTCAAATATTTCCTCCCCATCATTGTCCTTTTTAAGACATATCCTTCATCTTCATTCAAGAGGTAAAATTCCTCTTATTCATAATATAAACATTCATTGTGTTTTCCATGCACTCCAAAATGAGTTGCATCTTATACAACACCTTCTTGAGTTCCACTATCTCTATCATGAGTGGATCACAACCGCTCTTATTATTTTCATTCCCCCTTGTGAAAACTTCCAAGTGCCACTTATCTTCTCTCTGTATTTACTTCCATGGAAGTCTTTTTATTCCTTACAACAATCTCTTTCGTATAACTTGCATTTCTCCACGATAGTATACTACCGACATCACTTTATCATTCTCTTTTTCATTATTTTGGGCTCTCTCAAGGCTTCATTTACTCATTTTTTAATTCAGAATAGTTCCTTATTTCCTCAATGAAAAAATTATCTCTTCCTTATATTACTAAGAATGCTCCTCTTTCATAGCTTGTAATCAACTTCTCGCACTTATTTTTCACGGTCTAAATAGTCTCAAACTTATTTTTCGCTATTCCTACACTTAGGATTCTCTTTCACAACCTAGTCTTGGATTTAAAAACTAGAGTCTTCTCACACTTCAATATTTCTCTCTATCAATAGCAGATTTCCTCTTACATATCCTAAAAACTCATTACATAGTTTTTGCATTCGCTTATCACTTCTATTTGCTTATCATATTGCTGCAATAAACTCCTCATACAAATTTCCACACGTTAACTTCAACACTAGCACTCAATGCAATTTGAGTTTCTCTCTCCGTAATTAACTATTGCAAATTCTCTTCTATTATTTTCATGCATACTCAAATGGAAGATTCACAACAATAAGCAACACTCACTCTCCATCTTTCACAATTCCTCACCTATAGATTTATTTTTCACAACATGATTTGGGCTCTCATAAGAGGTTCTTTACACTCCCTCAACACCTTTAGGACTCCTTCAACCTACAACAAACATACACGAGCTTCAAGGAGTTCTCTCACACCTTCTTAATCTCCTTTTAACTTGCATTGACGTAATTCTTCACCTTACTATGTAATGGCTTCCTCTCTTCCAAATTAAATCACTTGCACCTTTCAATAATATTCAATTAATGTCTCCTTTCACACTTCTCCAAAATATCTTTAACCTCACTCGATACTAATTGGTGCAGATCATAAATAAGAGTCTTTAATTAACAAGGGTTTTAACTGCAGCCTACAACACAAATACATTAAACATTGGGAAAAATTACTTCCTTATACCGATTTCAAGCCTTAAAGGATATAAATACTTTCTACAAATATGATGGTTCAAATTTATAATGCTCAATAACAACTTGTGCAGGAAATTCACTTACAAAGGAGCTCAAAATAAATATGTTACAAACTTTTTTGGTGTTTCGGACACTCCAACTCTGGACAAGGTTCTTGTACATTCAAAACCATGCGACCTCTTCTTGTTTCCCAAAATCCCTAGCAAATAAAACTAATTCTCATTTGAATTTCTGAATCTAAAAATAGATAATTCAATGACACATGTTATCCCATCCCACAAAGGGTTTTTTGAGAAGTTACAACAATTTAATAAATCAAGAAGAACAACTTCCTAAAAACCCCTCAACTTGATAGATGTAAATCATGTCAAAATAAACTAGAAGCCTATTAAATAATTATTTTTCTTAAGTGATACAAGATAACACAATCTCACGGATGCTCTTGTATCATAAGTAACTTAACAATAAATGTCTTAGAATGTTCAGTTCCACATTCATTCAACAATTTACAAAATCTAATGAGCCTTTCTTCAAATT
The DNA here is from genome assembly GCA_018340775.1 of Taxus wallichiana var. yunnanensis. Classification (NCBI taxonomy): domain Eukaryota; kingdom Viridiplantae; phylum Streptophyta; class Pinopsida; order Cupressales; family Taxaceae; genus Taxus; species Taxus wallichiana. The sequence continues at coordinate 306,112,373 of CM031239.1, read as the reverse complement.
GCTAGGCATGATTAATACCAATGTCTTTCAACATGTTGAAATCCCTTCATTCCTTAAATTTTTCATTCAATTGTCTAAGAAGAGATGAGGATGAAGGAATATATTTTACAAATGGTACTACACTTATATCCCTTATAGGAAATGTTTCCCTATTGGGGTCAAATGTATCCTTCTTTCTTGCATGTGGAAGGAAAATAGTCATATGGTAATTATTCCCTTGACAAAGATAATATCAAAAGTGGTAGGTGGATCATTTGGTATTACTACTTTTATATTCCTTTTGGGATAAGGAAGAGGGAGATAAATATTTTGAATGAGTGGAGTTTGTAGCTATATCTCGTTAATTTTATTAAACTTCCATAGTTCTCATATGAAGATATTGTTAAAAAACAATGATGGATTTGATGAAGCCATTTTTTAAAGTGTTATTCAAGAATTTTCTATAGAGGAATATTGAGTGACATGTGTGTTGTTATGAATAATTTCAATAAAAATGACGTTGAAAAGAATTTCAAGGAAAATGAAAATTATTGAGAAAGATTCAACATCGAAACTGGTCAAAATTATAACCACCTATTCCACCGACAACTTCAAAGCTTTAATATTTGAATTTATGTGTAATGAAAGCTTAGAAAAACATTTGTATCCAAACAATCATCCAGGTTGTGAATTAGGACTAAAGGAATGGTTAGACATAGTTATAAATTTGTCCTATGCCATCGAATACCTTCACCATGATTGTCATGTCTAGATAGTGCATTCGTAATATAAAACCAAACAATGTGCTTTTAGTCCAAGACATGATAGCTCATCTATCATATTTTGGGATATCGAGATTAACAAGGTTTGACACTCTTAATTTAAAATATTTGAAAGGCGGTATTGATTCAACCATGATTTTTTAATCTTTGTTCTTAAATATTCATAATGATTATAATAATTGATTTAATCAATTGTATAATATGGTTTGAGTAGAAGGGTTTATATTAAAAATATATATTTATAGTTATGGAAATTTTTGTTGGAAATGGTCATTGGTAATAGGCCCACCAATGACATGTTTGAAGGGGCTCGACCTTGCATAAATTGGTGAACTCAACATTTCTATATCAATAGCTCAATGTAGTCAATTAGAGGAAATGAAATCGAAATTTTGAATCATTGTCACACATTGGATTGTGGTGTTCAAAAATATAGCTAAAACATGCCCCGCCATGAAGCAAGTGTCAAAATGTTTGATATCATTAAAGATGAGTGAATAACAAGTATAAGTTCCTCTAAAATATTAGAGTGGATTTTACCTAATATGTTATTGGGTTATGAAAGTGGAGAGGTTTTTCATAAATCAATAATCCAAAATAAAAACACCTTAAAATACATGTTCCCCATTCTAAGACTTGGTCAATCCACAAAGCACCCAACTTTTTCCCTTTGTACCCTTTATCCCACGCACCATTGAGATACTCCAATACATCCCTCCCACACTAATTTTGAAGTTGTGCAATATGAAAATCTTATCTCATAATCGTTGAGTACTAATACTTCACTCATACATCCTTCTCCCCCCTTCCTTTTTAATTTTCTTCCTTCTTCTCTTACCGCCTTTCATTTCTTCCTACCTTATTATGTCGGTAATCTACATAAATGTTGCAAGGCATTACCAAAGTCTTAGATAATTACATGAAATCATGATGTTCTAGACATGTTGCAAAACATTGTTTCTACCCACGATTCTCTCTATGCCATGAAATACTCCATATTGATGTGGTCCTCCACTTCGACATCCTCAATAGTTTCACGACCTACCTTCAACTATTTGGGTTACACTTGGATGCAATAACACTTCTTCCACCACATTCTAATTTTTGATGGTTTACAAAGATATCTCTCTTCATCTTGTGACATTTATTTCATGAAACCGTGGTCTTAAGCCCACTTCTCTTCTCCTTCCATGTTGTGAATCATTGTTATCGAACAATGTTAGCTTACATTGATGTCTTGAGCTATTCCCCACATTGTAAGAAGATGTAATGATCACATAACTCGTCATGCCATTGGATTAGTTGTAGATTTCAATGATCAACCTAATGCCATGCAAGTATGGCTATAACATGGAGCTTTAAGACACAAGTCATTTCAGACCGATAGTTACTTAAGGTAAAATTTGTCCCCCTTAGATACATTATCAAGACTTTAATTTATTTTTTTGCAAGAAGTATGATATTCCATTCTTCCTCCACACATCCTCTAAATTATTTGAAGTTATTATCTTTCCTCCAATTTTATTCTAGAAGGAGCAGGGATTATTTTGTTCTAAGGACCGGTTCTTTATCTTTGTGCTTTCTTCTCTCCTCTTTGGAATTGGCGTGAATTCTTACTTTTTGTATGTGATGTCTTAGCCTCTATATTGGCATATGTAATGTGTCCAAGGCCTATTTTATAGTCTGGTACAATTATTTGTATTTGATAAATAATTAATTTGTTGAGGCTTGTATCTCCGTTTTTATCTCTTGTCTCTTTGATCTCTTATAGATTGTCTTACCTACTATTTAGTTATGATAAATGTGTTTCTGTATTATACATTTATTTTCTTAATATATTTTTTTATCCTCCCACATAGAGTTGAATAAGATTCATATTTATCTCTTGGCATATCACCTTTCTTTTTATGTTATTTCCTCCTCCCCTTTCCCTTGCATGTGTTAAATTAGGTAGATTAGTAGTATTACTAGGATTATAAATAGATGAGAGACAACTATCTCTTGATATTTTATTCAAGGCATAACTACCAAATTTGTAAAATAATCTCATGTTGTGTTAGTGATACATATTTCACAAATGGATGTTTTACATGTCTAACAGCTTTTACGCACCCAATGGGACAACATTGTATTTTTATTGTGAAACTTGATAATTTTTGTTGATAAAAAAATCTTCATTTTAGATTTTTAGATAAGTTTCAACTTTTTCTTAGCTATTTTTTGTGAACCACACTTAATCACCCGTTGAATACATTCCATTCTATATTCAAAGGCCTAGTTGTTTTCACACTTTAGAAAAATAGTGGCATAAAGAAATGCTAAAAAGATGTTTTGGGTTATAAAATATTTATTCAAGAAGATGTAGCAAGCTCACTCGAACCCCTACTCATCTCATCCATAGAAATCAATCCACTCATCCACATGTTATCCCGAAATTGTGTTTCGTGATCATTTTGGGACAACCTACCAAAACATTTTTGTAGACACCAACTTTTTGTATCACTACCCCTCTCCACCTCGTGTTCTTTCTCTTTCATCATGGTCACCCATTCAAATTTCCCTTTCCTCCAAAATAATATTTCATCCATTTTCATAACACATCCCATCTTCATTTCCCATTTTATCGATCCCATTATTTCATCTATCTTAACTATCCCCTTAAACACTCTCTAATCCCATCTTAATTACCCTTGTATCCTCCTTAAATCATTCTTAATTACCCCTAAAAGTCATTATTTAATATTAATCTACATCTAACCCATCTCTCATCCCTAGATCCTCATTTAATGTTTTTAACCATCCCATGGCCTTTATTTACTCCTTTCCACCTCCTACCTACCCATTTATCTTCCATATGTAACCTTATCTTTCTCATATCACCCAAAACCCTAATCTCCCTTTTGGGCCCATCTTGCCTCGAGTTGGGTATCCATTCACCGCCCAAGTAGATGACTCTCTGTAGTCAAAGCATTGACCTACCTAAATCATTTTTGAACCTATAAATATGTCGTTCCCCCTCCTTGTAAAGCGATGGAATTTTGAGTCCCTTTCAACTTTTGATTTTATTTTGCAAGTTTCTCCTCTTCTCAACAACAATTGCTCTCATCTTGGATTTGCATTTTGAAGACCTCTTTCATCATTGTGGATATCTTAAACACTTTATGCTTGTTTAAATCCCTCTTGTCATCTTGCCATCACTTTACATCAACTTTACAACTTTCTAGTCCTCTTGCAGTCTTCATCGCCCACCTGGAGCTCTATCATAGCCCCATATCTCATTCTCGTCCTTCTCATCCTTTATTTTCCATACACCTCATTCTATATCTCTGTCTCGGCCGCTATCGACTCTTCCCGGTCTTCGTTGACCCATCTCTTTTTCTCCTATTATTTTTTCATCTACCCTATCACCTTTTGATCCTTGTGTCCCTAAAATCCCTCATAACTTCAAATCCCATATTTTTCATCCTTCTATCACCCCAAATATTTTTCTTTACTCTCCGACCACCGCAGATCCATTCGGTTGTCATCGACCAAATCAACAGTTGGTGCATTCATCATCATTTTTATAATTTTCTTGCATCCTTTCAAGAAGATATTGATCCATATAACTCTACATTATTTTGCATTCATCCCAGATCCACATCCACATCTAGATTAGCTTCATATCTAGCCACATAAGAGACTGTAGGTATGTTTTGGTGCGAGTTCTTCTCATCCACCACAGGATCCATCGACTAGCTCTCTGACCTCAACTCATCATCGACCAATGCAGTTTGATTTACTTTACATCTATTTTGATCATAGTTGAACTTTCCTTACATTTATACATTTTTAGTTTTTGTTTATCTCATATTTTGCATATTATCAAATCCATTATCAATGATTTTATCCTATCTTATCTACAAGAGGGTTGACATCCATCCTAGGAAGCTCACACTTCTCGAGATTGACTTATGTTGGGAAACCTTCCATCCCATCTACTGATCCATTTTTCTTCTTAGTCTTCTTTGTTGTGCAGATTATCTAGCTCGTAGTGAGGAGTTTGTCTTGGCACTTGCATTCATCCATTTCATCCCAAGGTACCATAAACCCTTACTTAATTTGAGTTACTAATTTCTTTTATTACTATTTCATTAACTTGAAACAAGAATGAGGAAACTTGGTAAACATTCCGACACGCCTAGTGGGAGCCACCCCTTTCTAGGCAAGTCTTTCATTTATTCTTCATTTCATTTCTCTTTTGTCCATTTTCTACTAACCTTATTGCTAGGAGTGCTAATTTGTATTTCTTTGGATCATGGTTGTTTGGTCTTTCTTTCACTTTCCTTTGCTTTCTTTGAAGATCAGATAAAAAGGAAAAACGTAAACCATGTATTCCTTGTTTTTGATCCCCTTCCTTTTCTTTTTATCGCATTGCATATCTAATTTTTGCCTTCATGGAGCGACATATTTCGATTTGGATCTAAAACAAACCTTCATTTCTTTCTTGGAAATCTAGTTTTAACCACGTGGTTTAACTTATGAATATACTTTATGACACACATCCAAACTCACAAACCAATTTAAACATCTCAAACGTTTCCTCCCAGGTGGAACTATTGGGATTTCATCACCCAATAGGAAATCCAATGCGGTGTTCTAGCCGCGTTATAAATTTATCGCAAATTCGGGCCTCACGTACCTTCGGGTATATTGAGGACTCCATCTAAAACATCTTGAAACTACCCATAGATTTCCACTTCCTAGGCACCCTTTAAGCCAACTTTCTTTTCTTTCTCACATTTTCTAAATAATCAAGATGATTAAAATTTTGTTGCTTGACTTGTTTATTAATAAACTATATAAGTTCTTGTTTTTCTATTTCATGCCTATCATTACCCATTCTCAAGCCAAGAAAACACAACCATCTACCTCACCCAATGACATCCCCACTTCGATGTTATTTCCTAGAAACTTTCACACTTATCACTAATTAGTATACACCTATGATCACCACGCCTTTGGTTTCCTAACCCCTTGTTTCTATGGTCTCTCTTCATGAAGCCCATGTCATCCAAAATGATCCTCATTTTGAAACCAATCATTCTACCTCTCATCATTCCATCTCCTATAGACCAATGATGCCCCCATATGTTTCTCATTTAAAGATTATTGGACCTCATACCATCCCTCATGGATGCTCAAAGTTTCAAGAACTTCGACGCTAATCCCGTGCCGCCTTTACGATTATCTAGTTTGTAAATCTACCACAACCCTCATGATTATCAAACCACACAATTTATGACCTCCATTCCCCTATTTTACCTCGTGTCAACACCACTATCACCTCCTTTATTACCATCACCTCTTCGTCCACTACGATCACTAGTGTACTTATCTAATCATCACAATAATCTTACTGCCTCGCTACATCCGAATCAACTCACATCTAACCTCCTCCTCAAGGTGATTTTCATTACACACTTCCTAATCCACCCAATCAAGTATCTCAACCACACATCACCTATATTCAACTCATCACATACCCCATCAATATAATGTCCCCATTACACAACAACCCACTCAATTTATTCAATCCTATCACATCTCTATTTCACAAAAACCCATTCAATCACAACCCTCTAGTTACATCTCCCCTTATCAAACACTTACTCGTCCTCAAAATTATAAACAACATAATCCATCTACCTCATATGTTTTGCAGCCACATCCTTCAAATTATCATCCAAACACATATAACAATCACACGTAAGCATGTTTTAGTATCATGGATAACCTTGAAGCCACTACGTTGGGATCAAAACCACCTTCTCATACGATCTAATTTCGATGAAACCATCTACCCATCCATTCCCATCAAACCCTATCCTCCCCATTGGAAACTTCCAACATTCTCTAAATTCCATAGTAAGGAGGACCCTCAACAACATCTACACACTTTTAGACATGTACACTACCTTATCACCTATGATCGGGACCGTATTATATGCACATTCCCCATGTCATTGGTCGTTCTCACATCAGATTGGTATAATGGCATCCCACAACACTCGATATTTTCTTTCACCCAACTTACACAACTATTCTTAGAACACTTCTCAATCAATATTGTGCAAGATCACCATTTACGACCTCTATACCATTAGAAAATTTGACGATGAGTCTATCGCATATTTCTTCGCATGATGGCATGCCATCATTAACCAATTATCATTATCCCTTCCAAAAACATAGCTCATTGAAATTTTCTTGCACTCTTGTGTGAAACACATCTCTTCTACTCTTCAAATTCATTCATTCCAATCTTTCAAGAGGCCTTTACCATGGATCGTAAACTCAAACTTCATGCCCTTAAGCAAGGCCAAGTCAAACTTTGATCAAACAAGCCCACATCCGAATTTAGCAAATCCTCCATGCATGGCGAAAAATCTAAAAATTCCGCTAGCACCATTACAATCAAATCTTTCTTTATATCCACTTCTCACACGAATCCCCCACAAAGAGATTGTAGATCCTTAACTATACCCCTCTTAAGGAATATTATAGTTCCATATTTAATAAATTAATGGCATTCCATCTCATCTAACTTCGTCCCATTCGACCTTTTGATGATTCACGACCCAAACCAACATAGTATTGCAAGGACCATTAGTGAAAATACCACCAAGTCCATAGTCATGACATTAAGAAGCATCATTCCTTCAAAGATATTATTCAAAGACACATACATTGTGGTGATCTCCAAATATACAATCCTAATGATCCACCTAATCAACCCATTTATTTATTTAAGCAGACATTTCCCAATCATTCATCATCAAATTATATTTCACCCCCACATCTCAACCACCTAATGTTCACACTATCCATGCAATAAATCAAGAACTCATTTCATCAATACCTCGACTTATCTCATCATCTACCATGTCTATCCCTATGTTATACGTTTCTTCCACACCTACAACTCCATCAACATTAGCTCCCACATCTACACCAATCACATCTTCAACCATTACACCCACATCAACTTCAATTATGCCAACCCCAACATCCATGCTTACCACATCTCCATTATCTACACATATTTATACATCTATGACATTTACACCAACCATATCTACATCCACCTCAGCCACATCAATTTCAATTATACCCTTTATACATCCATATCACCCACATCCCAATCTATTACATCTAGTTCTTCACTTACTTCCAACCTAACACCCATCTTGGCATCATCACTACAAGCACCTATATATTTACCTACCTCCACATCAATCACATCTACCACCGTGACTATACCTACATCAACATCGAATCTATATCCACATCCACACCATCCCTTAAGATCTACTACACAAACACCCCCACTTTCAAAAACTCAAGTGATGATCTTACCTCGTCTACAAATCCAATTACCTCTACACCCATTGTTCCTAAATCCACACAACCTATGACCAATTTTGATCTCATCAAGCACATCACCCAAAAACCTCTTCCATCTTCAATATCTACTCCCACAAAACAATTTACATCTTCTAGCTTTATTCCCAAAGACCCTCTAGTTGAAATTGTCATCATTCCTATGAAGGAAAAGTACTCATGCAACCAAATACCAAGGAATACCTATCCAAAATTATCTCATGCATCCTCACAAGAAGATAGAGATTTTTCCTCCCAAGCCTTACCCTCATAAGTGATCTAGTACCACATCATCTCTCTTAGGAGAAAATCCATCCATCTCGAGGACCAGGCCCTTCATTTAAGACACCTATCTTGATAGATCCAAGATAGGAAGACCTAAACCTTCCCCAAAATTTGATCCTCCTTTAAGACCATCCACAACTCTAATTACTAAATTAGAATCCAAACCATCCAAATCCCAAATCATTAAAACTGAATCTAAGACACTCAATCCACCTCTCAAAACTATACCTAAAACACATATATCCACTTCCACATTCAAATATAAATCTAATTTAAATGCTCCCACCAAACCTCGTAAGAGTAAATCCCCCTCTTATCTACAATTTCCATCATTTATTCCTACATAGATGTCTTTCAACATTTAATTCAAGCATTTGCAATCACTCCCCCTATCAATTCTTTTGACCCATGTGGACAAAAGCCATCATGGTTTGATTTTAATGTCATTTTTGCCTACCATCGCACCCCTAGACATGACACCAAACATGCAAGGCCCTCCAAGCTCTCATCCATAATTTCATTGAAGAATATGATCTTATTATCGAAGGGGATCACCCCCTGTCATATACCAATCTCACTTCTCCATCCCAACCTTCATCCACCAAAATATCTAAGTCATCTCATTCATCTAGGACCTTCATTGTTATTTCTCCTCTAAATCCTACTTCTCCTAAGGATGATCCTCCTTTTATCAATACTGATCATATTACCAATTGGCCTCATTTACATGATTCTCAACCATATATCTAATCAAAACCTAGAGTCGTCATTGCTACTCCTTCTAACAATCCCACCATATCTCCCTCTTCTATATCTCGCATCCAAGTTGCCTAATAGGATGTAACATCTCTCACTAGGGGAGTGTCAACTCCTCGCTTTTGATCCTCTCACATCTAATTCTTTGTCTACATCTTCCATGCACATCAATCCATCATCCACTCCATCAAATAACTCCCTGGACATTGGGGACCTCTTTTCAGGACCATTCTACTATATCAAGGCTAGTTCCCTTCATCCTAATCCCCAAAATTTCCTCATCTAATTTCATCTAGATCCCCACCTAAATATTTTATCCTTTATCTCATCCAATTTGTTATCTCATCTTATCCAAATCTACTTATCTATCACCTTATCTCCTCCTAAGCCCACTTCTTGTGGCCATTTTTGTTTTGCCGGGACACATATTTTCCTCACTTGTTCATCTTCATAGAAAAACACATAATCTCTTTTTCTCTATCTTTTATCTCACTTCATCCAAGCTTAATCATCTTATCCTATTCATTCCCCATCTAAAAATTGGTGACCTTGTCCTTAAATAAAATTAGAGTGTCACTATTTTAGAGAGGAGCCAACACGAAATGTTTTATCCTAACTAGATTGGACTATATGTTATCACACATAAGCATGGGTCTGGAACCTATCGTTTAGCATTTCTTGATGGTAAACTAGAAATAGAACCTCTGAATTCCTTACAATTGTGACCCTTCTATTGTTAACGTACCTACTAAACATGACCTTAGTCATATTAAGGATCTTATGTCCCTCATCAGCCTTTCCATCTCTCATTGTAATGATTTGGAATCTTGTGGTCTTCCATCACTTCCCTATATATGATGTTAAATATGAGCACCATGAATCTATTCATATCATATTCCTAATAAACAAGGTCCTCCTACAGGTAGGAACCCCACAATCATTACATCCATCACCTTCTTATCTACCTACTGGAACCATGCTAAGGGTCCATAGGTGTCGTTTGCACATCTTATATATCCCCTCCCCAAGTGGTATACTTGGCTATCCTCAATTCTATTCTAAATTCAAAAATTATGGATGCTCATATCACAAAAGCTATCATATAAAAAAATAGACTACTCCCTCGAAGGACAATTGTTCATATATAAAATTAAAATATCAAAAATAATATATTGATTTGTCGAAGGAAAACTATCATGTATATCTCATCTTGCCATCCATAAAATTGTAAATCCAAAGTCAAAAAGCATAAAAAAATGTAGACCACTCCTTCGAAGGATGGCTACCATCTCATATCATGGCAACAAAGGCTTCCCACATTGATCAACCTTCTATATTTCCAAAAGTTTTAATTCAAAAGTGAGCCTCCTATGAAAGCTTCCCACATCGATCAATTTTCTCATCTATCACAAACTTCACGTGTTGGATTGATCAATTTGCATCATATTTCTCGATTTGGGGCATAGACCTAGGATAATCATCTAAGGATAACCTATCTTCCCCCGCACGAGCTACATCTTAAATCCTTTTTCATGTCTAAGTAGGTGTATAAGCGCACCCTCCATATTTTCCCCTAACGATCTTAAGTGTGACTAACTATCGTTAGTTATGTGTTAACAGAGACATTGGTCACAAGTGCATTGCTCTGTGTTGTTCCCTTTCACACTTTACCTCCAATCCACCGCAAGGGCATCCTTTTCACGTATGTTTCCTTACTACGATGACGTGTATGCTTCCACATTTCAGTCACCCTATTGAAGTAATATGTTATCTCGACATCCAATCTAACGTTATCTCACCTTATCAATCTTCTCTCATCCATTCTATCTAATGTTGTGTCAAATGTCATCCGATCTATTGTCTTACATCATCTTATCCATCCATCTTATCTTATCCATCATCCAATATTTTTATCTCGACCTATATTTCCTATCCTTCGATTGGTTTGTCTTCCATATCACACCTTTCCTTTTTCTACATGGCTTATTCTCGCATCTTTTTTCTCATATATCTATCTCGTCCTTCATTGCATCTAGCATCTCACTCTCCGTTCATCTCAGTGTCCCTCTTGAGGCATCATATTTTTCATCCTATTCCTACCTAAACGCATCTTTTTCATTTCCTCATGTTGGATGGACATCACAAGCTCTTTTGCCCCGACTTTGTCAAGACCATTTTTTTGACCATCCTCACATTCATTTGCACCTATTTTTTATATTTTCTTTTGGATCATTAGTCCCATGACTTGTGCATCCATCCAAGTGGATTCCCATCCGATTCCCTCCATTTTGCAGTGATTTTTTCCGACTCACAGGTCCATAGGCCATTAATGTCACCTCCATCGTCAGAGTCGTGCTATGTCCCTACAGATGTGTTTCAGGATCACCGCCATGTTTTTATTTTCATTTTTTTATCTTATCAATGGTCCTTCCCCACACTTAGGGAACCCTTTTTTCTTCTCATCCTTTCTCCTTTTTTATCCTTTTACTCTTTCTACATCCATATCTTTTAAACTTGTGATCAATTCTTCTTTTGCATCTTGGATCCCTAGTTTCAAGGGGAGTACCCTTTTCATCATTTTCTCATCTCCTCGTTAATCATCTATCACCTCTTATAGTTTTTTTCTTAGGTCTTTCCCAACGTAAACCACTAAAAAAAAAGGGGCAAATGTAGACACCAATTTTTGGTATCACTATCCCTCTTCACGCCATGTTCTCTCTCTTTTATCATGATCACCCATTCAAATTTCCCTTCCCTCCAAAATCATATTTTATCCATTTTCATAACAAATTTGATTTTAATTTCCCATCTTATCCATCCCATTATTTTATCTATCTTAATTATCCCCTTAAACACCTCTAATCCCATATTAATCATCCTCCCATTTTATCTTCCCTAAATCATTCTTAATCACCCCTAAACATAAGTATTTAATATTAATCTTCATCTAACCCATCTCTCATCCCTAAATCTCCTTTTTATTATCCATATATCCTCATTTAATGTTTTATCCATCCCATGGCCTTTATTTACTACTCTCAATCTCTTACCCTTTTGGGCCCATTTTGCCTCGAGTTGGGCATCCTTCCACTACCCAAGTGGATGAGTCTCTCGTAGTTGGTGGTGACCTACCCAAGTCATCGTTGACCCTATAAATATGACATTTCCCTTGCAAAGCAATGGAATTTTGGGTCCCTTTTAATTTTTATTTTATTTTGTAGGTTTCTCCTCCTCTCAACAACAACTATTCTCATCTTGGATTCACCTTTTAGAGACCTATTTCATCATTGTGGAGATCTTAAACACTTTATGCTTGTTTGAATCCATCTTGTCATCTTGTCATCAATTTCCATTATATTTGTAGCTTTTAGGTCATATTGCGGGTCTTCATCACCACCTTGGAGGTCTGTCACAACCCCAACTCTCATTCTATCCTTCTCATTCTTCATTTTCCATATACCTAATTCTAGATCTATCCGGTCAGTCGCCGTCGAATCTCTTCTATTTTTCTCTGTCATCTTCTCTATCACTTGCTTGATCATTGTGTCCCTAAAATCCTCGGACCTTTAGATCCCATATTTTTCATCCTTTTGTCACCCTAGATATGTTTCTTGACCCTCCAGGTTGTCCGCAGATCTTGTCTGGTCATCACAACCAAAACAAAATTTTGTGCATTCATCATCATTTGTCTAATTTTCTTACATCTTTTTAAGAAGATCTTGATTCAACACTCTACATTTCTTTGCATTTAGCCCAAATCTAGATCCACATCTAGATTAGCTTCAAATATAGCTATAGAAGAGCTCGTAGATTTGTTTTGATGTAGGTTCTTCTCATCTAGCCATACCACCTGTCGAATGACTCTCTATAGCCTTGGGTTTTTGTCGACCTATGTAGGTTTGATTTACTTTACATCTATTTTGATCAGATTTTTACTTTCCTAACATTTCTACATATTTTAGTTTTTGTTTATCTCAAATTCTCGTAGATTATCATATCCATTATCATTGATCATATCCTATCTTATCTATAAGAGGGTTGTCATCTATCCTAGGAAGCTCACACTTCTCATGACCGGCTTATGTCAAGCAACCCTCCATCATATCTACTAATCTATTTTTCTTCTCAATCTTCTTTTTTGTACATATTATCTAGCTCATAGTGAGGATGAGTTTGTCTTGGTGCCCGCATTCACCCATCTCATCCCAAGGTACCATAAAACCTTTCATAATTTGAGTTACTTGTTTATTTTATTACTATTTCATTAACTTGAGACAAAAACAAAGAAACTTGGTAAACAGTTTCCTTTGAAAAGTTTGGAGCCAATAATTTTTCTAAGAAATTCGGGAAATTTAATCAAAGTAACAAATTTCTTTACTTTTTCGGGTTTTTATACTTTATTGAAATTTAAGTAAGTTGTTGACCTAACTACGAACGTGAAATAAAAAGACCTTTTTCATTTTAAGATTTATAGGTTTCTCTACACAAAGTAATGCTCAAAGATAAGGATGTTTTGGGTTTTAAAAACTTTATCCAAGAAGATGAAGTAAGCTCGCCCAACCCCCACTTATCCCATCCATAGAAATCAATCCACTCATCCACCTATTATCCCAAAATTGTGTTTCGTGATAATTTTGGGACAACCTACCAAAATTTTTCCTTTGAAAAGTTTGGAGTTAGTCATTTTCCCAAGAAAATCAAGAAATTTAATCAAAGTATCAAGTTCCTTTACTTTTCGTTTTTAATGCTTCATTGAAATTTAAGTAAGTTGTTGACCCAACTATGAAACCTGAAATAAAAATAACTTTTCGTTTTGAGCTTTATATGTTTCCATACATAAATATATGTTTGAAATAACTTCAACCCCAAATCCTGGCATACACTTAATATTGTATGTTAGGATTTAAGGAGTATGGGAAATCAGGACATCCCTACACCAAAACATGTCAAATGTGATCAAACACTTGAATCCTAAAATACAAAGGAGCCCTTTAATTTTGAGGATTTCAAGGTTTACATGGATGAAAACATGGTATGTTATTTGTAGTCAAACCCCCAAACCTTGTGTCAACACATTACTTTCTAAGTGTATTTGACCCCACACGTGCCACCAATGTGTAATTAATGTGATTTTCATATAAATTTAGGTTTTTTCATTTCATTTTCATCCGAAATTTATTTGTATTTTTTCCGACTTACACACAATGCCCCAACTCGATCAAGCATTTCTCTCATTTCTTGAATCTTTTTGAGTAATTCCTCCAACCCATTACACAAATGGGTGAGTTATCCATCCTCATTGGTTTTTATTGATGTTTGAGCTCATTTGATGTATGTTTCTAGCCTTAAAGTTCCTTTTCTTTAAAAACTCTGGGTTTCTCCTCTTCCAAGTGTTTATGTTGTTTTTTTAGGGTTACTTAGTGTTTTCCCTAGTTTTGTTGTTTATTTGTCACACTGGAAAATTTCAAAGTTCAAAAAAATCTAAGCCTTTTATCTTTTAGGGCCCCTTGATGCCCACCGATGTCCTTGTCCAAGAGGGATTGTTGGAGAGATTTGACCACATAGCAAGTGAACATGCCCATATCTTTGATCTTTTAGTGATAGGAGCAGGCACGTGTTTTCTATTATGATCAAAGTGTGATGAGGTAAGATCTAAGATAAATCATGTGAGGGAGGTCGTGAGAGGAGGAGCCTTAGTACATGATATGTTCACCGGATACATAGAACTCCGGTGGTTAGTACACATATGTGGTGATTGAGGCAACGTCATTATGGAATTGGTTAGAGGAGAAACACTCTCAAGCACAAAGACATAGGTCGAGTGGTGAATCCTAGAGTTTGAGAGCTCCCATAGTTTCATCTAATAGTAATGATGATGATGTGTGATGTATCTTGTAGAGGGAATTTCCCCAAGCTTTGCAAATGAAAACATTTGAGAGATATTTATGATGGGATCATTTTTGAGTACTATATGATGATGTGTAATTTATATGTGTGAGCTTTGGATGATTTGATTGTATGATGTTGTCGAGTTCACTATTGAGGATGGTTATATATTTTACTTTGTGATGATTTCATTGAGTAGATTATAGATGGTGATAACATAGTGATGATAGTAGTATGATGAGGATTATAACATAGTGATGATAATAATATGATATTGATAGCAACATAGTGATGAGTGGGGTATGATGATTGAGTTGTACTCATAGTGTAGATAATAAAAATGATGATGATAGCTAGATTAGGGTTGACCTTATGTTGAAAGTGTAGAGACACAAAATAAATGAAGGTCTATGTGTATATAATAAACATGGATTCATATAGTAAAGAAGAGAATATCGTATCTATATAGAATTAAGGTAATGACTATGCATACGTGGATCAAATGATGCTAATGTACTATCATGAACATACATGTCAAATGATAAGCTTGAAGTGGTCATAACAACACTAGGAATATGTGAATCATGTAATGGTGAGTGGTGATCCTTCGGAAAATTTAGTCTTGGGTTGAATACTTAGTGAAGCAGTCATCTCATGCGTAGTCAAAATCGATGGGGGAATAGACAAAATAACCTTAACGGGAAAAAGGGCAATCAAAGTAATAGATTATGGTGTTTGGCATTGTTGCATAAGAGAATGTGATTGATCATAATGGTGTGCATGAAAATTAATGACACCCTTGTCCTCAAGCAACTTAAGCCTATTATTAAGTGCATAACAATCATTATCTTTGTGACCATTAATCCTGTGAAAATTAAAAATTTGTTGGTTATGATTATTTTGTAATCGATGAGGAGGATTATGTTGATTATAAGGTAACCAAATAAATTTCTCATGAATCAAAGAGTGTAAGATTTCATGAGCCCTAGAAGGTGGTGCAATAGGAGGAATAGAAGATGTAGTAGGTGGAGTGGTAAAAGAGCTAGGAGCATGTGTAATAGAATGTACATTAATTATTTATTTTTCTAAGTGAATAACTTTAAGACAGTAATCAGTAAAGAATTTGTATGCGTCATTTAATAAATTTTCTTTTAGAGGAAAAATCAAGCCATGACAAATGATGTATTGTATTTATAAATAAATATGTTGATAAATTATATGATAAATGCAATATTTAAAACATAAAATATAATTAGTAATAGGTTCATTCTTTCCTTGATATAAATAAGGTAAATGATCAAATGTAACTGGAGGACCATTATTAGAAATAAAAATCTAAGAAATTCGTCTTCTATGTACTAATAGATCCACTAGGAAAATGATGAAACCAATGTGAAGCAATATCAATAAGACTACTAGGAAATTATTTTAGAAGTAATCTATCATTATAATGTGAAGCCATAGCTAACCTAAAATCCTTAAGATGCATGTAAGGATTACATGTTCCATCAAAAAATATAAAAGTAGGCATGATAAAACCCTTAGGAAAATGTGAGTTTTAGATATTATTAGGAATAAGATTGCCATGAATAAAGTTATTATCAATACTAGCATAATATGCCCTACTCTCAAGAGTAAGAGTATGAATCTTATTTTGTAAATCACCTACAACATGCATAAGAGAAAGGAATTCCTATGGAGGAATGGCATAAACATTAAGAGGTTCATTGAGTGGTTGTGTCTTGCCATTATGAGTAGCCATAGGTACACTATTTGGTTGGAAGTTAATCTTAGGATCAACTAATGGAGAACTATGAGAAGGATCAAGATAAATATAAGTTTGCACACTTTTATCAACAAGCCCATTAGAAAAGGAATACAATCAACATGCACACTACATTTATGGTCATCACTATGTACACTATCCTTTTGAGCATCAAGAGTAGAAACACATAATGAGAATAATAATGATTACTCATACTCTTAAGCTTATTAAAACCAAAATATTAGCTATATGAAAGCTTAAATACCAAGAGCAAGCATCGCCCTCTACACGTTTTCAAAGTAAGTCAACATTTAAACCATCTAGAAAACCAATTGACACAAAACTACCGTTAACACAATATCTACTACTAAAGAGATTCAATTGCAACTGCATTGGCATATCTTCACTAAGTTTAGTGTACCTCCGTGTATTTTACTACCACAACTTGTCGATAGTAACCTCATTACACTACCTTCTCTCGCTACAAATAGATCCATCTTGACCAAAAGGGTATAATTTTGATGAAAATTCCCATTACAACTATCATCAGTGTGTAGGACACTCCACAGATCGTTGCTTTCGACTTCGATTTATCATTCAGGTTTGATTGATAGTGGTAAAATTGAGCTTCTAGAACCTACAATTTCTCCACCTATCAATGAAAATCATAAGCTCAAAATCTTTAACAACCCTCTACCCAAGCATGACACAAAAGTGGTTGAATCTTCACTAACTATGTATATCACGCAATGCCTCCTCCTGCATCTAGGGTTCTTGACTTTTTAGTTGCACATACTGACGCTTCTCCACCGATCATATCCTTCTCCAAAAATGATTATCATGCAGCTTTCACATCTAATCACTTACATATCAATGCCTCTGTTGGCTCAATATATGTTAATAATACTAAGTTTGATCCATCTTGGCCCATTAACACATGCTCTATTCCACTTCTCATCACTATTGGCTATCCACTATCACAAATTGCATATCCCATGAACAATTCATATGGTGTCGTCAAACTTCGCGTTACGGTAGGTCCTCTTACTATACTTGTACCTTTCCTTGTTGGACAAGCAACAATGGTTGTGACATGATTTTAGGCCTCAATTGGATTCATAGGTCTAAGTCCATCATCTATATGAATCATTTGCGACTCAAATTCATTCATAACAATCAAGTCATTTCTATCGATGATGTGCCTCCATCTACTCCATGGTCATCATCTCCTCGAGCACTAGTTAATGCATCTCCTACTTCATCTAGTACATCACAATCTATGTTACTTAAAGCACAATCTACTCCTATTTCACCTATCCGCACACCTTTTATGTGGCCTCACCACTTTTCTAGTCCTACACATCAACATAGGCCCATTCCTCGCATGGTTATTGCATCTCGAATGCAAATATCCACCTTGTTTTATTCCATGTGGGTGTCCATCACCTCGCGCTCGGTTTCCCATTGATCTCCATCACCTACGCATTTTATTCCACCTACGCGCTTGTCAAATATTCACCCATTACATGCACATGAAATTCATTCACACGCGCAACGTCTATCTACTATACCACAACTATTAGGTCATGGCCATAATTTTTGTCACCACTGCATGAGATGAGGGACCTTCTTCGTTCAATTTCGTTGGTTATTTCATTCACTCACACGCACTTGGGGGCATGACATTTATCTCTTTTGCCCCCCTCCTACTAGCGTATTTTCAATCCTAACATAGGCATCCTTATCTACACCTTAACATCATTATTACCCGATGACACACTCTTGTGCTTCAGTTCACACTTGACTGTTAAGGGCTTCCTACACACATGAACCCCACACCTATGCACATTAGACACTGTGCATCATGTCTCTTCACACATTTTATAGTACATATCACATCTTGCATACTACATCTTACACTTACTCTACATCATTCGTATTTCAACCTTTGTGCATCTACATATCATACATATTCTACAAGCCATACTATTAGTCAATCATCATACTTATATCATCTATGAGTCTTGCATTACATACTACTCATCCTACATACTATATAGTGCACATTTCACACCCTTTATGTTATCTACACATTTTGCATTGCATACTATACATCACATATTTTAAACATCACATAGTCATCTCTCATCATTGCATATACTACATACATCTACTTGTATGTGTTGCGCGACTCTATGAAGCACTCTAGTCTCACTTTGTCCATCTTGGATAGTTGAGGGTATACATCACAAATGGACCTCATCACATTCATGCATTCATCATTCAATCTCATATCACACGGCATTACTAGGTTAGTGACATATGTTATAGGATAAATTGTCACCTCTTCCACCATCTCGTGGTGACATACGCTATAGGCTACAATGTTTCCTATTCTATCCTCTTGTAGTGGTATATGCCGTAGGCTACATCACCACCTCTTTCGATCATCTCATCATGATATACGCTAAGGGTGCATCATCACACATTCCATACATCATCTGTAGGTTCCATATCATCACCACACATACACCTTCACCACATTCGCTACACACAACACATAGTTTAACCATTTCCCGATGACACACTCTCATTTATGGTTCATTCTTGACTGTTGAGGGGGAATGAACAAATGAACCTCACTACATACAATTCTATTCACGTAGGGGGAACACAGACTCCTATTATCCATTACACATTCTATTCCATCCATCCACAACATGTTGCATATCTTGGTTGCATTTACTTTTTCTTACATTTTCTTGTACATGTTCATCTTATTACACATGCTAGATAGGTCTCTTGTATGTCATTATCTTTACCATACACACATGCACGTACACGTCTTTCTCTAGTTTTGATCATAGATACGGAGATTCTACATGCAAAATGGATGCTTGGCACATTACCGATCCCACAATGGCTATTAGGGAATCCAATTCCCTATACTACGTGTGATATTGCTTCATTTTGTAATTAATACTTTACATTCTTTGGTTATACGCATTTTTGACATATGGTTATCTTTCTAACATGCTAACAGTGCTTCATGTGCAACATTTGTTTTGCAGGATTAATTTCTACCATGTTTTTCTTTTTGTTTGTACTTTATTGTCTCTTGTTTGTTATTGTATGTGGGTCTTCCCCTTTGTTTTGTGTGCACACTTTCTTGTTTGTTTGCGATCACTTTGTGACCTTGAGTGTCTTGTGACATTGTGAGTGATGTCCATGTTTGCAACGTACTTTTTCGTGGTCTATGATTGGTTTCTTACGTGTTTACTTACATTTTAGCTTACACATTGTCTGCGAAGCTTACAATTATTTTCTACATGCATGTTTGTTCGTATTAACACTTGTTTCCTAGCCATTTGTTTGTATGTGCCTTGATTTCTACCAAGCACATCCTCTTCCCCTTGTAGGGAAATGTTTTTATAGTCGGTCCTCTTTTGGGGCAGCATCCTCCTATACATGATGTCGCATGCACCCCTAAAGAGGGAGGGCATCATTTGGGTTTACAAAAATTACATAGTTTGGTACCGTTATAGTTCAATTTTTCATTTTTTTCATCATGACCATGACATAGTGGGTTCAAACTAGTCTAAAGAACTTTATACACAATGAATTTTATAGGAAGATTGTCCTTAGCATTCGGGGAGCGGTTACAGTTGGAGGAACATCACACTTTCTTCCCTACACTTCTTTGCCCGGTGGCATCGGATCACCCAAAAATCCATGAAGTATGAATATATCTTCACACTCTTAGGAAGCGATTATAGGTTGGAGAATCACACATCTTTCTCCCTACACTTCTTCGGCCAGTAGCGTGAGATCACCCAAAAAACTCACACTTCATTGACATTTACAGGATCCTTTCTACACCCTTTCTCTCATCACGGAGCAAGTGCGCATGTTCCTTTTTAATTTTCATACTTTCATTACATAATTTTTACATATGTGTGTGTGTGTGTGTGTGTGTGTGTGTGTGTGTGTGTGTCTTTACACACATTTTTACACATATACATGCTTATTTGAATACTTGATGATCTTCTATTTTGTAGGTACATACGTATGGGAAGCAGCGATCAAAAACAACAACAAAAATGACATCACTTGGCGTCATACACAACATACTAACATGCAATTACATCACACACATTGGTATCTACACACACATGTTTCTACCCTCGGGTCACTCTCATCACTTTTTGCATTTTTGCATCTTTAGTCTCCACACCGCATATTTTTGTCACTCCATGCTTTATCTAGTCCCTCGATGTGTTTTCTACATCACTCTCTGGGATATCAGTACGCATCTCTCTCTACTTTATGTTATAAAGCATTCTAACCACCAAAATAAAGTGGGGAAAATGTAGTCACTAAATCACGCACTTTGGGTAATTATTTAGTCTCGGTATCATACTAATGTTCATATGGTTTTGAGTGAAAAGAGTACTAATTAACCCATGGATTTAGCCATCTTGCTTTGTTTTATGTCATTACTTTTGATCTTACACCCACACTTTCCCAATAAGTATTTTCATACTGCGTTTTCCCTATTGCTTTGATTGGGCACCCTGGTCCCCTCTCGCACTTTACTCTCACCTTTTGGGCACTTTCTAGCTATTCAAGATTTCTATTTTTTTGGTGATCGGGCTTTTAAGGGTTGAGTACAAAATTAAAACAAGAGAACCATATAAATATAAAGTTATGAGACCATAATGAGGGACCAAGAACTAAGCACTTACTATCACCACCTAAGGTTGCATCCATCCAAGGCATCTAGAGCTCCATTTACATCCATCTAGCTCCATCACAAGGGACAAAGGTTAGTTCATCTACATCACACTTCATAGGAGGGGAGTTTATTCTATTCCATGCACCATCTATTTACATTCTACATCTAGTTATTTCTCACTACTCACAAAGTGCACTGACACAAGAGTACCTAGGGCACGATTTCCACACACACACCTAGAACTACATTGGGTTTGAGATGTAGTGTAGCGCTCAATTAGTAAGTCCACCATTGTGGTCACTAAGGAAATTCCACCGCTTCATATGTATCTTTCTTTTTTAGGGTTTTGATTATTTTTCGGGATTTTGCAGGTGATTCTTCTATTGCAGGTTTACATCGACATTGGCGATCATACAACGACATACAAGTGACAAGAAGCAAACACAAGTGAACACTCAACAACAACTTAGATGAGGTTCCTTGGTCATTTCTATAGACCAGTGGTACCAGATATTAGACCAGGGTGCCCAAGCACTCCCATCCCTCTCTAGGCACATGCATTTGGTCAAAAACCCGGATATGCATTTTCCCAAGATCATGTGCAACGATTTCATCCTCATGTTTAGCTAGTCTCCACTGCGACACGCTCCTATAACATCTATGAATCAACTAATGCCTTTCTAACCCTCTTTACACATTAGGGTTTCACATCGTATTACTTAGATTGATTGGGTCTATTTACTATATTTTATTTCCATTTATTTATTACTCCTATAACATTAGATTAAACTATTATTTTCGATTTTAGTTTAATCACCAAGTAACTCTATTTCTTTTTCTCTTCTTTGAGATCTTCTTCCCTCCTTTAGCTCTTCAATGATCCTCTCTTCTACTAAATTTATTTAAATCCCTTCTTCCTCTTTAAGCTCTTTTCAAGTGCTTTAAAATGAGTTATAATAGCTTGTCTCTTCCTTCACTTTGCTCATGAACCCACTAAATGACCCATCTTCATCAACTTTATATAATCTTAAAAAAAAATTTCTTCCTTCATTTATGCACATGCACAACACAAAAAAACACTTAGAATAAAAATATTGAAGTGAGATAGCCTCGTCAAGTGTCATGCATGATGAAACTCCTCCATCCTTACTATTCTCCATTTTCTCTTCTCTAATGTCTTCAAAAACACATGTTTCTCCTCTGGTGTGATTGCAAACACATCTCATCATCTCATCTCTAAAATGAGGATTCCTTATCTCTTCACATCTTCTATTATTCATCCCGAGAAGAATTATTCATCCGTATTGTTTTTGCAAACTCTACTCACCACTTCATCTTCCAAATTGAGGATTTCCTTGCTTATTTGATCCTTCTCTATTATATCTTCCATGAGAGATGTTTCTCCTCCAATGATAATGTTATCTCCTCCACCTCCTTCACATAGAGAACATAAGAATGCATCTAAAATCTCTTCATCTGTTGATCTAAAGGTCATACATTCTCCTTCTTCTATCATCTCTTTGGATCCCTCTAGAGATCCTTCAAGTGCTCTAACTTTAATTTCTTGTCCCACCTCTATAATTACTTATTCTTCCTTCATGAATGATTTTAAACTCATACCTTATTATATCTCATGGGATGATAACATACTCAAAGGTGCCTATCTATCTTCTTCATATTGAGTGCTTCAATGAACACCCCTTTAACTATCTCTTCATTCATCTTTATGTGGTATTATCCCACATTCTCAATTCCATCTAGATCCTTTGTCAAATGGTTTCTTTATAATTCACATATCTCCTCCCCATCATTATTCTTTCTTAAGAAACATCCTTCATCTTCATTCAAGAGGTAAATTTCCTCTTCTACATATTCTAAATTTTCATTCTCTTTTTCCATGCACTCTAAAATGAGTTGCATCTTATACAAAACCTTCTTGAGGTCTATTATATCTATAATGATCGGATCATAGCAACTCTTCTTATTCTTTTCTTCCCCCTTTCTAATAAATTTTAAGCGTCACTTCTCTTCTCTATGTATTGCTTTTATATAAGTATTCATATTCCTTATAGAAAGCTTATTTTGTATAACTTCAATTTCTCCATGACAATATATTATTGTCATCAATTTTTCACTCTTTTCCATTATTTTGGGCTCTCTCAAGGCCTCATTTACTCATTTTGTTCTTCAAAATAGTTATGTATTACCTCAATGAAAAATTCATCTCTTCCTTATTTCGCTAAGTAAGCCCCTCTTTCATAACTTGCATTCAAATTCTTAAACTTATTTTTCACACGGTCAGAATAATCTCAAACTTATTTTGTAGTCTTTATTTTTATACCTAAAATTCTTGATGCATGGCACATCACTCGGACATTTATGAGTGCTCACCCGAAGCATGCAAAGCTACCAAGCCCATTTTTATTCTATTGTCTTTCCAAGGTGTTAGCATGCGCAGAACATATATTCCATAACTATACTAAGTAAACAAGTGTAAACATAATTGATTCAAATCATAACCACGATGCACAATAAACTAAACAAGGATTAAGATTAGATTTACCATACCATAACCATGAATAAAAACATCAACGATCAATATCCATCCACAAAGATCCATCATATTAATTCATCACAAAATTCAAAAGTGAATACACCATAAGTATCATCACGAGTGGAGCTTAAGGTTTCCCGATGGTCTTCCAAACCTCTATCCTGGCTAGTAAATTCCAAGTTTGTACTAAGATTCTTATCGCCACCCATGTTTACTTACTCTGCAATTTGGTGCCCTTCTTGCACTTCGTTCACCAAGCTTGTCAAGTTGTTGCAGTACTTTCTATGGTGTAAATTTTTGGTTCATCCGGCTTTCACAGAGTGGCTTAGGAGTTCTATTGTCTCCCTCGTGAACAAGGTGGTATGGGAATCATAAAATCTACTAGCAAAGTGTGGCACTTTGTTCTAAATGGGTGGTTCGATGTTTGACGGGAAACTAGGCCTGGAAAATCTTGTTGCGACACTGCATTGAGTTTGGAGCTGCGCATGGAAATAAATGTTGGAATAATATTGAGCTACACACCCTTATTATAACTAAGGCTCTGTCAAGATCACCGACACTTTTATTGTCAAAAGTATCTAGAAATATTTTGAGATGGTCAATTCGTGGATGTGTTGGATTGGCGATGGTTTTTGCTGACTAGGCTTTCTTTTAAATCTCTAACTCTTTGGTGGTCTCCCATTATCACTGATGATAATATTTCACTTGTGGAAACTTCGGGCATCAAAGATCTCCAAATTTCTCACAAGGGCATTCATACCATTCAGGATTTGGTTACCTGCAGAGATTGGGTGCCTTGGCCCGAGCTCAAGTTGAAATTCAATCTTGCCAATTCGGACCTCCCTCGATAATGTAAAATTCAGGAGCTTATGCCCGATGTTAAGCTCCACAAGTTGGTGTTGAAACCCCAAAGGCTTGGTGGCGTGATTGGTGCTAGAATTAAGAAATTACCTTCTTTTGCTATAATGCTAGAACAACCTACCATATTTTGAGCCCGCTCTCGCCTACCATTGACAAGCTCAATGCCTAATGGGGTTTACATTCTGCACATTCCACTTGGCTTTGTTGGCTTTCGTGTACTTGGAATTATCTTCTTGAGCCAAAAGTTAATCAATTCCTTTGGTGTCTTGTCTATTAGGGTTTGTCTATGGGTAAATGTCTCGGTCATATCGACATCGCTAATCCTCAATGTCCCTTCGTTCTCGACACGAGTCTTTTAAACTTATTTTTGGTCATGTTCTCGTGCCCAGGCCATATGGAATTGGATTCACTCCTTATTCCCGCCCTACCATCCTCGAATTTCTTTCTTTGGCGTTATTTGGAGATTTTATTCCTTGGCCTCATTATATTGATACTCTTTGGAAATTGTTTCATGCATGTATTTTGTTTCATATTTGGAAATCTCGTAATGCTTTAATCTTCCAGATGATCAATCTGTTGCTTTGTTTTCCACTAATGAAAAGTGATGATATTATTTATTGTGCACATACTGATTCAAGCTCAAGTAATGAAGGTTGCCATGGACTTCTATAACGCTAAAAATTAAAAGAGTGATAAATGAGGATTTTTTTAACACATAAACATAAATAACAAATTACGGTATATGTAATCGTACAAATTTATTTAATCAAATTCATTAATCAATTTTGCTCTTTTGATCTATCTCGATAACATCCATGTAAGCCATGTGCGGCTGAGAAGGGTGTATCCAGATCTCCACGATCTCCCTTCGTCACTACTTCGAGTGACAATGCTTACTAGCATTTTGGCTCAACCTTTTAAAGGTCATGGGAACTATGTGAAAGTCCTTGGGTCTACCACGAAGCTAGTTTCCTGACTTCGTATTCCGGTATCCAACCATTGTCTACCTCATGTTCAGTATTTCAACTTCCCATGATCAGGTTACAGACAATTTTTTTATTTAATTGGAGGACTAGGTGATCAGACAATGCACAACCATCAATGCATTACTTTGGCCAAAGTTATCCACCGTGTAGGTTACGGCTAAACTCAAGACAACACACTAGTCTTATGAGTTTTAAGTCTTCTCGCCACCTCACAACTATCCCTTTCACAGTTATCTAGATCTTTATAGTTTGTTTTTAATTTATTTCCAATTAAACCTATCTTGCAAGAGTTTATATTGAGATAGATGCCAAAGGCCAACTAGGATCTTTATGAGATAAGTACATTCATTATGTTGAAATGTAATTATATCAGCATTTCACATGTACTTATCCCTTAATATGCCTAATGGATATTTTCATCTATTTACCATCCCATTTAGTCTCTTTTTTCTTGATGTTTGATTCTTTAACCTCAAATTACCTTTTACAAATGTATACACTCTTCCATTATCTATACAAAACGGAATTTACAATCTTATCATATTAATACCAAGTTTACGTAAAGGCCAAATTAAACATATATTAAAACATGTATATTTAATTATTCATTTGATTAGCTATGCCACTAAATAGCTTATTTAATTTAGAAATTAAAGAAAATCAATGTTCAATAATTGCCCAATTATCGGCTTCATACATCTATCAAATAAATGTAATCAAAAATTTGTGAAAAGTAAGATTTCACAACTCAATTATTCATCATTTACTCATATTGAGATATTATTACACGTAGTAAAGTAACATCTCTTTATTAAAATCATATATTACATATGTCGTTAAGGCGAAATATATAACCGGTATAATAATTCTCACATAGTGAGGTTTGAATATTTACAATGGGTCCAAGATCCCAATAATTCAGCCAAAAATTCAAGGATATCATCCTTTCACCAATTGAAATCCAAGTATCTCATTTAGATCCATGCTATGATAAAACTTCACAAGACATGAGTTTCGCACATCCGAATGTAACGGCTAATGGTCCTGCAAGACTGGAGTAGTGGTATGATGTCAATTCAAAATGAACTGGCATGAATATTAACTCCATTTTTTGATGCAATTAATTAATAAAATATGAAAGGATATACATGTTTTATCAACAAGCACATGGTAATACAACTAAAAATGTATTACTACCTGGTTTCTATAAAGATACAACTATGGATGCACACAAATAGAACAACCAATTTCTATTTCAGCGATCATGTTTCCCTCTAATCACAAAGGTCAATACATCCGTATTCCAGCTTCAATCAATAAGCATTTGACATTTAAAATTTCTACATAACTTCGTAAAAACAATATGATTAAGAAGAGTATTTTTTCAGTCAATGAGAAGCTCTACAAATTAGCACAAATATCACCATATTTATATCACTTTAACATGTTCTATCTGGTAAACAAATAACCCAACCAACAATATAGCAGCACCATGGTTACATCATTTAAACATACTCTTTTTAGTAAAAAAACAACTAATAATTTCTTTCATAAGATATCATTATTTTAAACCCAATCATGCCTCCAATTACTCCTTGGTGCATCTCGGTCAAGTTGTCTGGCTTTCATGCCCTTACTAAGACAAGCAATTTCTTTTTCACAGTCTTACAAGAATCCAAGTCATATTGCAGGCTGGAAGTTACAGGCTAAATGCCATTTTTTTGTAATTATTCACACATAACAAGACACCCTCATTTATACATGAACCGATTTAGTGGTCCATAATAATAAAATTTCTGGAAAATGCAGCCCCATGCAAGAGCTTTGACACCCACAAATTATCATTCAAAAGATCTCAATAAATTAAAATCGACTGCGCATATAACAACCAAGAAGAAAAATACAAAACCCCAACCGGTTGCATACCCATATTGATTGGGTTACCCAAATCGATTCCTTTATGCAAATCGATTTACATACCCAAATCAATTTGTTTACAGAAAACACACAACCAAATTTCAGTTTAACAAAATGAAAACCCACAAGCACAAATCAATTTTAAACACACAAATTCACAAAATGTTTTCCTTCTTCC
This sequence comes from Taxus wallichiana var. yunnanensis, assembly GCA_018340775.1. Classification (NCBI taxonomy): domain Eukaryota; kingdom Viridiplantae; phylum Streptophyta; class Pinopsida; order Cupressales; family Taxaceae; genus Taxus; species Taxus wallichiana. The sequence goes on along the minus strand of CM031239.1, from coordinate 306,084,267 downwards.
TATACAGGAAAAACCCAACTCTTTTCCTTTTGGGTATAATTTATTATAATGCAGAGAAGGAATTTTTAACCTTTCTTTTACTTTATTTTTGCTGATCAAAACCCAAAACCCCATCTGCGTATTTTTCTAGGTTAGGTTAAAACCACACAAAGAAAACTAAAAAGAATATAGAATCCATCAATTTCCTTTTCATACTTCATCTCCAAACAATTAAATCAAAATATGTCCACAATTTCCTTGATTGCCATTAAAAACAGAATGTGTATTTCCTCATTTTTTTACAAATAATGCAGCAGAGAAAGGAGAAGATATTCATGCCTAAAGTAAACCCAGAATCGGCAACCTTCTACTCTTCCCGCTCCAACAAGTTGAATCCTTCTTTCCTCCAAAACTCACGCAGGTATTCCAGAAGGGGAGAATGAAAATAGATGAAGGAAAAATAACAAAAAAATATAATGAAAGAACTATAGTTGGGCGACATATTGAAGAATTTTGGGCTTCCCAATGTTGGTACGTGTTTTAGTGCATGTCGCACACTTGTGTCATGTGAAGGTGTTTCACTTTATGAAACCCATAAATTTCAATAACTAAATAAAACTTTTAGCTTACATGCCAAATCCCTCTAAAATATATTAAAATTAGCCTTCATAATACAAGTCCACATATTTCCAACAATATATTACCATAAAAATTAGTTGAATTTCTAGGTTTATATAAAACATTCCAATACGAAAAATCACCAAGTCGGTAAATAATAATTCAAATATTCTCATAAAGTTGGCTTGATATAGCATTGTCAAATAAACAGAGACAATTATCATGCGGTCATGCAAAAGTCGAACAAAACAAAAGATGACCAAACCAATTAAAATAAAGTAATCGGAATAAAAATAATCAAAGATTCACTATCATTTATGAACCGTTTTACTCTCGATTAAGGCCTAATCATGTTTTAGGATGGATCATTAAGGTGGGTGTGGGGTTATTCATTTGCAATGTCATGCCCCGCACAGGTCGTGGGTCATGATACTGACAAACTAAATGAATTTTACACCCAATGATGATCTCGTCTAATCATGTTTAGACTTAACCGTAGTTAATTTAACTTACAAGAAATTTTGGGATGTTACATACTCCACCCCTTAGAATAATCATCATCTCGATGATTTTAGGATAAATAGATGAACTAACCCATTATTCATTTGCTACATGTATATATTTCAAATCAGCTTAGAATTTGTAGCAATATTATTTTAGCTGAATCATAAAGGTCACAACAACCCTTGTACATATAGAAAATCAATCATATAATCTGTAGACATAATACATTACTGCCTAAACGATAGATTTTCTGGGTTCATTAACAAAATCTTCAATAGTAACTATTAATCAAAAAGTATCTTAGTCCCAATATTCAGTTGTAGGCTTATCTACATAATTTTCTTATCTACCACTTTTACAGAAAAACTGAATTTAGTACTTTAACAAAACATATTCATAAAAATCAGTCAAACAGATGCGGAAAAGTAGTGAATATCTTCCAGATTCTCCCAAGTGGCACTTTCTTCATAATATTGGTCCCACTGGACCCTACATTGTGAAACCTCATGGTTTCTCAAGTGCAACTTTCGGGTTTCTAGTATCCTTATAGGATCAACCGTGATTACCCCTGGATCCAGAACCTGCAATGAATCCCAATTAAGTACATGTGTTAAATCAGGTACATATTTCTTAAGCAAGGATACATGAAATACATTGTGCAGTTTGGATAGAGTGGGAGGTAGTGCTAGCTTGTAGGCTATTGGTCTAATGACCTCTAGGACTTCAAATGGTCCTACAAACCTAGGAGATAGTTTGGCTGACTTTCCAAATGAAATGGAACTCTTTTTAGGTTTGACCCTAAGAAAAATTTATCTCCCACGTTAAACTTTTTGTCAATTCTTTTTAAATCTGCATAACTTTTCTACCTATTTGCTGCTTCTTTCAATCTTTCTTGGATTAATTTAACTTGTTTTTCCATTTCCGAAAGCATTTCTGGTCCAATCAGTACCCTATCTTCAAGATTATCCCAACTTATAGGTGTTCTACACCTACAACCATATAAGGCCTCAAAAGGAGCCATCTGAATGGAAGAATGGTAAGTGTTATTATAGGCAAATTCAACCAAGGGAAGATACTCTTCCCATTTGTATTGTTGATCCATGTAATACATTCTTAGTAAATCTTCTAACACTTGATTTACTCTTTTGGTTTGACCATCAGTTTCAAGATGGTAGGCAGAACTTATGTTCAGTTTTGTCCCTAAGGCAACGTACAAAGTCTGCCAAAATCTGGAAGTTATCCTTGAGTCCCTGTCTGAAATTATTACTTCTGGAACTCCATGTAATCGGAAAACTTCTTGTACAAAGATTTTTGCCAGTATGGGTGTGTTGGTTTGAAAATATATCGGTTAGACAGGTCGTGGTAAAACAGGCCAACAGTGTGCAAGGCATAGCCCCTCTTTGAGACAACAAAGTGAAACTGGTTTATTGTTATTCTATCAAGTAGGAATCTATGCAAATCTACACTATTCTAACTTCAGGGGTTTGGGATCTCATCCTAGTAGAGGTAGTTCAACTGCGAATAGAAATGTAAGAGGGAAGGAATGGAGGAAGGTAGATCTGAAGGGAGAAAAGAAATGAATTCCAAGATAGAAAGGTCGGAGGGTTTATGCTTTGGGCTGGTAGTAAACAGAGCCAAACTTACTTGCATAAACAAACAAAGCAATATTGATGAACATATGATGATAATAAGAATGAATCCAACATAATAGAAACATAGATCTAACTTAAGAAAGATCTGATGCAAATAACACATATATTGAGCACAAAGTCTTAACATATATATTAATATCTCTTCTGTTACAAGAAGGCACAAAGTCTTTCTCTCTTCACCTCTTTTTCATACAAAAAATGTCCACCTGGAATACAACAAGTATTCCAGTATTTATAGAAGAAGAGGAGGAAAGAAGACAAAAACAAACCAACCACTTTACAAAATATCTAAAAAGTCAAAAGTTGACTTTGGGCAAGTTTTTGGATGGCAACATCCCATGATGCAACATGGATGATGTCATCGTAAATGCCAACATACTTTTTAAATATTTTTTTAAAAATCAATCAAAGTGTACACATGAGGAGAAACTACTCCTCATCATCTCTTGGCTTAAACGAAATGTCTTGCTTCTGATCAGGAGAGGCGATGTGACACTGAGCTCGGTATTCCATAAACTTGTTGATCATTGTCTAAAGTTGATTATGATCTGGACCCTTGAAATGGTCGCCAATAACTTCGCAAGTTTCTTTTTCAGTCTTGAGCTTGTCAGGTAGCCCGGCATACTCTCATGCCTCAATCAAGAATCCAATGAAATCGCGGCAAGCCAGAAGGTTATTGATTGATTCTCGGTCAAAAGTGACCTCTAGCGCCAAACCTTGGGTTGCGATAGCCTTGAAGAGCTTGATTGTATCGTCTGCCTCCCTCAAGGTGAATGATTCACTGAGCATCTCTGGAGCCATCTTTGTAATCGTCTGCTCCATGTTGTATTTTGCATCTAGGGCTTCGTCCTTGATTTTATCTATCCTCTCAGGATATATTCCATTTGATCAACCCGATAATCTAAAGCGACGAGAGCTTTGTTATGTGCTCGTGGGTGATCGATGACACCGACCTTCAATAGTCGTCAGCTAAATAGTTAGCCATTGCTTGGAATGTTTCGTGTTACAATCTGGTGTTATCCAACTCCTCGAGAGAGGGATCCTGCTACTGCTTGTAGCTCCTTATTTGCCTAATCTATACCCTGGTAGAGTCCTGTGAATTTCTTGATTATTTCCTCACTATCTCTGAGGATTCGCTCTATCCAGGAGGACACTGCCATGCCTTGTTAGTCAATCTTGGCATATTCATTTATCTTGTTTTGATTGAGAACTTTAGCAGGTTCGGCAGCAGTCATAGGAGGAGCATTGCCCATTATCTGCAATGCTTGGAGGAGATGATCGTTTTGCTCCTTAAGTATTCTCTTCTCCTCTTTTGCTTCCTGAAGCTTTTTACAGAGAGCATCTACTGCAGACAAGGCCTCTCCTTATAGGCTCTTAGATGAGGTTCCCATTGTGACTTGGGTCACTGTAAAGTTTTTAGGAGACATATCTTTCTTCTCTTTGGTGGGATCTGGGTATGCAATCTCCATGAATCTCTCTCCTAAAACACTCTTAGAGAAGCGAGTTATATCTTTTTGCTTCTTAGGTCCCTTCTTCGGAATGACAGAAGTCCATGGGTGCTATGGGAACCTTTCTTTTGAGTTGACCCAGATGGTCAGAGATCCAACTTGGACTTATGGGAGAGGGAGTAGAGGAAATAGAAGAAGAAACGGGGTGAAAGGGGAAGCAACTGAAGAGGCCGTAGGGAAGAATGTTGAGACGCTTGGTGGTGGCATCGACAAGGAGTCCAATGCATTGCTGCTTGTAGGGCCTGGAGTTACTACCGGGAAGAAAAGGACATGGAGGTGGAAGGGAGGATGGAGGGAACTTGGGTGACAAATCCGCAAGAGAGGAGAAGATGGAAGAGGTGGGAGATGGAAGGGAGGAAGGAAGAGAAGAAGAAACATCCATTGGAATAGATGCTTCAATGACAGGGGGAGGAGAAGGAGTGGAAGAAGGAATGGTGGGTACCTCAGTAGTTGTAGCTGTGACCACATCCTGAGTGGATGTATCCATTGAAACTTCGGTGGTCTCTTCTTCTTTACCTAGAGACACCAGGTCGACCACTTGCTTCTCAGAAGTAGTAGGAGGGCTTTTAGGAGCTTCTTCTGTTTGCTTGGTTCTCCCTCCTTATCTTTTCCTTTTCCTTTCAGTACTGGGTCGTTCTTGGAGGCACTCTACCCGAAGGGGAAGTAGTAAAATCTACCCCGAGGTAGGTGAGACCATTTTGTTTGCACCAATGTTTGGTGTGTTGCAATGTGGGCTTGACCCTTTCCTGAATGGTCTTTGGTGCCTTGGCTCTATCGATCTCTACGAACGACCAATCGTCCCCATCCGTGTCAAGGTAAACTTGATCAATTTCTTGATCAGGCTCTTGGAATCCTTTTGGAACGATGGCTACGCCATAATGAATAATTTCCTCTAGAGCCAGCCGGGAGTGATCCTTTCGCCTGATATATATTTCATGTGTCAGGTCAATGTAGATGTCCTCAATCTTAGGAACATGGATAGGATCAATTTTTTCCTTTGGGAGGCAACTTCGGAAATCGAAGGTAGGCCTGGCTAGGAAGTTGTGCTTTAGATTCAGCAATTCAAGCTCGGCATACATTTCTTGTGCTTTGGCCAATGTGGTGCAGGTGTATCGGCCCACTGTAAGGGGGAATGGAGTTCCTCCCTTCTTTCTCTTCATGCATTTCTCATGGTATGTGATTAGTTGTCTTGACAACTCTAAGAGAATCAACTTGGGCCCTACATACCGTGGTAGCTTGGTGGTTCACCTTCGAAATTCACCGCCCTGAGATATGTGAATGTGGGAAACTATGTGAACAATGCTCCCCACTTCTTTGTGACAGTGATCACACTCGGGCTAGTTTGACCATGTCTCATATTCGGCCTCAACAGGTAGATCACCTCATAGAAGAAGGCGTCATTGATTTTTGAAAACTGTGGGATGTTGTTCTCGAGCCTGAGCTCTGGGTAGTATTCATATATTTTGACCTGGGGCCATACCCCATTTCGAGCTAGGCCTGCGAAATCTCTTGCTGATGCTGCAACGTATACAACGTAGGAATTCATATAGAACTTCCCAGTTGTGAGGACCTATTGAAGCTGCTGGGAGATGGTGTCGCTGATGATTTCACCCTAGCCAAAATGTTGATCAAGCACATTCTTGCTCATGGTCTCTAAGTACCTCAACATCCATTTATGGAAATAATGGGCATCAGGAAGCCCAAACACTCTGCTCAGGAAGGTGATTGTATCACTTAGTTCCTCATTGAAGTCACTGCGGTGGATGGTTTGTGGCCATCTGCTCACCGACTTTTTGTTCTTTAGATATAGCTCATTCATCATTTACATACATTTGTCCTCATTTTCGTCCCATGCCTTCTTGTAGTCTTCTAGGCTTATGGCGACGTACTACCTGTGATGAGGAATGCCTAGGGTTATTTCAAAGTGACGAGCAGTTAGGTTGATGACCGTCTTTCCCTCCTTATCTTTGACACATCTTGTGTCCTTGTTATAGCATCGAGCCACCAACATGATGAACTCGTTATTTACAAAGACTTACTGGCAGCCCAGCTACAAAGTGCAATCCACTACCCACCAGTTTGTTCATCTAGGGGCCACTAGTTGCCTAGTTGGTTCTTACCGTAAGTCTTCCATATCAATGTGCCCAAGCTCGGAGTCTCTGATATCAAGATCACTCTTTGCATATGAGTCAGGCATCCCGACCTTATGATATTTGTACTTCATCTCTTGTTCTGTCAACTTTGCTTTTCCTTTAGACTTGGTTGGATTTTTGCTTGATGAAGACATGTGTGAGCTCGAGGATGGCTGTTGTTGTTCTGTAAGGAGAATCAAGGAGGTCCAACACAGAAGAGCCATGTCAACCGTCATGTTATCCATAATAAAATCTTGTAGAAATAAGAATGAGCAATTATAAGGCTTAGGGCACAAGGTGCAAGTTCACAACATGTTGCAGAGGCTTAAAAAGGTTGGGCGCACTTTTGGGGATGTTGACATGGAAAAAGGTGTGCCTGTGTTGATAGGAGAAAATCTGTGCCAAAGGGTTATAAAGGGCGCACTTTTGGAGAGTGTTGCATGACAGAAGGTGGTGCCAAAGGATAAAGCGTAGGGTGCGGGTTTACAACACACAACATGGCATGTTGATGTCAAGGGATGTGCACCTGCACCTTAGGAAATTTGCTTTAGCTGGGCACTGAAAAGGATGGTGTTGCATGGCTTTTAAGTGCACCCAAGGCACAATTTCGAGAAGATGTTGCAAAGGAGATCAATGCACCAAAGGAAAACTATTTGGCATGATTGGAGTACACAACATCTTATCTTGATGTTGTGCAGATGCGCACCGCACCCTTACAAAAGTTGTTAAGTGTGTTTAATTGGCGAGGTTAGAGATAAGTTGTAAGTAGGGACAGCGCACCAAGGCACAATTGTGGGGGTTGCAACATGTAAAAATAGTGCGCCGAAGTTTTAGTGATTTCTTTGCAATTTTCTTAGATTTCCTCTCTCTTTTGGTTTCTTCAAATAGTAAAGAGAGGTTTTGTAACAAGATAATAAGCAGTGAAAAGGAGGCCTTAGGTTTTTTTAGAGGCAGGGGCCTTCCAAATTTGCAGATCTGGAAGGAGAGGAAAAGGGGTTTTCAGTTGATTTGCAGATTGGTAAGTTATTCATTTTTAGATTTAACCTTTTGGTTTATAACAACCCTAAAACCTAACAATAACCAAGAAACAAAAGCCATAATAACAACAAGGATGATAGAAGCCACTTACCCGGTTTTATAAAGGACGAAGGACGACGTTGGGGTCCACAAGCTCGAAAAATGGCATGCGGGGGTGACAAGGACAGTCTGACAACGCAGAGAAATACTTTTCACAATTTTCAATTCGTGAAAATGACAGGTGTTGAGCGCCTATTTATAGAAAACCTGGCATTAATTATCTCACCAACTTTCTTTGGCGCACCTTCTAGAGTGTCGACACGGGTTTAAATGTGCCTTGGCACAATTTCATTGGCATCGACATAATACTCTCGCGCGCCTTTAGTGCACATTTTGGTATGTTGACATGAGAATTTCAGCAGAAGGAAGATTTACTTAGCACACATTTTTGGTATGTTGACATACCACTTCCCACGCCTTAGCGCACATATTTGGCACATGTTTAATAATGTTGACATGTCATTTCCTATGCCAAAGGGGCAACTTCATTGATGTTGACATGTTATTTTGGGCGCTAAAGGATTTTTAAGGGTGCACATTTCGTGATGTCGACACAACATTTCTTGCGCCCAATTCAATTCAAAAAAGGTGAAAATGGCTAAGTTCTTAAAACTTGATTTCGGAAGGGAGTTTTAGGCCATTTTGAACGTTAATAGACCTTCTCAGGGGACCAAAATAGAAATTTTGGTATGGTTACCTGCAAAATTGCCCTTGTCAATTTTACAGGATAACAAGGTGAATTATCCGTTAAATTACCTACTATAAAATGTGCCACTTTAGTTAACTTGTCTACAACTACAAGTATAACATCATATTTATTTTGGGACATAGGTAGACCTTGGATAAAATCCATACTTATAACTTTCCACTTATATTCTGGCACGTTATGAGGATATAATAGTCCTGCTGGATGTAAATGTTCAACCTTTACTTGCTGACATTCCAGGCATTGTGAGACGTAAAGAATCACATCATTTTTCATCTTTTTCCAAAAGTATTACTTTTTGATGTCCACCATCATCTTTGTTACTCCTAGATGTCTTGAATAGGGAGCATCATGAAATTCTCTCATGACTTTATTTCTGAGTTCTTTACCTTCTAGTACATATATTCTATTGTTATAACGCAGAATCCCATTTGTTTCCACCTTAAAACCATCATACCTTTTGTCCCTTGAATCTTTTTCTAGAGTTGTTTTAACATGATTGTAGTAGGGGTCATTGGTTAACTCATTTTTAACTTCATCTTTGAACTAGGTTCTTAATGTAATTATAGTAGCAATATGCTTTCTACAACTTAAGGCATTAACCACCCTATTCTCTTTTCCCTTAATGTAATTTATATCAAAGTCATAATTTGCTAGGAACTCCAGCCATCTTCATTGCCTTGCATTTAGATTTGGCTGCGTAAAAATGTACTTGAGCCCAAGATGATCTATTTTGAGTTCAAAAGGTTTTCCTAGCAAATAGTGCCTCCATACCTATAGCACATGAACAATCACAAGCAAGCTCAAGATCATGTGGTGCGTAATTTACTTCATGCACCCTCAACTTCCTACTTTCAAAAGCTACCACATGCCCATCTTGTAGTAGTACTCGCCCAAACCTTCCCCTGAAGCATCGGTTACCACTAAGAAGTTCCCGTTTGGATCCAGAATCTTCAACATCGAGCACTTGTGAGTCTACCTTTTAACTCATTAAAGGCTTCTTCACACTTATTGTCCCAAACAAATTTCTTACCCTTCTTTTGCAAAGAAGTGATAGGTCTTGCTAACCTAGAGAAGTCCTTTACGAACTTTTGATAGTAGCCTACTAGACCCATAAAACTTCTCACTTCATGCACATCCTTTGGTGCTGGCCATTCCATGATGGCACTAATATTTGAAGGGTCCACCGAGATTCCTTCTTTACTTAATAAGTGGCCTAAGTATTGTACTTCGTATTGATAGAAAACACACTTAGATAATTTTCCATATAATTTATGTTTTTTGAGAATTCCCAGCACAATCCTTAAATGTTCATCATGTTCTTCCTCATTCTTGGAGTATATTAATATATCATCAAGAAAGATAAGTAAAAATTGGTCTAAGTATTCCCTAAACACATTGTTCATCAAGTTCATGAAAGTGGCAGGTGCATTTGTTAGACCAAAGGGAAAAACTGTAAACTCGTAATGCCCATACCTTGTTCTAAAAGTGGTTTTATGGATATCTTCATCCTTGATTCACAATTGATGATAATCAGATCTAAAATCAATCTTGGAAAACACTTTTTCACCCCCATTTGATAAAATAGATCATCGATTTGGGGCAATGGGTACCGATTCTTCACTGTTACCTTGTTGAGCATTCGAGTAATCAATACAAAGTCTGAGGGTCCCATCCTTCTTTTTATGAAGATAACCGGTGCACCCCATGGTGATATACTTGGTCTAATTAGACCCAAGGACAACAATTCATGTAATTGAGCTTTCAACTCAACTAATTCAGTTGTTGTCATTCTATATGGTGCCTTGGAGATTGGTTTCATTGCTGGTTTGACCTCTATTGTGAAGTCAAATTCACGCTTAGGTGGAAAATGGGCAACTCATTTGGAAACACATCTCTAAATTCCCTTAGGATGGGAAATGCTTCAATTTCAGGCTCAATTTCTTGTCCGAATTTTTTATTTTTATAGCATATAGATGGAAGCCCTTCCACTTTGCCTTTTTAGTTGCATGGCAAAAATCTGCCTAGTGACAAACTCTCTTTTAACACCCTGAACACTTGTTGTTTTTTGTTGATCATCGCAACAAGTTACACTTTTCCCTAAGAAATCCAAGGTTACATTATGTTGACTTAACCAATTTATACCTATGACAACATCATAGGATCCAAGAGGTGCCACATATAGGTTTAATCTTGTCATGAACTCAGGTAATTCTAGTGGTGCCTCAAACAAACACTGATTCACTCTGTGTACAACATTATTTCCATACTATATAGTCCAAGTGTGTTCCATGTACCCACTCTTATTTTGAGTTTATCAACAACTTTAGATGAAACAAAACATTTTGTTGAATCGAGAATCAAATAAAACAGAAACAGGTTCTCCAAAAATCTTACCTGAAGTTTCTATTGGAGTCACTTGCTTTTCTCGCTTGCTTATTATGGACTGCAGCATAAATCTTATGTTGTTGCCCCTCTTTATTTATTGCATAGTAAATCCCTTTTGCTAATTATTCCATTGTCCTCTTTGTGGACAGTTGTTAGTGAAATGATCACCACCACACTTAAAACATCCTCCCAGTGGTCCTTTTCTCTCAATCTTATTCTGGTTGAAACTTGTTCCTTGTTGCCCATTTTTATTATTATTCACAACAGTTCTACCCACTATTCCTCTTTTATTGACAGGCTTGAACTTGTTGTTTCCCTTTTTCCATGTTGGTTTACTTGCGGTTGATGTTTGGAAATTACTATTTTCCTTCTGTTTTCCTCTTTAGAGGCATAAATACTTCGTAGCTTTAGTTCTTGCTTGATATCTTTTTCAAACACTGTTTCCATCGAGGTAGGTCCATGAACATCTACCTCACCACCAATACTAGGATTCAATCCCATTATAAATTTTCTCACTCTAAACTTCTCATCCTTTTGATACAAAGGAACATATTTTAGCAATCGAGTGAAATGTTCCTAATATTTTGTAACTGAGTACTTTCCTTGAGTCATATTTTGGAATTCTACCATCTTTTGGTCAAAGTATAGTTGAGGTAGCCATCTTTGACGGAAGTAGGCCTTGAATTGCTCCCATGTGATCATACCAGAATCAATTCCTAGTTCCATTTTCTGGTTATCCCACTAGGAAGATGCTTCACGGGATAATTGGTAGGCTCCCCATACTGCTTTTGTCTCCTCTGAAAAGTCCCTAATCTCAAAATACTTTTCCATTTCAGAGAGCCAATTTTCAGCACCATCCCCAAGAGTTGTACCATCAAATTTAGGTGGGGATATTCTTTTAATGTCCCTTGCTAACTCAAAGCAACTAACCTTGCTTTCTTATTTTCCCTTTCATTCAGGTGCTCAGGTTGATCATCATATTGCTCATCACCCTGATTCTCATCCCTACGATCCTCATTCTCTTCACCACCCTGACCTTGTTGTTCTAAGGCAACAACTTGGTTTCGGGTGTCATTCAAAAGGTTGAGGATTTCTTCTAACTTAGCAGTTGTATTATCCGGCACGTCATCAATATTTACCCCACTATCACTTGTCATACTAGCTCTTGTTGTCGGCCTAGCCATAGTTTCATGTTTTATAAATGAGGATACTTTTATTAGAATGTGTGTCCCATTAATGTCCAAGTGTCTAAGCCTTGCTCTGATACCAAAATGTAACACTCAAAATTACAAGAGCTGAAAAATGAGGTTTTTTTAACACATAAACATAATAACAAATTACACAGCTGTAATCATACAAATTTATTTAATCAAATTCATTAATCAATTTTGCTCTTTTGATCTATCCGATAACATCCATGTAAGCCATGTGCGGTGAGAAGGGTGTATCCAGATCTCCACGATCTCCCTTCGTCACTACTTCGAGTGACAATGCTTACTATCATTTTGGCTTAACCTTTTAAAGGTCATGGGAACTATGTGAAAGTCCTTGGGTCTACCACGAAGCTAGTTTTCCGACTTCGTATTCTGGTATCCGACCATTGTCTACCTCATGTTCAATATTTCAACTTCCCATGATCAGGTTACAAACAATTTTTTTAATTTAATTGGAGGACTAGGTGATCAGACAATGCACAACCATCAATGCATTACTTTGGCCAAAGTTATTCGCTATGTAGGTTACGGCTAAACTCAAGACAACACACTAGTCTTATGAGTTTTAAGTCTTCCGCCACCTCATAACTATCCCTTTCACAGTTATCTAGATCTTTATAGTTTGTTTTTATTTTATTTCCAATTAAACCTATCTTACAAGAGTTTATATTGAGATAGATGTCAAAGGCCAACTAGGATCTTTATGAGATAAGTACATTCATTATGCTGAAATGTAACTATATCAGCATTCCACATGTACTTATCCCTTAATATGCCTAATGGATATTTTCATCTATTTACCATCCCATTTAGTCTCTTTTTCCTGATGTTTGATTCTTTAACCTTAAATTACCTTTTACAACGATACTCTTCCATTCTCTATACAACAAGATTTACAATCTTATCATATTAATACCAAGTTTACCGAAAGGACGAATTAAATATATATTAAAACATGTATATTTAATTATTCCTTCGATTAGCTACGCCACTAAATAACTTATTTAATTTAGAAATTAAAGACAATTAATTGTTACAATAATTGCCCAATTATCGACTTCATACATTGATAACTATCAAATAAATGTATTCAACAATTTGTGAAAAGTAAGATTTCACAACTCAAGTATTCATCATTTACTCATATTGAGATATTATTACACAGAAAGTAATCATCTCTTTATTAAAATCATATATTACATATGTCGTTAAGGTGAAATATATAACCGGTATAATAATTCTCACATAGTGAGGTTTGAATATTTACAATGGGTCCAAGATCCCAATAATTCAGCCAAAAATTCAAGGATATCATCCTTTCACCAATTGAAATCCAAGTATCTCATTTAGATCCATGCTACGATAAAACTTCACAAGACATGAGTTTCCGCACATCCGAATGTAATGGCTAATGGTCCTACAAGACTGGAGTAGTGGTATGATGTTAGTTCAAAATGAACTGGCATGAATATTAACTCCATTTTTTGATGTAATTAATTAATAAAATATGAAAGGATATACATGTTGTTTTATCAACAAGCACATGGTAATACAATTGAAAATGTATTACTACCTGGTTTCTATAAAGATACAACTATGGATGTACACAAATAGAACAACTAGTTTCTATTTTAGTGATCATGTTTCCCTCTAATCACAAAGGTCAATACATTTGTATTCGGCTTCAATCAATAAGCATTTGACATTTAAAATTTCTACATAACTTCGAACAACTCTATAAAAACACAAATATGATTAAGAAGAGTATTTTTTAGTCAATGAACAACTCTATAAATCAACACAAATATCACCATATTTACATCACTTTAACATGTTTCATCGAAATCGGTATTAATGGCGGCGAAAACAAACAACCCAGACCATATCAAAACAATATATCGACAGTAAAGATGGCTCACCATGGTTACATCATTTAAACATACTCTTTTTAGTGGAGGAAGAAAAACACAACTAATAATTTCTTTCATAAGATATCATTATTTTAAACCCAATCATGCCTCGAAGAGGATTACTCCTTGGTGCATCTCGGTCAAGTTGTCCTAGCTTTCATGCCCTGGAGAGAAGGTAAAGAAATTTAGCTTTTTCATTGAGTCTTAGATAGAATCCAAGTCATATTGCAAACCATGGTATCCATTTTTCGACCCATTAAAGGAGTCTTTTGAAGTTACGGGCTAAATGCCATTTTTGTAATTATTCACACATAACATAACAAGACACCCTCATTTATACATGAACCGATTTAGTGGTCCATAATAATAAAATTTCTAGGCGGAAAATGTAGCCCCATGCAAGAGCTTTGACACCCACAAATTATCATTCAAAAGATCTCAATAAATTCACCCATCAAAACCAATACAGGAGAAGACTGATTCGTATATACAACCAAGAAGAAAAATCCGATCAAGAGTGGATGTGGAAAAAAACCTGACAGACCGAGGGTTGCAAATACCCATATTGATTGGGTTACCCAAATCGATTTCTTTATGCAAATCGATTTATGATACCCAAATTGATTTGTTTATAGAAAACACACAACCAAATTTGAGTTTAACAAAATGAAAACCCACAAGCTTTATTTTCCTATAAATCGATTCTAAACACACAAATTCACAAAATATTTTTCTTTCTTCCTATACGGGAAAAACCCAACTCTTTTCCTTTTTGGTATAATTTATTATAATGCGAGAGAAGGAATTTTAACCTTTCTTTTACTTTATTTTTTTGATCAAAACCCAAAACCCCATCTGCCGTATTTTTAACAAGGGTTAGGTTAAAATGTAGCCCCATGCAAGAGCTTTGACACAAATTATCTAAAAATAAATAAAAAGAATATAACAACCAAGAAGAATCCATCAATTTCCTTTTCATACTTCATCTCTAAACAATTAAATCAAAAGATTCTCACAAACAATCAGAGAAGGAATTTTAACCCTTGATTGCCATTAAAAACAAAATGTGTATTTCCTCAATTTCCTTTTTTTTACAAATAATCTTGATTGCCATTAAAAACAAGAAAGAAAGGAGAAGATATTCATGCTTGAAGTAAACCCGAGAATCGCTGACCTTATACTCTTCTCGCTCCAACAAGTTGAATCCTTCTTTGCTCCAAAACTCATGTAGGTAATCCAGAAGGGGAGAATGAAAATAGACGAAGGAAAAATAACTAGAAAAATATAATGAAAGAACTATAGTTGGGCGGCATATTGAAGAATTTTTGGGCTTCCCAATGTTGGTACGTGTTTTAGTGCATGCCACACACTTGTGCCATGTGAAGGTGTTTCATTTTATGAAACCCATAAATTTCAATAACTAAATAAAACTTTTGGCTTACATGCCAAATCCCTCTTTTACATATATATACACACACTAATTAATATTTCATACATTTTTTTTTACTTTAGTTGTTACCCAACTTAATGGTTAAGTTAAAATTAACCTTCATAATACAAGTCCACATATTTCCAACACTATATTGCCATAAAAATAGTTGAATTTCCATGTTTATATAAAACATTCCAATACGAAAAATCACCAAGTCCGTAAATAATAATTGAATATTCTCATAAAGTTGGCTTGATATAGCATTGTCAAATAAAACAGAGACAATTATCATTGCGGTCATGCAAAAGTCAAACAAAACAAAAGACGACCAAACCGATTAAAATAAAGTAACCAGAATACAAATAACTGAAAGATTCACTATCATTTATGAACCGTTTTACCTATGATTAAGGCCTAATCATGTTTTAGGAAGGATCATCAAGGTGGGTGTGGGTTATTCGTTCGCAGCAGAAGTTGTGGGTCATGATACGATGAACCAAATGAATTTTACACCCAATGATGATCTCGTCTAATCCTATTTAGACTTAACCGTAGTTAATTTAACTTACAAGAAATTTTGGGATGTTATAAGTTCACTCATTTACAAGAGCTTTTGGATCATTGGGGGAGTGTGCCCTGCACTATGAGTCGTGTCCTGCCGGATCCTTTACCACCGCCACCTTAGCCTTCGCCACCACGCGATTACTACACTGTAGAACCGCATCATAGAATCCGCTCACGCAGCCACCGTTCGCCTCTCTTCGTGGCCATCCTGTAGCTCTGTCCTCTTCTAGACCTAGCTAGAGCCCACCTCCGAGGGGGAAGGGCGTTTCTAATTATCCGCAGTGGGGCTCTCCGCCGGCGGGTGTGCAAACTAGCTAGATCGCCTCCCACTGGTTGGGGTATTATGGTTCCTCTACAAATGCAAATATCGGACCACGATGGCTGGCAAGTGGATCCTCCTTCGACCGAGCCCAATAGTGGAGTGTTTATCCCTCCTCGGGATGGCCCTCCTCCTCCTCCTCCCGGTTTGCGGCATGTGCTTGACTCTAGGTGTTTGATTTGTTTCCTATGTTCTTTTTTGGCCCTCTGCGCATTTTGATGTAGGCCTCGTGGAATTTCTCGTTGCCTTTTTTTGCGTGTTGTTGTTGCCCTCGTGGCGTTTTGTGGGACCGTGAGTTTTCTGGTCGCCCCTGCTAATGTGACTCTCTTTATTTTAATATAATTTAAAGGGCTGTTCAATAGTAAGATTACACCTTTGCATGGAATTACTAAATGCTCAAATGTTTTAGAAATCTCCAAACACAATCTCTTTTTATTTGTGGAAATAGGGAAAAACTAATGATGTTTACAAATCACAAAAGCCCATAACCACCCCAATTTTTCATCACTTTGGAATAGTGCCACATGGGCATCACTATGAGCTTGAACCGTTTTAAATATGCCACATCTTGAAATACATGCATGTATTGGACTTGGAAGTTATTCACGAATTTAAGCGATTATCAAAAAAATTTGAGCAAATAAATGTTCATGAACACCGGACAAAAGCAATAACCATGAGATATTTTAAATTCAAATGTGATGGAGAATTTGAAGCCAATACTAATGAATGTTGAGAACACAATGGTGGTAGTGACAACCTATGCACAAGACATATGAAATTCGAACCATACAACGGTGGAGATGACTACAAAGCCTTGCATATACATATTTTCAATTTTGTAGAGAGCCATAAAAGGAGAGTGACTAGGGTATGTACCATACAAATATGAAGAAAAATCTGCAAGGAGCTTGCAATCCGAACTACTGTCGAGAAGGCTTGTTCATCTTTTGCATCCACAATCACAACAACATAAAGAAATCTTGATTATCGACTCAAGTTGCCCCAACACAACTATTTTTGTTCCAAATTTAAGAGATTGAGAGAAAATGGGCCAAAGTGAGACCATCTCTCTCACGTAGCTACAAGAAATCATTACTCCATTTAACAAAAACCACAATTTGAAATCAACACCGTTGTTATGATCCGAGGGGCTAAAGCCAAGTCTAGAACAACTAATATCCTTAATTTTGAAGGCCGACACAAACAACAAAGACCTCATCGTTTTAGAATTCATGTCGTTCGTTGTGCCCCGTAAAGAAACGAAGGCCGAAGCGGAGGTTGGGAAGGTGGCACTAACGCCGTAAACAAAAGAGTAATCGAAATTTTGGACGGTTGTGGAAGCAACCGTGCATCAACGATTAAATGTATCATGGTTGTCCAAGCTCGACAAGTGTCAACTATTACCGGGTGCGATTCTAATAGGGAATCCGCTTTTGGCGTAATAAAAATTTGCTACCAAATTCGATATGCCTTTTTAAGTTTCATGAAAATTACGAATTTTACATCTATGCAATTGAATTGAACATGGGACGGATGAATTAAGTTCTATAAACATGCAAAATTAACTTCTTCCCTTCGTACACACCTATCCTATAGGAAAATTTGAACCCCCGGGCCTCAATAGATAGATAGGGAGAGGACCCTATAACCGAGCAAGGACCAAAACATGTACATCTCTTTTCACCATAGGTTGTTGACAAAAGCACCAATAGTTGTTCACTTTTTGGTTAATTACACTTTTTAAGAGTCAATGAGAATGTGACACATGGGGCGCTCGGTCATTGGTCCCTCTTTCAAATGCTTTATATTGATTTTCTTCATATTAAATCAATTCAAAAACTACTTTTCCTCCAAATAAACACACGAAACAAAAATGTTGATATGGCACGATCATACGCTACACGATGATATAATTTTTTTATGCTACCGACATACCTACATATATTTGCGTGCCCCTAAAGTTAGGTGCACGGTTATAGGGTCCTCTCCCTAAATAATTTAATAATATAGTGTAATATAAGTTATAAGTACATAAAACTGTACTATTTACAAGGAACTTAAACCTTAACATGAGCTCTCCCTTTTTCATTCAGTAAAATAAGTCGATGCCCATTATAATGTTTCCACATTCAATTAAAAAGAACATAGGTATGGTGTGTTGCTACTAGGGCTTGCCCATTTAGGGCTCCCAATTCTGGTTTGTGAGCAAACCTTAATTCCCTGGAAGTCATCGTGTGCTGTGGCATTTGAAGGGATTCCAGGCGCACATTTAGGCAAATCATGAAATACCATACCTAGGGGATCGCTAAGAAGTTTTGATTGGGTCGAGACACAGAATAAACCCGGAAGAAAGCAGCGATATAGAAGAAAACACAATCAAGATTAAGGTGATAGCGCTTCTGTAACAGCAGAAGCAACCCCATTCCCATTTCCATGTGCCCTCGCCTTTGGTTTCTTGCCTCCTGATACTGCGTGGACTATGCGCATTGAGGTCGAATTTTGCACCTTCCGATCTCAGTTGCTGAATTGATCGAAAAAGCGCTCTGGAATTGTCTTTCTCTTCCTCCACCTGATTTTGTATTTCCGACTGCAGGTGAAACTTGTGAAGAAATGCACCCACTGTGCCCACCAGCGCTATTGCTGTCAGAATGAAGGGACTCCACCAGCATTTGCACGTCTTTGCATTCGGTTGTGCCGCCGCTTGAAAAACTGCAGTCAAAACTACGCCTTGGAATACAACATAAAACCCCAGTAGCTGATATATTTCGCTCTGTATATTTCTGCGCCTTGTTTCCTTCTGCTCGATCCGACGATTTAAAACTAGCTCCTCGTTTTCCCATAGCTGCAGGCACAACCGGTTGGTTCTGCTCTCTTGTATTTGCTCCAGAGGATGACGCGCTGCTCTCTCCATTTTAGTTATTTCATCAGAAAAAATATTGGTAAATTGTTTATATTGTTAGGAGATACAGATGTAGGGCCATAGCTACCTGACTTGTTCCCGGAAGGTTCATGGAAGCTACCGCGAATTTAATTACTATGACTGGGGGTGTTTGTAGGAAGTTGCATGTGTTCATATTTTGGAGAGATGCCCTGTGCAGTGAATTCTAGTTACCAGGACAGGGAAGTTGCATAGGAGAGAGTGGTTGACTTTACCTTAATATTCAATTCAATATAGAATGTTCAATTAATGAATGTTGATGAGACAAATAATAATTGAGGTGGAAAATTCAAAGCAAAATGACAACAGGCGTTGAAAGTGCAGAGGAAAGTGGCGACAGAGGAAAGTTGCAACCACAGGAAGCAGATGGAATTATTGAATATTTGTAAAAGCAGGCCGGTGCAGCATCTGTAGAAATTAAGTCTTCAGAAAAAGGCTACAACCCTAATTGGTGAGAAGAAAGTATCAGTTGTACGTGCTCTGCTGCAAAAAGGTCTCCTCTTTTTGCATTTTCTATCTTTGTATTGTTTCCACAAGATAATTATTTATTTTATTTCGAAATGAATTCAACAGGTGGGAATATTGTCTGAACTCGAGGGGAGGAATTTCGCATTCATTCCTTTAAAGGATTTTCCCACAAAATCACTAACAGCTCGGCTCTGTAAATAAGGTTAGATTCCAAGTATCTTAAACGGTCCAGAATCCAGTGCTTGCTGCTTGTGAGTAAAAAATGTCTGAAATTATTACTATTTTCAGAAAATACTTGATTTGGGGTAGATCTCGTAGTTTAGCTTAGTATAATTTAGATATTAATGTCCACCACAGATTAAGAATGGCGGAGGGAGATTAAATGAGATATTACATGAATCCAGTACATGAAGAAAGTGTCAAATGTATCTCCAAAAGATATACAGAGAACTGAATTAAAAATTTGAGAAATATTCAATGAGAAGATTGTCTTATAGATTCGGAACATAATGTCTGGGTATGTGGTCTCGTAAGGTTCTTCAATTTTAAAATTGTTTGTTTAAATTGAAATGCCCCATAAATAAACAACGCTAAACATCTCTCATCCTCATTGTTTTTTGGAAATAAAATATATTTAAAACTATTAATTGAATATGCTGCATTCATTGAAGGCCCCTCTTCTCCTCATCCGCAGGACACAGCCTATAGTTTTTAAGAATAAAACAGTGCTTCGTTTCATGAGTTTATAGAGATGCAGAGCATTTTCTTCACTGCTATCTTTTTCCTCTCTCCAGAAGTATTATTTTAGGCAAGTTAAGAGAAGGTGATATTATATTTTCTGATTATTTACTTTCTTATAGTTGCATTGGAAAGTCTGCTTGCTATGTTGTGGTCTTAAGCAGTATTGATGTAAAGCTTTTCTCAATGTCTCAACTCATATTTATATAGATATACATAAATATTATTATTTAAATGAATCTCTAAGGGTCTAGTCTAAAAATATGTACTTTCTAGACTGTAAGTATTTATGGCTTGCTGGAAGTTTCCTGTTATATACCTAAAAACTGGATATGAAAAGTCAATTTCTGGCCCTTCATTGTGCAGATTAAAAATGATAATCACACTCTTGAAGTAATCTAGTGGAGCATATCATATTGTTAATTTTTGCAAAGTTTTCAGTTTCAAACTGTAGCTATGGGGTTCAGTCTCAGGGATTTCATTCATTCATATGTTGAAACCTTACTCTGTTTAAGGCATAGTTACCGACTACTGTAAAATCTTAAAGATTTTTGTATTTTCCATTCAACCATATAAAACTTTGTATTTTCAGTGGTAAAATATTAAAATGTAGGATCTAAAAAATTTATGTTATTTATTATTATTTTATACTATAAATATTTAAATTATGAACATCTCCAAGATTTTATAGTCAGCAGCTAAAAAGATTTTCATTTTTCATTATTGTTTACAAGGTCTTCATCAGTCCCAAAAAGATTAGCGAGGCTGTATTTTTTCTGTATTTATCATTTTTTTGATCCACCGTCTTTTTCCATATTTGAAGACCATCGTTTAATACTCTTGGTATGAAAGTTGTTACCTTGATTTAAGGATTACACCTCATTAAACAAACATGTGGGGGTTGAATTCTACTCTTGTGCATGCATGCTATAATGTCTTGATTTTGTGTTGCAATGTTTTTAACTTTTTTTTTTTTTTTTGTGCAAAATATAATAAACTATCATGATCACTACAGTCTGTTCAATGCCACCTACAGTAGTCTGATGCCATGTGCTGATGTCGATTCCATTCTCCAACCTCAAAGGATGGATGCACTATTGGCGAATGAGCATTGTGTGGGTATTACTCACCCCTTTGAAGAAATTGAAGACAGCCCGACTCAGATTACTTTAGATTTGTGGGAGAGGGAGGAGAAGGTTTTAAGCAGCATAATTAACCATAATGACACCACACACATGAGCATTCAGAATGAAATCTACCAACTCCTGGCTCTGTATTTTGTATTGCAGGGAGTTGTTTTGACTGTATTATTTCAGGGGTTGCAAGCCCCCAATCAAAATACTTGCAAGTCCTGGTGGACCCCATTTGCCTTTTCTGCATTATCATAGCTGGCTACCGTGACAGCAGTTCACCACAAATTTAGGAAGCAATTAGAGATTGAAAATCATCTGCAACAAGAGAAACAAGAGTACAGGGCTCTGTTCAAGTGCATTCAGGACATCGGGGCTATGTACTTATTTGGTGGATCTCTCCCTAATGATTAAGTCATCCACAATGAAAACTTGGCAGGCGCTTAACATGCAATCAAAAATTGTTATTATTCAACAATAGTATAGCCCATTGAACTCCTACAAGTATGTAGTCAAGGCTTCTCAAAATCACTCTACAACTCATTACACAGTCTCACATACCACACATATTAAACTAACAATCGCACCAAGAGGGTGCAAATGTACGCCGATAGGCAGAGAGCAGTGGGAAACACATTGCAGCAAGGAGGCAGAAAAGGAGGAAAGGAAAGCAATCCATTGAGTATTCTCACGCATGAGTATAAGATTAACTGAGAAATCAGAAGCAGTTTGTTGTCACTTTTTTTTTTTTTTACAAACTTTATTAGTGGAAAGGAAGCAAACGTGATCAGCAAACTTATGCATGCAAATGCAATACATCATTTTGGCAAATCAATAAATCTATGCTGTAAGGAAACAATTAGAAATTCGGACGAGCGAGTCAAAATCATCATTCAAAACAAGACGATAAATTTTCATACAAAACGGAGAATTCTTTAAAAGCAAAATGAAGCCACAATGTAAATATAATATGGCATAATCACTGAAAATGATGGACAGAAAGACACAAGCTGGCGATACATCTAGTTTGAGCGATACGTCTACAGATGCACTTTTTCCAAGGCCTTGTGGGTATGGTTTCAAACTAACAAACAATGTCTACATTGCTGTCTTTGTTACCGAAGATGTGAATAATCAGAGATAACTACAAATTTTTATGGTATACAATTCATTTACATGCGTAAGACTACTCATGAGGACCCTCATCTTCTCAGCTTAGAGGAGTTGAAGCTTTTCAAGCGGCACTTTTCTCTGCTTGTAAAAGCCAAATGCAAGTGTTTCTGTAAGATGCTGAGCCAAACGTCTCTTTGTACACATGCTCAGATGTTAGTTTTTTTGGCAACTACAGGAGAAGGCTCTCCTTGCAATCCTGTTGTTAGTTTGGTTTAAGTTTTCTGTTGCCTGATTTAATGTGGGATGCATTGCTTCAAATTAAAAAAAAAAAAGAAACAGGCAGCTTCTCAGATACTTCAGAAGAACATCGCAATGCATTTCTTCAAGCTAAAAAAAAGAAACTGACAAGTTTCCTTGAGCCACGTGCAAAGGTAAAATAACAGAGCAGCGACAACCGGAAATTACTTAATGTTCTTGCCACGTACGTGGAGCTTGTACGCCGCCCATTTGGAGGAGAAAGCAAGCATTAAAGCTCAAGTTGTCTGTCCTCCAGTATTACTGTTACAATAAATCATGTGGCGCACCATACCTGCTAAGTAAAGTGTACGATAAACCAACAGGGACAAGCTTAGGTATCTAGCAACAGTGAAACTAGGGATGTAATGTTCTTCTGGTTTTGACATGGACGACCATGATCTGATGTGTGGTCGTCCCATCATACAAAGCAGTACAGGCCATTGATTTGAAAAATCAGGTGAGTGACTCTCGCTCTATAATGCCTATAGGCGTAATAACGGCATAAAAGTGCATCTCGGCGAAACATTTACGTGGTGCGCAGTGCGCTTGTGTATAGTTCTGGAACAACGAAAATCAAGGACCAACAGAACCGCATAAAGTAGGAACTGTTACAGTGAAGAGAATGGGACAATTTATCTGGTTAAGATCATGCTCACTGAGGATCCACCTGAGTAACTAATAATAGTAGACATAGCTGGACGAACAGTTGCATCAGCTTGCACACACACAAGCCCAACATGAATGCATCTCAAGGCCTGCTCCTGCGAACATGTTTCTCTTACTGTTGAATCTAACATATCCAAAACATCTCCTCCCATGTATAGTCTCCATACCTGCATCACACATCATCAATTCACTTAAATCTGGCTGCCTGACATTGATAAATCTTAGTTAAGGAAAATGGATGGTGGGAAAAAATCCAGTTTCCTACCCATTCTAACAGGTTTTGCAATCCCTGTGAAGGATGAATATCGGTGTTTTTTCTTCCACTCAAAATCTCAAGCAACACCACTCCAAAACTGTAGACGTCTGCTTTAGCCGAAAGCTGCCCTCGCATTGCATACTCTGGAGCCATGTAGCCACTGCAGCGCATAAATAATCACTTGTTTAGAAAAATACCCACAAAATGATTAAGCAGAAAGGGCCCATCATTATCATGATGATTCCTTACTATGTGCCTGCAACTCTTGTTTGGATATGCGTCTCGTCTTCAGGGAAAAGCTTGGCTAGGCCAAAGTCGGCTATCTTGGGATTGAGTTTGTCATCAAGCAAAATGTTGTTTGCTTTAATATCTCTGTGAATGATTCGCAGCTGTGAATCCTCGTGAAGGTAGAGAAGCCCACGGGCAATTCCAAAGATGATGTTATAACGCTTTTGCCAATCTAGCTCTCTGCGCTTTTCTGGATCTGTATAAAACGTGATGCTATAACTTTTGTTACCTCATCATCTTTTCCAAACAACTTGGCGAATTCTAAATAATGATGAAGGTTGAACGGTAATTTACAAAATAGTAATTTGTCCAGGCTCTTGTTGGGTAAATACTCATAAACAAGCAACCTTTCATCTCTCTCGGCGCAACATCCCAGCAGCTTGACAAGGTTCCGATGCTGAACGTTGGCAACCAGCTTCACTTCGTTCATAAATTCTCTCTTGCCTTGTGCAGATCTCGCAGACAGTTTTTTCACCGCTATTCCCCTTCCGTCTGTAGTTGTTCCCTGAAACATCGAAACAGAGTTAGAACTTAGAGCTCTCCATGTCTATTTAAACAAACTTCCTGTTCCATGAATACAGTTTAAATCCAGGTCAAGGATATTGGTAGAGTCCCTTATTTGCAGGATCATCAGCTTTATTAGAAGGATTCACATACCTGAGGGAAGCTCCAAAAGTAAAATGAAATGCACAGACTGTACATACACTACCACCTAGCACCGACAATACTTCATTCACAGAGGCTGAAAACTGTTGATGGTGTGACATCCTTGACATAACACAAATGGTCGAGATTTTTTAGATGGTCGTCCCCTTATCAAAAATGATTGCCAACCATTGATTTTCAGGATCAGGTAAATGCAGCTCGCAGTAGAATGCCTATCGGCGTAATAACATTTATGTGCAGTACTAAAGGTATATTTCCAACATCTCCCCTACTAAAATATAGGGAGATCAAATACCACTCATGAACTGAAACAAATACTTGACAGGTATTTGAGGAATGGAAACTCATCAACCAAGTCATAGTTGGGAACACATTGACCACTTCATAGGAACTCATCACCCAAACCACTAAAAGTAATAGGAATGGACTAACTAGTACTTGTAAGTGATCGAAAAAAACATGGTGTGCTGGGGCATTTGAAGGGATTCCAGGCAGACACTTACGCAAATAACTATATACCATATCTAGGGGAATCGCTATGAGGCTTTGATTGGGTCAAGACAGAGAATAAACCTAGAAGAAAGTAGCAGTAGAGAAGAAAACACTATCAAGATTAAAGTGATAGCACCGATGTACCCACATAAGCAACCCCATTCCCATTCCATATGGCCCCTCTAAGTTACCAAATTAAAAATAAAAAGTCATTAGAAACAAAATGCTTGATTTTATATAAGTGCCTTGTTCTCGAATTTTATTTTTGTTTAATTTGTCCACTAGAGGTTAAGAATGGCTGATGAGATTGAATAAGATATTATGTGAGTCCAGTACATATAGTAAGAGTCAAATGCATCTCAAAAATACAAAAGAGAGTTAAAAGAAAAACCTGAGAAATATTCAACAAGAAACAACGATTATCTTATAAATCTGGACCATAATGTCTGGGTATGTGGTCTCTTAACGTTCCTGAAATCTGTTGTTTAGAAGTAAGAACTGATATTCTAAGAATTATCTATATGTAGAAACTTCAATTTAAATGTCCTTCGTCTAACTTGAAGTGTCTCATGAATAAAAATGGCAGCCTCTATAAAATAGTTTTTAAAAAACATGAAAACTCTTAAAAAACAGAGTGATTGGGTTCAGCATTTCATGAATTTATAGAGATGCAGAGCATTTTTGTCACTGGTATCTTTGTCCCTTTTTGTCTTGTTGCCAGCAGTATTATTATAGGCAAGTTAACAGAAGCATGATATTATATGCTCTGATTATTTATATTCTTATAGTTGCATTGGAAAGTCTGCTTGCTCTGTTCTGCTCTGCTCTTAAACAATATTTAAGTAAAGTTTTTCTCAATGTCTCAACTCATATTTATATACATATACATAAACATCATTATATAAATGCGTCTCTACTCTAAAAATATTTACATTCTGGACTAAGTATTTATGACTTGCTGGAAGTTTCCTGTTATATACCTAAAGCTGGATATGAACAGTCAATGTCCGGCCCTTCATTGTACAGAGCAAAAATGATAATCACACTGTTTGAGTAATCATATTTCCAAATTTTGCAATTGCTATAGGGCTCAGACTCGGCAGGGATTCTATTCATCCATATGCTTACAGCTCATTAAACAAACGTGCAACTTGAATTCTACTTTTGTCCATGCATGCTATAAAGTCTTGATTTTGTGTTGTAATCTATATGTTTTTTTTTTTTTGGCAAAATTTAATAAACTATTATGATCATTAGTTATTGTACTTATGAAGTTGTTTAATGGAAATTATGATCTCTACAGTCTGTTGTGTACCACTTACAGCAGTCTGATGTTTTTTTGGCCCTGTGCTGACGTTGATTCCATTCTTCAACCTCAGCCCTCTTCCTTTAAGGATGGACACACCATTGGCGAATGAGCATTGTGTGGGTATTACTCACCCCTTTGAAGAAATTGAAGACAGTCTGGCTCATAAGTTTACTTTAGATTTGTGGGAGAGGGAGGAGAAGGTTTTAAGCAGCAGAATTAACCATAAGGACACCACACGTATGAGCATCCAGAATGAAATCTACCAACTCCTGGCTCTGTATTTTGTAGTTCAGGGAGTTGTTTTGACTGCATTATTTCAGGGGTTGCAAGCCCCCAATCAGAATACTTGCAAGTCCTGGTGGATCCCCTTTTCCTTTTCTGCATTATCATTTCTGGCTACCATGGCCGCAGTTCACCACAAATTTAGGGAGCAACTAGAGATTGAAACTCATCTGCAACAAGAGAAACAAGAGTGCGGGGCTCTGTTCAAGTGCATTCAGGACCTCAGAGCCAAGGGCGCTCTATTTGATCTCAACACAATTCCGATCTCCAACTACCCTCATTCTCAACCTGCATTTGCATCTAAAGTTTTTGACAATGGGTACTGGCGGGGTTATAGAGGGGCTGTCACACTCATCTTGTTTGCTTTTTCTGCTGTCATATTCTACTCTTGTTGGTCTGTTCTTTGCGCCGATTTACATTTAGTAATGGTAACACCACCCACCATATCCTGATAACATTTCTTTTTAACCCACGTGTAGCATTTCATTCATTATCTCAGCATCTAACATATTAATGCTTGTGAGTGCAGCCCTAGTGGAATACAAAGTAAACCAAGAAAGATGTGTTTCAATCTTTGGAGATCGGAGCAAACAGTGCAAATATCATCGAATCCGGCAGCATCTGAGAATAGGGTTTGGGATAAGCAGACCGTCATTCATAACAAAACTGATGACACTATCATCCTTCGTGATATGCACAGATATGTATTGAGACAGGTCAGAATGGAACTGCAGCCCCATGAGCGTAAACGATATGCATAAAGGCACCCAGTACATTCTTCAGGATGGGAGCCATGCTTAAGGTGGATGAAAGGAATGAAAAAGATCTAAAAATCTTCATTGATACGGATCAGCTTGTGGGTCGGAACCTCATTTCTATATGCAAGGATCAGAGTGGTAGGTATTCTGTAGAGGAGCAGTAGCAATAACAATTGCAATCAATGGTTGAATAAATATGTTACAGTGGTTAGAGAAAGGCTTAGTTTAATTTCATTTTTGTTTTTGACACCTCGCAAAGAATTTTTCAGATATTCATAATTTCTTCTTCTTTTATCTGCATGTTTCTGATAACATTGAAGATGACAATTTCAACTTAATGGTGCCTTTCAATTCAAAATTTGTTCACGGCTAGCTTTTTAGGTGGCTGTAAATTGCAATTTTTATATAATAACACTTGTACCAAAAAAGGTGCAATGTTTATACCGACAGCAAAATATGAGAAGTTTGTCCATTCGAAAGTTTTGGATCAGAACACTAGTCACCTCCTCCATTCTTTCCCATTCTCTTTAATTTTGCAGTGCAGCACAATAGAGACTTCTAAAGCACTTCCTTCATACTTTATTCTTTCTCATTGTCTTTAATTTTGCAGTGCCGCACAATACAGAGCATTTATATTAAAGGGAGTGCCACATTTATTTTTATATACTGGAAACATCAGTTTGAATACTGGTGACTGAATATTACGAATATGGTGGTTCTGAATTGGGGGATAGAGTTAAAAATGGCATCCTGGGAGTATGGACGGCTGCATATTCATTCATTATGCTCTTTTCTAGATATCAAAATATAGGATTTGCATTTTAAGGACAAAGTTTAGAGTTTCTTTGAGATATCTCGTATAGCCAAGTATGTCAACCATGCACACATAATGATCACTCGTATGCACGATGCAATAAGAGTTGCTTGTGCTATTGCAGTATTTACAACCTTCATCCACTAAACCTGCATGATTGCATGCTAATAAAATACAACCAGAGCTCATATGGTTAGGGTGTGGTCTAGAGTGCTCCATTTGTTGAAAGAATTTGAGAGCATCTTTACAAAAGCCATTTTGTGCATAATTGTAGCCCTTGGGTTCACATTTTTTTAGACATTTTGTGCAATAGTTTTTGTGCCTTGTGTATACTTCCACATTTTGCATACACGTTTGCAAGGGCATTTGCACCACCAATGGTGGAAAAGGTTGTGGAGTTTTGTTTTACACCTACCAATTGCATCTGCTTAAAAATTTCCAAGGCCTTTTGAATAAACCATTTTGTGCATATCTTGTAATCATAAGAGTCCATGAGATCACATTTATTTGAGGGACTGCTTTGACAAGTCTTAAAGCCTCCTCACAAAAACCATTTTGTGCATATCCTACAATCATAACAGTCCATGAAACCACATTGTTTTGAGGTATTTTATCACAGTTCATATGCCTTGTATATGCTTGCACATTATGCATACATATCTATCCGGGCATTTGCAACTATGTCATCTAACAAAAAATCCATTTCCATTTTAATTTGATGTATGTTCAGACCTTGTTCTAAGCTCCCATTTTTGCAGAGGTTGGGAGTACGCTGGCAAAGGTTGTGGAGTCTGACTTTACACCTTCCAATAGCATTTTTTTAAAGTTTCCGAGGCCGTGCGTATCTTACCATCAGAGTAGTCCATGAAACAAACATTTCTTTTGAGGCATTTTGTCGAATTGTTCTTGTGCCTTGTGTATGCTTCCACATTTTGCATACATATGTACCAGCATATTCCTAAATGCAACATTTGTCAAAAATCCCTTTTCGATAATTATTTGATAAATGTCCACATCTCAGCTTTAAAGCTCCCATTTTGACATTTAAAAGTTTTCAAGACCTTTTCCACAACCTCATTTTGTGAATATCCTCAAATCACTGCATTCCATGAGATGACATTTGTATTTTGTTAAACAATTCACATACACTATATATACTCTTTAGTAGCGGTTTACATTAGGTTTCGATGGGCTGTAATGAAGGGTGTTGGAAGCTTTCACTTACACATCGAAGTTGAGGATGATGAGAATGTTGTGTGGAGAAATGTGGTAAGACGTAGTCCGGGACTACTTGAGTAGATCGATCCTTAGGTAGAGTAGCGTCTCGGTGCCACATGAGGTCAAATGTTTTCGCTTTACGTTGATCCCGTGATATATACTTCTACATTTTTCATGCATATCTACCGAGGTACTTACAACTACAACATCTCGACAAAAACACTTTTTATTATACTTTGATGAATGTTGATAATCTGTTGCAAGGCTCTTATTTTGCCATGGGCGACTAGTATGCTAGCAAAAGTGAGTTGGTCAAATTGAACATGTGTTCGTTGCATTTGGTGAAACAGTCTCAATGCCTTTTGAGGATAACCTTTGTGAATGGTAATGTTTTAAATGCCAAAACCATCCATTGCCAATTCCAAGTGCCATCTCCCAGCAGTATGTAGAAACTTGTCTCTCGAAAACATTCTCCTTCCCCCTCCCAACTTCAAATGGCCCTCTAAGTACACAAAGAAGCATACAAACGCCATGGTATTTTATGAGATCACGACTATTTGCTAACACCGCAATTCATGACACAATTTCATTGAGGCATTTTGTCAAATGTGTGGCCTCCCCACAATTTACATCCCACCTTCGCCACTTCAATGTTTTACAAAAAAACCTTTCTTCGCCACTTCAACGTTTCACAAAAAAAATTTCATTAAGATTTGATAAATGACAAAATGCCAATGTCAGTGCCGACAGAGACATGTAAACAAATGGGTTCATCTTTGATTTCTCGGTCCTGTTCATTTTCCTCGTGTTACAAATTTCCGACATAGCGCTATTTTTGACATCCTTCAATTTCTCGAGATTGAATCCGAAAGCATAAGTTCTCACACTACCACTCAATCATTGCCTCATATTATATGATAATGACATCACAATTCTTTTATGGATGAAAATTGATATTTTTATCGAACCATTCACCAACATCGAGAAGACTAACTATATATCACACAAATACCAGTATCGGTATTGGTACTATATATAAGAAAACATATTAGATATTGATAAAAGATAAGAGTGATTATATTAATATTCATCTTTAATATTTTATCATATCTAAGGTCAAGCATACAAGATATGTATATTTATTAAAAAAGCTAAAATACAATTCTTTTAGACGAGTACTAACAAGTATTGGTCTTCGAGAGAAGTACCAATCTTTAAGACACTGTTTTTATTAGGAGACGAGTCTCTATGCAACATAGTATCATACCTATAATTTGAACCATATGTTTGGATCAAGAATCATTTTTGCTATGTAAGAGCTCCTTGCACCAAATACACCCATGTGATTCATCATGTAGGGTCTTACATATGTAGATGAGAGTGGCCTTGTAGTAACTATTTGAGAAGAAGTTGTAGGAACACATACACATCTTAATGAGTTTGGGTAGGATGGTGATTCTCAAGAGAAAGATGTAGAGGTAAGAGGAAACTTTGATAAATTTTTTTTTCCAAAAACGAATATGCAAAGTGGTTGTGGTGTTTGAAAAAGAAACTCTTGGAGTTTATGAAAGTGGTGGAAATAGCTAATGATGTGTGCATTCACATCTTATAGACTATGTTTCATGAAGATTGCTTAATAATAACATAGGGTTCATGCATGCCATGGAAAAGGTTTTGTTGCCAAAACAATTGTAGTCGATAAAAATATATATCCACTTTTCATTATATCGATAGTATGTCGTGGCTCAAGCCTTAGCCCCCAACAATTTAAGCTTGGTTACGGAAAATTCCTCCACAAAACACATCTATTTCCAAATTTAATAAATTCCAATCACCAAACAATGTGTGCAATAGTCTCATCTCTGTGTACTCAACAATATGATTTACTTTACGCATCAATTTCATTACTAATTCCTATTGTTTACAATCACACAAATTTGTAGATTTAAAATCGTCCCCTTTTTTGTTTCCACATTAATGCAATCATCTTACCTCTCAAGTATTGATCCTGGGAGTTCATAATATAAAATGTAACATTGAAATTATAGTAGAAGTATTAAATATTGTCCATTTGTTCGAGGATCACTAAACTAATTTAAGACTATAACCCACATGTATGTAATAAATCTCTCTCTCTCTCTCTCACACACACACACACACACACACACACACACACACACACACACACACGGCACAATATTTATCTAGGTAGCATTATTACTTCTTTACATTAAAATTGTTGGCATAAATTAATACAATAGTAACTCTCGTCCATAGAAGTACCTTACCTACTAGCCATCTATGCTCTTGTATAGACAAAGAGGAGGCTAGAGTTAGGGCTTTTGAGAGTGGAGTACTTGTAGAAAAAGTCTTCTCAAAGATAAGGCTTTCCTATTATTAGGGAAGTCAATTAAGTAAGTGATAATCTTCTCTAATAAGTTAGCTAATGGATAAGTGTGGATTGATTAGTTCTTATCCATTTAGTTCTATTTAAAATAAATAATACAAGTGCATCTTAAACTATACAAAAGTATGTGTTATTAAATTTCCAGTTAATGTACTCGATAAAGGGAATGATGGAGAAATCACGAAGCTTTCCTTCTTTGATAATACCTTCTTTTGCTCCCAAAAGTTGCCTTAGTTGAACTAATCAAGCCTCAAGCAAGGGTTTTCGAGGATATCTCGCAACATGATTTTCTATTTAGCAAAACTTATGATAAATGACTTTCTCATGTATCAACTACCGACTACAATGTGTTTGAATCTCAATGTTCTTTGTGCTTTGGTGTTCCACTAGATTGCAAGAGATGTGGATACAACTCTAATTATTGAACTAAAACATTTTGGATTGGGCT
The DNA here is from genome assembly GCA_018340775.1 of Taxus wallichiana var. yunnanensis. Taxonomy (NCBI): domain Eukaryota; kingdom Viridiplantae; phylum Streptophyta; class Pinopsida; order Cupressales; family Taxaceae; genus Taxus; species Taxus wallichiana. The sequence continues at coordinate 306,051,973 of CM031239.1, read as the reverse complement.
AGCATAAATTTGAACCTAAAAACATGCGTCGAATCCAACTTCACACATGGTTAGTAGGGACAAATCGCTTATTTTCAATCTCTCGTAGTAGAGAAAACAATAATAGATTGATTTTTGCAAGACCAAGTTAGGGGACCTACCCCAAGATGATAAATATATATTATGTGCGATTATCAATCATTTGCATCACCGCCCAATCGTTATTGATGTAACCTACAAATGATGTTTTCCACCATAAGCATAATATAAGATTGAGGATTTTCCGCATGATGAATACTCAATCCCATATAAATAGTACTATGAAGATACCTTATAATGTGTTTGGCTACTTTCTAATGGCTATCATTGGGGTCTTAACAAAGTAGCATGGAACCATGAAAACGTCATAAAACAAAGCAAGACGAGTATGAGTCAAATATAGAATACTTCCCACTAGATTCTTGTAAAGTGTGCCATCAATAGAAGGAGAGTAAAACTTAGCAGAAATTTTGACTTGAAATTAAAAAAGAAGTCAAGGCAACATTGCTAAAGTGACGAAGTATGTTTTAAGAATTCTTGGATTGATTTACAAATATGACTTTTGCAAATTGTGACATCTAAAGGCCAAGGAAAAATTTAACAAGCCCAAGTTGGTCATTTCAAAACACTTCATCAACCATGCTTTCACATCATATATTTATTTGGTGGATCTCTCTATAATGATTAAGTTGTCCACATAGCGAAAACTTGGCATGAGCTTAACATGCAATTAAAACTCTCGTTATTATTCAACAATAGATCTTACATATTTATAGCCCTTTTAACTCCTATAATTATGGAGTCAAGGCTTCTAAAAAGTCACCCTATAATCATTAAAATATATCACTAAAGACTAATCCAAGTATGATTTGTTATTACAACAAATTACATACATTATCTCACACACCACACATAACAAATAACATTTATGTTTTTACTAAAGGAATATTTCCAACTTCCCATCCTAGTACAAACATAGGAGATCAAATAACACTTGTGAACTTAAACAAATATTTGACACATATTCGAGGAACAAGAATTCATCAACCAAGCCATAATTGGGAACACAATGAGAACTTCATAGGAACTCATCAACCGATCCATGATTGGAACTCATCACCCAAATCACTAAAAGTAATGGGAATGGACTCACTACTACTTCGACCAAGAACACACTACTACAAAAAAATTTGGTATGGACTTCCACTTTATTTTCAAAAATCACAACCAACACATCACACACGTGGACATAGATATGCTTTTATTATTATTGCCAACTACACACACATCAATATACACGTTCTTCATTACTTTTGGTAGAAGATTAATCTTTGATATCACAATTCGTTTTTTTCTGTTAGGAGAATTTTCTTCCTAGTCGCTCTTTTTGGCAACAATGAAGGCCTTATTATTCAATTTTCCTTTAAGGAGGTCTTGTGCTATTTACATTACATAATACCATGTCTATGTTATTTACATTAATGACAAAGTTATATTTTTCTCGGCATTTTGAAGGTCGACTTATGTTTAGTTGACTTGAAAGACGAATTGGGTTTATTTTTTCAAATCGTCACATTTTCCTCTTCACTCAAATATTTTGGTTATGTTTTCTTCATCAAGTAGGGAAGAGATCAAATCTTTTAGACTAAGATTTATTCTACGAAAATTCTAAAATATATTTGAATATTTGTTTGACATGCTAGTCAACAAAACAACCTTTGCATCTGTATCTTTTACTTCAACTTGTATACCATCTAATTTATTGATCAAAGAATGAAACTTATTGATATGTTGTACCATGTCCACTCCATTCATCTCAAGTATGAACAATTTATGCTTCAAAACCATTGTAGCGCTCCCAACTTGTGATGTGAAAAGTTTTTTCAACTAGTCTTGAATTTATTTGGAGAGGTTTATGTGATGTAGATAGGCATCACATAATCCTAGACCAATAATTGTTATATCCTTTTGGACTTTGATATCTTGTTTAGCTCCTTCATTGATAACTTTTGATAGCTTTATCTTTCCATTGGTGACATCCCACATATCCTTGTCAATAAAAAAACATCGAGTCTTGATCTACCGGTGTAAAAATCTCTCCCCTAAACTTATCAACTAGACTCAACTTGTCCATATTTACCCCCATAGATTATCTCGACACAATGGACATTGGTTTCAAGCAATAATATGTCCATTACAAAATACAACTAAATTTGACAACTCAACATAAAACAAAACATTGAAAAAAATCTATACACTAATTAAAACAAAACTTATATTGATAAGTTAATTGATAAATTTAAAGACTCTTTAATTAAATGAAGTTTTGAAAAAGCTTACAACCAACATTAATATTGGTTAAATTAACATGTAACACTATTCATACATGGACTAAAATAAATGACACAATAGTAACGATATAATGATTTAAACAACTAAAATAAAATTGATTAACATTGTTACTAATGACATTAAATAAACACAACCTTAAATGAATATCTAAAAGGAAACTAAAAATGAATTCAACTATTAACTAGACACCTTTAATTTTTCGTGAAACAAGAGAAAATGAATGTGTGGGGCTTCGACAACAAAAAGAGCTTGACTGAATAAACACAACAATGCATTAACATACCCATACTTTTATTCCTTCACATTTTAGATTTTAGCAATTATTGCTTTGTATTTATAACAATTAAAAACTATGCCACTTTCGAAAGAAGCGCATGACAACAAATTCAGATCCTTCATTATATAAGTTGCACTAGACTCCTTCATGCATTCATATTCGAGACCCTTTGTTGTAATTTATTACATCCCTTTTTAGTAAAGGTGTAATATTTCAAATATATGCTATGCCCATAATGAAATATTTGTAGGTCATAATAATAATGCTAAGGACTGCAAGGAGGAAAAAATAGTTCTTGTGAAGCATAGATTGAAGTATGAAGAGGTGACAAGGTGAGATAGATCATGAACAAAGGATGATATAAACTCTTATGTTGTGTTTTGAGCGTGTGTTGGAAAATGTATTCATTCTTTTCAATCTACAAATATTTGTTTCATAATCATGCATGCACCTTATCATGTACCTCTTTCATCCCCACTAGTGGACCATACCTTAATCTCACTACCTTCAAATAATCTTATACTCCTTAACATACATCCACGTTAAAGTTGTATTAATATTGAAATAACATTACTTAAGGAAATAAAATAAAGGAAATTCCTATTTAACATGACCAAAATATAGTTTTTATGCTTTTCCAAAGGATGTGGTCCCAAAAAAGATGACGAGGTCCTACGATGGATGGTTTGGTATTGGGTTGTTTGGATTCATGGGGCTTCAGAGGGGGAAGATATAATTTATTTCGTGGATGAGCAATGGATCTTTGGATTGGGGTGTTAGGGTTATGAGATTATTGTTATAAAGTTTTACCTTTGGAAGGGATAACAATGATTTGAACAATGGATCCCTCTTTAGAAGTGGGATCAGATGGTTTGGACGTGGGTTTTGTTATAGATGTGATGGTTGAGGATGGGGATGATTCTTGAGTAGCACCATTGGTAGAATCAAAAGGGCTTGTGGATTATGCAGAATTTATAAGTGTTGATATAGGGGTTTTGTATTTGTTTGAGATAAGGATAATGTTGAGACATTACTTGTGAAAGAATCAAGGGAGATTCCCATTCAATAGAGGTTTCAAGAGATGATGTGGATGCGGATGTGGATGTAGATGTAGATGTAGGTGTAGATGTTGAAACCTAACTTAAGGTGTTGATTGTGTGGGTGTCAAGTGCTTGGGATGTGAGAGGGTTGGCTTGGTTTCTCGGTGGATGATTGAAATGGTTTTTGAAAACATCCAGTGGTTAATTAGGGGGAGAATTTGGATTTTCTAGCTAGAGGTCTCTGCGATCAATAATCCATTGAACTAAATCCTTAAAGGTACGAAACTTCTTGATATCATGGGTACGAGAATGTTGGCAAGAAAATATGTCGGGTGGAAAAACTTGTGGATTTATTTCCAACGCTTTGGGAATCTAAGTCCCTTTACTTAACTGGTGCACTTTGCCAGTATATGCATGTGCGAGAAAATGTGGATTTCTGGTGGCCTTTCATCTGGGGATCCAACAGGGGCACTCCACTGACCTTGTGGCAAAGCTAGCAATCTCTTGCTAGGGAAATTTTTTTCTGAAGAATGGGAAAGGGGAGTGAGAAAAGAGGTAGGAGAACTAATGTTGCAGGTAGAAAATCAAATTCCTGCACACACACTAGTTAGAAACTTCATCACATGCACTAAATTAAGAGGAATTAACCCTGTGAATGGCAACAAGACCAAATAGAATTTGATGAGCACAAAGTATCATGAAATCCCTTGGTCAAAGAAAACTAGAAACTTCTTCTTGTTGTATTGATGCTTAAACAGAAGTTGTACATAGTGTGAGAATGGAAGAAATTTGAGAGTGGAGGAAAGTAGAAGAAAATGGCTATCTCCTTTGCTTTCTCTAAGTACAATGCACTCTTGAGTTTACAAGATCAATCACCAACCTTTTGAAATGGGAATGGCTTTACAATTTATAGAGTGAGATAGGAATCTTCATCTACCCCCTAATGCCTTTTCATATGTCCTCGTGCAACTTAAAACTTTTCAACTTCCTAGGAAACTTTTAAGTCCCTTTTTATAACATAAAGGTGACTTATTACATTAGGAACATTAATACATATGAAAAGAGCAACCCCAACGCAAAATTAGAACATTGAGAAGAGAGAGAAAGTTGGGGGAAGAGGAGAGAGAAAGAGTGAGAGAAGAAGAAGAGGAGATGTCATTCCTGATGAAATCCATTGATCCTTGTTGATTGAAAACTTAAGTGCAGTGAGACTCTGAATCTTCAAACTCCTTGCACCCTGAGGAACTCCTTCAAATAAGCTCGTGAATGCTTGCAAGTTGAATGAAGCTGTTCCACTTGATAACCACAACTCCAAAGATGCATATGATATACACGTGACCTAAACTATGTAGTGAGTGTTGAAAAATGTTGTCCAGTTCCCTGAGATGATCATTCCTCTATGTTTCATTGTGCCAAAATTTCACTTTGAGAACAACTGCTATTAATAGTAAGTGTCCATATGGAAAGCTTACTATTTTTAGTGAGAGGTGATTTTTTCCTCTTCTTGACCATCGTGATGTGATGAACTCCCTCATTCAATCTTGTGCACACTACCCTTGCCCCGAATGCTTCTTGGGTTGACCTATTATTTTTAGTAAGCACCCATATAGGGAACTTACTATTTTTAGTAAAAGGTCATTTTCACAGTTTTTGCTCGAACACTCATTTTGACTCCTGGTGACCTTGGGTACATATTGCTTTCGCCACAACTGCTTTTGATGATGACTTTCCAAACATAGCAAGTTTGTATAGGAAAACTTACTATTTTTAGAAAGTGGGGTTCCAGTGCTTTCGGTTTGTGACGGAACATAATTTTTAGACGCGTCTTGTTGTTACGATCACACCCTCACGAATTTCACATAGTTTTGCCCACTAGAATGCCTGATTGTTTTTTTGAAATTTTAACTGGTAGTGGCTTCGAGCACGAAGCTACCATGGCGGCCATTAATGGAGCTCAAAATTTGTAGGTTTGGTTTTTGTCTCCGTTCATGAAAAAACAAATCCATTGTGATAGGTTTTTCATTTGGAGTCTATGGGCAAGTTTTTAGCTTGATCGAACCATCAGATTGTTGGAAAATCCAACAAATGTGAGCCGGTGCACGAAATGAGGATTTTATTGGAACAAATGTTTTAGGGCACCATTTGACCTCCCATTTGTTGCATCTTGATCGTCTTGAAAAATTTGGAAGTCTGCAAAAGACAGAACCTCAATCCGACTTGTATCTTGCAAGATATGAAGATTTTTTGATTGGGTGACTTCATGGTTATCTGGCAAAAATCTTCGTTTTCTCCTCGTTCTTCGTTTCTTCAACACTTTCGATCAATATTTCCCTGAGACCTATGTATTTTCATGGATTTGATGGTTTTTGTGGCCATGGAGGAGCTGGTTTGGAGAAACGATGGTGGACCGGGTGTCTGGACAATCATGAACAGAGCCATGGCAAGGTATGAAGTTGTGCAGAAGGAATGAGGGAAATAACGACTAAGTGTCGATTTAAAATTTTCAAAAAATGCACATGGAGGGGCTGGGAAAATTTTTATTTCCTTGACATCCCTCACCTCAAAGGGACGTGAGGGACATCAATTTTCATGGCACGCCAGTGACGACGCATGGCACTTAATCGACAACATGGGGATTTGAGCAAAAGGTTTAGCAAGCACCTGGGCGCTGGAAACTGGTCATATGGGTGACCAGAGGTCTCCCATAGGGGATGGGCACATTTTTCAAGGTTTTATGTCCCTCACCTCAAAGGGACATGAGGGACATCAGTTTTCACAACGTGCCTTAGCCTGACATGTGGCACTTGATCCAACGATAGGGGATTGAAGCTCCACAAGCACCTGGGGGTTGAAAACCGGTCATGTGGGTGACCAAAAGACATCCTATAGGGGTTGGGCACATTTTAAAAAGTTTTATGTCCTTGACCTCAGGGACGTAAGGGACATCAAATTCCATGGTGGTCGTGGACCTGACATGTGGCGGTGATCAAACGACAGGGAATTTGAGCTCCAAAAATGCACCTAGGGGAGATTTGAACTGTCAAGTTTGAAGGTCACATGAGGGTCCCAGAGGTCACATGGGGGCTGGGAGAATTTTCCAAGGTTGGTATACCTGATATTAGGGACTTCGGGGACATAAAATCCTACCAAGCTCCTGGTGCTAACACGTGTCCTCCCGAAAATTGACTGACTCCCGAACAGTCTAAGAGGGTAACTTGGAACGATGATAACTTGAGCTCCGGTGGAATTTATTGGTGAAATTTTATATGATCCTGATTGGAAATGGAATTTTTAATCCAATGGTGGGGGTATCATGTATTGATTCATCCATTTTATCCATGAAAAATCAGAATTTTTGTTTGGTACTCCACTTGAGCCACGAGAGAAAAGCGCTGCAGACTGATGCACCAAGGTGTTGTGAAAATATGATTTCACCATCATGTAGGTCTTGGAATCCTATTTCTATAGATGTTTTTGGTTTCTCCTAACTCCATTTGGAGCTCTTGGAATATTCTTCTGAATCCCAACAGTTGTTTTAGGCTTGTGTACTGCCTAGGCTTGTGAACCTTGTTTTTACTCAGACTACTCCAAGTCTTTAAAAACTTCCCCAAACCTTCAAAAATAATTTCCATGATGTTCTAAGGTATTTAATTCACCTCCATGTTGAATTTTTCCCTTTCGTTCTTCAGGAGGGTTGATCCGATCTGGGAAGGCCAACGATAACCCTTCCCAATATTGCCAGAAGATAGCATCTTTTTAGAACTTCCTAAAATCACCTAGGGGAATGAATAGACTTTCCTAAATCACCTAGAAAGATGAGATAACATTAATTGGGAGGTCACTTGGATTGATTTGGACAGACTGGGGTGTCTTGGAATGATAGGACTTGAACAATTTAACATAGGGGTATCGTTGTCGTGCTTGGAAATTGTCAATTTCCCTATTACACATTTGCATGAAAACAAAGAATTGACGATATTTGAAATAATGAGCCTCACAATACCATGCAAGTTTAGAACGTGAGTCATCAATAGGGTGGATGAGAGGAATTTAGATAAGGTGTACGACCATGAGCTTGTCAAAGATGGAGCTATATGATTCGCAAGAGGAGTATAGTTGGGGGATGGTCAAGGTGATCTTTGTGGAGGATCGGTATGAGATGTGGATTGGGAGGAAGTTTTGATGATAACATAATTTTTTTATTATCACAGTTTTCATTGTGGGTGAATGGTTTTGTGAATTTAGTCTTGGGTTTATTAGAGTGAAGTTTAACATGGCCTTGCTCAAGGGCGCGTAGTTCTAACTTGCATGAGCCATAGTAAAAGATTCCTCAAAGGTTTGGAAGGACTGAATTTTAAGGGTAGATGAAATGTGTTTGGTGCATGATCTAGAAAAGATCTCAATCAATTTGGTTTGAGGTAGTGAGAAGGATAATTGGTTAATAATCTCACGCCACCTAGTGATGAAATCAACAATTGATTCGTCCTCAAACTATTTGATGGTGTAAATATCAATGATGGTTATCTTATGCACTATGTTGATGGAGAAGTGTTCTAGGAAAATTTGCACAAGTTGTGTGAAGGAAAAGAGGGAATGTTGAGGGATGTCATTGTACTAGTCTAGAGTGGCCGACCAATGAAATGGGAAAGGTACAAAGCATAAGATCTTGAGCATGCATGATAAGATAACATGAGTGCCTAAAGGCACACAGATGTTGTTGTAGCCTAGATTTTAACACCAACAACCCAAGGCATGTTGGATCATCACTCAGCTTGAATTGAGTGCTCACCCAAAGCACGCAAAGGTACTAGGTCCCTCTTTAGAGAATCTTGTTCAAGATGTTAACATGATTGAATGTATATTTCAGATCCATAACAAATAATCAATTAAACCAAAATGCATAAACCAGATTTAGATCTTAACCATACGAAGGAATAACTAAACAATTACTATAATCAGATTTACCATACAAGATCCATGATCAGTTACATCAAACACCATTATCCAACAAATAAGATCCATTATATTAAATACTGCAAAACACACAAGCTTCATACATCATATAGTCTCCATGGTCATGCGCGCTCATAAATTCACAAACATAACACTATAATAACATCCAATTCCTAATCTATGCAAATCAATACATATTTATGGGGTGGGGACTTTTCCTTCACCACCATGCACCTTTAAAAGTATGCTATATGCTAATAATAGCCATCCTCCCTTACATGAGAAAACAAAAGCATGCAAGCTCGCTAATAATAGATTACCTAACACTAAAATTATAGTATAATCCTATTATTAGCTCCAAAACTTTACATGGAGATTGATCTTATACTAGTCCCAAAATAGTCTTTGTGTATTCTCCAAGTCTTTGAAAAAACATGCTCTTCACTCCACGTCCAAAATTGGCCCTAATATGCAAAACAACTAAGTCCTAATTTCAAACCATTCAGGTGTTCCCTATTTTTCTATACTTCCACGCACTCCTATGCACACCGTGTCCGTGTGCCCAATCCTTTCGCGCTTTCATACTTAAGTTGTATTTCATTAGCTCAAATTTACCCCACACTAATTTCATTTTCATCCTTGGTAATGGGCACCGAACTTATCTCTACAAGAACAAAGAACAATAAATAATGAATGAAAAAATAAAATAATTACTACACTTAAAGAATGAGAAACTATTCAGCACTATGCTCTTCTAAAGGTGGGATCAACTCTAGATATTCAATCTTAATCTCTACCTCTAATGCATTCCAATCACTTAGCTCTTTATTTGTCTTATCTGGAATGTCTACAACCATGACTTCCATTTCATCATGAGTCATCTTTTCACCTTCGTTCTGTAAGACCCTGATAACATTAGCCATACTCGAGACCATTCCCTCCATTAAATCCATTCTTTCCACGATGAGTTTCCTAATTTCTTTTATTCTTTCCTTGTGTGGGACTCGGGCAACATCAAATGCATCTCACTTTGCTTCTACTAGTGTAAGTCTCTCTACGAGCCCAAGTGTTCCATTTTTTGTTTCCTGGAGGACTTCATCTTCTTCTAACATAGTCATTTTTTAATTATCACATCTGGTCTCACACACATAGTCAATGCCAAATCCGCTTTCTTAAGCTCATCCTTCAAATTTTACAAAATGGACTCATAACATGTATTTTTTCTTACAATTGTGGCCTTGGAACTTGATTCCTCCTTTGTAACATCCTTTGGTATTTGCATATGTATGGGCCCTTCCTCTAATAGTAATTGAATTAGGTGTGCAAATATGTAGGTGGATGGGAAATCAATTGCCACCTTGTCCTGTAGATATGGTCTCTGTTCAATTATCTCATCATCAATTTTCTTGGCCATCTTAAGGACTTTATGCACTTATGCCATAAATTTTTCCTTCTCGTATGTAAGGAATTTTATCTCAGTAGCTGCATCCTTCTTATCATCCAACAACGCTAGAATAGTTTCCGATTTATCAATATTCTGGCACACAACTTCTGCAAATACCTTAGTGAGGGTGTTACTCACCTGTTCATCTGACATCATCGTAGGCTTGGCGGTCATATGGTGTGAATGGGGTGCCTTATTCAATCTGTGTGACACACATGATTCTTCACATACGTCGAATCCATGCTCATCCATACGAGTTTGCATCATCCATGATAATTGTTTCCTTGTACATGTGTGTGCCATCTCCGCATTCATGAGCTCCCATCCATATAAGTCCTTAGATTCCAACGTGCTTTTGAAATGCGCATGTATGATATTTCTTGGGTCATAAATGTACCCAACAAATAGAGTCTCATATGTATCATCCTCCCTTTCCTTTCTAGAATGCTTACCCTTAGGAATCCATGTGCATGAATCTAATATCGGTCCTTCACCTATCTCAGTGCAGTATAGGGGATGTGCGGATGGCTCATCCTTATCTTCACCTATTTCCAAGCCAATGTTTCCACTGCCTATGTCATGTTCCTTTAGCTCCTCTTCATTTAGTTTCATCTCCTTTTCTTGATGCTCATCTATATCTTGGTCCGAAGCTGAAGTGTTTGGCATGCTATCTTTAGAATTTTCTTCTTCTTCCTCCTTCAGAGGGATATACTTGTTCCTCTTCTTATTCATAGGTTCTACCTTCACAGGTGAAGTTCTAGGTGATATCCTAGGGGCTGTGAAGCTCCCACGCTCTGAGCCTTTGTTCTTCTTAGTACCCTCCTATACTTGAGGTTCCTCGGGAGTCGGTTCAAATCCACCTCCAATGCGCCTATCTCCAACACTTCATCCTCTTTCTACAGTGGTGGGGTTACCACACGCTCACTTTTCTCTCCAACAGTGGGTTCTCTTCTACCCCTATGCTCCAAACCACCATTTTCTTCATGCATTTCATATTCTCCATAAGGGTGAGGTTGGTTCCTCATCTGCTAGTGTGCCAACTATATGTTTCCCCTTGGGTGGGCCAAGAAGTTTGAACTCATTTTCCACATATCTCCCATTTTCCAACCTAGGCTTGAGTTGGATATATATAAGGGCTTCCCTAATCTCACCAATTTCCAAACTCATAGCCTTCATGTTAATATCATCTGAAATTAACCTCTCAATATATGAACTTACTTGGATAAATGTAAGTCTTTCGAGAGTGTGTGGTAGTCATAGTCTACCTTATCAACATTGAAAATCATTAGGAATGTGTCCGAAACCCTATGTATGATGCTTGGAAGTAACACACGGTGAAGGCATAAGGAAGCTTACACCAAGGGCTCCATTTCCCATCCTTCATCCCAAAGTGTACAATACAAAAGTGTTGATAAACTACAAACTGTACTTGCTTACCCAACACCAAAGGTAACTCCTTGGGTATTCTCCATTCCTCCTCAAAATGGCGGAGTCACTCATACCACAACTATGCCCTCTGTTTAAATGGTCCACTCATGGTCCCATCACATGTATACTCCTCAAATCTCTCTGCAAGATATTTCTTCACCTAGGATATTGCCATATTTTGTCCTTTGGCCCATCGGGCACTCCAATTTCTACAAAACCAAGGATAACAGGATCACACCAAAACTTATCTTATCACCTCCGTGCGCTTCCTCAATGATGGTTTTAAGCAATGAAACCCGCCAAGTTATAAGTTACCCCTTCACTCATTTTCTTTGTTATGTGTAGCCACAAGGTATTTACTGCGACCACCACTCTTGGTCATTAAGCTTTGTGAGGAGGTGCGCGCCTTGAACCACATGATAATTTTGTAGCTTTCCCATATCCATCCAAAATATTCCTTTAGGTAACCCAACACCTTCCTTGTCGCCATTATACCTTCTTCTTCATATGAAAATTCACTACTTACTTTAGTTCTGAACTCCTCAATCATGTTAGAGTCCCTAATCAAGGGTGCGGTGAGCCTCATACATCACCCAACAAAATAGAAGAAGTCCTCGTGGACTCTACTCATCAGCCACTAGTATAATTTTTTTGGTTTCCAAAGTAAAGGAGTTCATATAACTGTAAAAATCCCACCTTTCTCAATAGATTCTCACCCGTGTCATCATACACAACCATATCATCTGTTATTCTCTTATTTGTTTTCTTTACCATTAATTTATCTAGTTCATCCTTGTTATCCTTTCGTTCTATGATTGTAATCACTCACCTTGCACCGGTGAATGTGTGAGTCCCAATCACGACCCATGTAAACCCTTTTGGGTCTAAATTTTTGAAAAATGGCTTTCAGGGGCATCCTCCACTTCAATTTCGACTTCCTTCTACTTCTTCCCCTAGTCACCACTCCAGGTTCTCTTTTTGGTGCCATAATAACTATAAAGGTGTGATATTTTACCTTCTTTGAGCTTTGTAAGTCTAACCCCAGTGCCCAACTCTGCGTGACCTAGCTCAAATCCAAATCCTAACAACTAATTTCTCCTTCCCGCATGCCTTTATGTTGCTCAAACACCCTCTCTAATGGAGCATCACACAATCCCATGCATAAATATGAAAATTTGACTAGTTCATAACTCTCGCACTTCACAACTCTCTTGTTAGCTTGCTCGACTTCAACTCGCTCAAATGCTCTTGTATGAAAAGGTAGAAATGATTTCACAACATGTCCTTATATAGTTTTCAAAAAAATTCCACATTTATTTCTCTCCACCATACCACCATACTCATAATTGATTTGGTGCTTCATTTCAATTTCGCGTTGCTTGCTTGTTTCCGCGCCACAGTCATAACCTTTAGTGCGCACCTTCTACTTTTCGGCCACATACCTCCTTTCACGCACAATCACATGCCGAAGTACTTCACTATTGTCTTTCACTAAGTAGCTTTCACTACTACATCCTACCTCGTGTTACACTGTGCGTCCATCTATCCATACGTGGTCTTCATTCATGAGAAATTTTTCTCTAATTACACCTTTACTTCAAGCACCTACACAAAAAGTCTTTTATGCATACCCATCTTCAGATGAAATTCAAACTTGGTCCATATACCATGTATATACTCTACCCCACACTAAGGGTATGTGTGGTCCTCTGTGCATGAAAAACTTAGATAGTAATCAGCTTCTGGCGTGCAAGTGCACTTATTACACAAAACACTAAACTAAATTGACAAAGCATTGCAACAATGAAAGGAAACACATATAAAGGGAATGCATTAAGGAAATCTAATCTAAATGGAAATATTGCCTTATTACAAACACCAAGAAGACTTATTTATAGTAGGGCTTCATCCTACTCCCGTTGAAGTAGTAGGAAACTATGTTCCATCCAACACCTCTAACTAGCAAGCACTTGAATCAAGTATATAAGTTATAACATATGGTCCCAACCAATGCACCTTAAGTTTTTTAGGGTGGTGCAAAAACTTTGAGTCATAAAGAAGAACCATTTGTCCAACTTCAAGATTCTTATCCTTAATATGTTTTATCATGCCATGCCTTCTACCTAGCCTTTTCTTGCTTCTGACTCCATCTTGCTAAAAGCGTTCTTTCATCCAGTTGCATCAGTTTTTAAATACATTCTTCAAGTGCTTTCTCATTAGCCAAACCTCTGCATGTGTAATATGTAGAGAAGGTAACATGAATTCCATGGGTAGAAAAACCTCTGTGCCAAACACCAGATGAAAGGTGTGTTGCTTTATTCAACCTTTTGTAGGTTGTCCTATATGCCCAAAGTACAACAGAGACTTTATCATCCCATTCTTTCCTTCCAACATCAAAAATTTTAGTCAAGGTATGGCTCAATATCTTGTTGAAGGCCTCAATCAGTTCCATTTTCCGAGGATGATAGGGGTTTTTTATGGTGTGCAACCATAAATTCATCCAATAGTATCTGATGGTCTCATTAAGAAAATGAGTACCCCTATCACTTGTCAAACTTAAAGGGCATCCATACCTACTGATAATATTTTCCCATAGAAACCTTTTTCTTGTAGATGTCGTGTAATCCTTTATAGGTGTCACTTCTTCCCACCTTGTAAGATAATTTATATAAGTTATAATATAGCATGATCTAGTCCTACGCACGGTGGGGAAATAGGACCCACAAATTCAATTGCCCATTTTCAAAAGGTTTTGCACTAGCTAGAAATAGGCCTCAAAGGCATTTCATCTCTATGCCCAGGAGCTTTCTAAAGGCATGAGCGATAGTGGTCACATGCCTTACAATATTCTTTGCAATCCTTGTATAACATTTCCCACCATAGACCAACTAATAGAATCTTGCGTGGTGGCATCTCCTGCATAGTGTCCACCTGCAATACCACCATGAGCCTCCTCCATAATTGCTTCATGCTCATGCTCAAGTACACACTAGTGCAAAAATTCATCCCGACCTAGTTTTTATAAGTCTCCACTGATCAAACATGTAAGGAATGACATGGATAACAAGTTTTTTTCTCCAAATCCTTCATACCCTCGTGTGCCCCATCTATTTGCAAAAAGACAACAATATCCTCTAAGTATGAGGGTGCGCAGTTCAATATGAATAGTTGTGCATCCAACATTGTGTCCTAATGCTCTTTCCTCCTCCGGTATTAATCCTTGATAAATGATCTGGACCAGAATTACTCTTTCCTAGCTTCACCACAACTGTAAATTCAAATTCCTAAAATAATAGAACCACCAATGACATATGTGCCCCTGTAAAATGGGATTGTTCACCAAGTACTTTAATGCCATGTGATCTGTATAAAAGATAAAAGGTGTTTTAGTAAGTATTACCAAAATTTATGCAAACGCATAGATCATGGACAAAGCCTCACGCTTTGTAGTTGTGTAATTTTGTTCTTCTAGATTCAACTTCTTACTTACAAAGAAAATATGATGATCAACAATACCTTCTCCAGGCTGGGCTAATACTACACCAATGGCCATGCTAGAGGTGTCCACATGCACATGAAAGGAGATTCCATGAAGGAAAGCACAGAATGGGCGTTGTAGTAAGCCTTTCCTTCAACATCTCAAACACGTGCGTTGTTGTGCTTCACCCCAATGGAACTTTCCTTTACCTTCAATAATTCTTCAAGGGTGTGAAAATCTTAGCATATCCTTTGATAAACTTCCTATAATATCCTATGTGCCCCAAGAATCCACACACCTCACTCTAGTTAGTAGGTTCCTCTAAGCCCAAAATAATAGCAACCTTAGCAAGATCCACTAACAAGCCTTCTTTATAGATGATGTGTCCCAACAAAGTCCCAAAGGGTGTAAAAACACACACTTTTAATATTCAAGGAGATGCTCAACTTGGCACCTCTCAAACATAAGTCTCAAATTATCACAGTGATCTTTCACAAGCCCATAGACTATCCAATCATCTAGATACACCTACAAGAACTTATGAATAAAATCTTGGAATGCTTGTACAACAATGCACAAAAATACTGCAGGCACATTCTTTAATCCAAAGGGCATAATTGTATGTATGAAAAAATTCCCCACTCAATGGTGAAATTTTTCTTCTCTTGATCCTCTTTAGTTATCCTTACTTGATGATATCCATAAAATCCATTAGTGAAGGAGTAGATCTCGCACCTCGCAACCTTCCAAGACCTTCTAAGTAAATGTGTGGAAAAGGATCAATTACACATGTAACATTCAAACTCCTATAGTCCACAAAATTCTTATTCTTCCATTTCTTTATACGATCACCATAGGGATAACCCATTCTAACTCCTCGATGGGCTCAATGATTCTAGAATTCAACATTTTATCAATTTCTTCTTTCACCTTGACACATAGGTTAGGGTTCATCATATAAGGCCTCTTCCTAACCAGGCACACCTTCCTTTAGCTTGATTCTCATCTCACCCAAAGATTCATGTACCCCTTTCAATTCATGATAGCCTCTAGGAAATAGATCCTAGAAGTGTGCAATAACTCAATTATCTTAGCAACCTCAAAATCAGACCAATAATATCTGATGATGGCCTCCTTTGGTTTAACATTTATCCCAATGTTGACCTTCTTTTTTTCATAGGCTCATGGTAGGTGCATGCCTTCTCATCTACACTGTTTAAGACCTCGTGCGTACCCATTGTATGCTCAACATCTAGATTTTCTACTTCTTCATCATCAATAATGTAGACCATCTTACCCTTTTCTTTTTATAGGTAGGCACACCCAAGTTGTTCTACATCCGTCTATTTCTTCTTTTGAATCACACCTCTACATCTGATTCTCCTAGTAACTCCTGAATAAGTTCCTCATCCTTTGAACTATCTCCCATATTCAATCACTTCATAACCTGTAACGCCTCATTCACTAGAGGTTTAGTGGAAAAATAGTAAAAGTTTTGAATCATACATGTAAAGTTCTAGTTCCAACTTCCAGTCTCTCTATTTAACTTTGCATAGACATACCATGCACACACGCAACCTCGTAAGGTATAGTAGAACTGGTGCCCCCACAATGAAGGTGGTAAGGCCTCTTGCCCTCTTATCTAGAGTCTCTCACACTACTGAACATGGTGCTGATCATCCATCCTATGAAATTCACATATCTTAGTAGGTTCATTGCTGCGAAGAAATCTTGAAGATAAGGAAATTCTCACCTCTCGTTATTCCAAAATATTACCCCTATGGATCATCCACTAGCGCGCTACTATACTGATTTTGTCCCACATGTAGAGTATAAAATAACACATTCCTTCTTTCCACTTGATCTATCCATTGAACTTCCATAGCACACATGAATACTTCAGGATTTCCTTCACCAAGTATACCTTGGTACTTGGTTACTACCCAAATGCCTAACACAATGCAGCCTGCTTACGCATAGTAAATGCACTTCTCACTTTGCGCCTAACCATTTCATAAGTTCCATGTGCCTAGTTGTCACATGCAACACTTGTAGTATCACTCATGGATTGTGCATCATCCCATTGGAGAACTCCTTCCTTTGATGGCTCAAGAACTTCCGGATCTCTAATGGTGTGCACATAAATTTTGTTTAAATCCTCTTCACTCAAAGGCTCCACATAAGGTGCAAATTTTCCATCTGTCAAAGGAATGATGACTCGCTCTTCCTTGTTCTCAAAACTTATGTAATATTTATTAAAGCGAATCAACATTGTTTGCATAACACCAAGGGTGCCCAAGTAAAGCTAGAAAATTTTCTTCTTCTACAAGCGCCAAGACCTCAAAATCCCTAGTAAACTTGGCCCCTTGAATAGTAATAATAACATCCTTCAAAACCCCAATAGGTGTGGCTTTAGTTCTATTTTCCATGAAAAACAAATTCGAGGAAGGTTGTAATGGTGGTCTCCCCATTTGAATCCATGCATCCAAAGTGAGTATATTCACTTTGCACATGTGTAAATCAAAATATTACTCAAAGTCATCCATCAACAACAACATTCAAGTGATCTCCTTTTCATAATCAAAACTATGAGGAGGA
This sequence comes from Taxus wallichiana var. yunnanensis, assembly GCA_018340775.1. Classification (NCBI taxonomy): domain Eukaryota; kingdom Viridiplantae; phylum Streptophyta; class Pinopsida; order Cupressales; family Taxaceae; genus Taxus; species Taxus wallichiana. The sequence continues at coordinate 306,034,385 of CM031239.1, read as the reverse complement.
AGGTTAACATGCAAAATATTTCTTTCATGCTCAATACCAACGCGTGAAGTGTTTCCATTTAACTTGATACCCAATAAAGGAATAATGTTCTCTTGTCGCAACATCTTGCAAACTTCCTTCAAATCATCAACATCCATTTGATGGAGCTCACAGATTTCTTTTGTTCTAACTTCCATGACTGTTCTTTCAAACATTGTATCTCACCCTGTAAATTCCTAATCACCTCCATAGTTTCTTGATAAACCTCCTTCTAATGTGTAGGGTCTGGATACTTTGCATGTAGTACCTCCTCCTTTGTAATAATAGGCTTATGCTTTGGAACTTCCTTGGCGTGTGTAACCTCAATGCATGTAGTAATTTTCACAGGTACCAACTCAGGATCCAACGCTAACTTTGACATCCACTTATCTTCCACGATGTTGTACTCTAACCATTCCCGTGCCTTTGTCTTGTTTGTGCTTCTTACTCAAGTGTTCATACAAGTCCATGAATTCTTCATATTTGTGATTCTTTTCGCAAAAAGAAAAATAATATTATGAGGGAATTCACTCCTATTTTGATCGGGAATCACATGTATAACATGTTCCACATGGAAAATCACTCCTTCCACCACCACGACCTCGACCTCTAAATCCTCCACGATATCCTTTACCTCTACCAAGACCTCCTTGAGCACCCTTCATTATGATCATGGTCATGATGCTCACCTTTCTCCTTAGAGTTATTTGCAACATCGGTCTATTATACGCCAATATCAATGACATCATGAATCGATCAATCAACTTGTAATATTTAGTATCATGAGTAGTAGACCTATAAATCTTGCAATAACAAGACACATTCTTTCTTATCGTGTGTTGCAACAATGGGAACCGAATCAAACTGTGGTCCAAGTGATAGATCTCACGGTCAACAACAAGGAGGCATGCTTTGATTTACAAGGAAAACTATCCTTAGTATGCCCTTCTACTTCACAATCTATGCACCAAATTCCATTGTGTGTCTCATGCGTTGAATTAGTTGATAATTTCTCTAACTATTTTTCCATTTATGCAATCTAAGCTTCCAATAATGGGCTCATTCTATGTCACACTCCTACACCTCAGTGCACACTACAGCTTCAAGTGCCTCGTGTGGATATGTGTAAGTCTTATGTGAAAATTCTCTTCTAAAAGGAGTGATAAGTCCTCCAACAAACCATTGAGCATGTTGGCTCGTGTGTATGTCATAAGATAACTTGGAAAAAGGGTCTTGAACCATGCATCATATTCCTAAACACTCTTAGTAGTGCCTTGCTTAATGTCTTTCAATGTGTTGATGCTCTTCTACTCAAATTCAAGGATATAAAATTCTTTTAAGAAAGCATCTGCATACGGTATAATCTACACAAGTCTAGTTAGGGTAAATTTTTTTGTACCAACTATGCGTGTGCCCCTGTAATGTAGTCACAAATTGGTTTTCCTTGCACTCTAGAGAAGTAATCCCTTTCGTGTGCCATATTATTTCACACATATACATGTGCTCAGTTGTATCTTCTATCCCTATGTATTATGGGAGATGAAGAGACATATCCATATAAATATTATGGGGCTGGTACGGACCATGCCCACTAGATCTAGAACTTGTATTACCTCTTATGTTTCCTCCACCCCTAGAACCACAAAATCCTAAGCCACATGATCCTCCTAATCCTCCTCCTATAACAGGAGTTGAACTAGAGGATGCACTGCCTTGTGTTCCAATAGTTGTGTTGAATTGAACTCCCATAGTCTGTGAAGTTTTACTACTTCCAGATGTGATTCCAACGTTTTGTGCTAAAGACGTGCCATAAAGTATACCTCCTCCATATAACATAGAAGATGCCTAACCCACCATAGATAAATATGCTACCTGATTTACTCCTAAAATTGATGGTAAACTAACTTTTCCTCTTGCTACTCTACTGCTCAAACTAGCTTGTTGATTATTGATTGTCGTAGAAACTAGAAAACCAAGCACAAGGGCTAGGTCACTAGAGGGATCAGAGATGCGTGCCCGCGGTCCATGTTATCTCCATTGGAGCACTCTCATCTGAGGATGAAGAGGGTTCTTTTCCATGCTTTCCCAAATGGGGAGTTCCAGATGTTCTTGCTCCACGTCCTTTGTGTGAGCTCCAAATCCTTCACGAACCATATCTCTCCACAATGCCATCCATTCTATAACTTCACGTTGATTCTCTAAATCCCTCTTGCATGCCTCATTGAACTTAAGTTTCCTTTCTTCTCTTTATGCCTTTCTACCACTCGGTCCACCATCTTTCACCACACCTGCTCTTGCCCCCTCGCGTGGTGGGGTTTAGCTAGCCATAGATTTTTCTTCCAAATCTAGGGTTACAATCAATATTTTAATCGCCAAAGGGATACCACACAACTACAATCCTCTAGCATCGCACAATAACTTAAACTTAGCAACCTCTAGATAGGAATAAGTAGAAACCGCGTACTCCAAAATATAGCTATTTAGAACACCATGAAACCAATGATCCACAATGCGTGTCAAATCAGATCAGCATCATATAAGGCCTAAAATTATTCCTACGTCCAAAAAAGCATGTGAAAACTCCAATTCCTTTTAGACGTATAAACAAATAGCCACTCGTATAGCTCTATAGGAAAAATGGAAAAGAAAGTCTCATACAACGCATCATACAATTTTTTTCAACCCATGCACATGCATTAAACTTGGGTCTAATGCTAAATATGCGAGCATATTCTTCCTCCAAATCATCTAAAATTCTTCAATATTGGCCAAGGTCAACTGGTATGTCTTAATCACACAACATCCTGAAAACAACTTAAAAAGAGATCCGACAATGGAACTAAAATGTAGCCTAGATTTTACCACCAATAGCCCAAGGCGCATTGACACATCACTCAGCTTGAACTGAGTGCTCACTCGAAGCACACAAGGGTACCAAGTCCCTCTTTAGAGAAGCTTGTTCAAGATGTTAGCATGATTAAATGTATATTTCAAATCCATAACAGATAATCAATTAAACCACAATGCATAAACTAGATCTAGATCTTAACCATATGAAGGAATAACTAAATAATTACTATAATAAGATTTACCATACAAGATCCATGCTCAGTTACATCTAACACCAATATCCAACCAATAAGATCCATTATATTAAATACTACAAAACACAGAAGCTTCATACATCATATAGTCTCCATGGTCATGCACTCATAAATTCACAGCATAACACTACAATAACATTTGATCCCTAAACCATGCAAATCAATACATATTTATAGGGGTGGGGACTTTCCCTTCACCACCCATGCACCTTTAAAAATAGGCTACATGCTAATAATATCCATGCACCCTTACATGATAATACAAAAGCATGCAAGCTCGCTAATAATAGATTATCTAATAATACAATTGTAGTATAATCCTATTATTAGCTCCAAAACTCTGCATGGCACTCGATCTTCTACTAGTCCTAAAATAGTCTTTATGTATTCTCCAAGTGTTTGAAAAAACATGCTCTTCACTCCATGTCCAAAACTAGCCCCAATTAGCAAAGCGGCTAAGTCCCGATTTCAAACTATTACAGGCGTGCCCTATTTTGTTATACTTCCACGTGCTCTGCGTGCCATGTGTTCGTGCACCTAATCCTCCCTCGCTTTCATACTTAAGTTGTATTTCATCATCTCAACACTTTTTGGGGATATTCTTTTCTATATAATTTAGGAAATTTTGGAATCTCCCAATGTGGAGGATATGGCTTAACAGGCATAGATGGATTGATGGGTTCGTTACATATTTTCTCATAAGTAAATGTAATTTTGGGACCCAAGGTAGTGGCCTCTAAGTTAGCCATTCTACTCAATAAGGCTTGCATAAGATCATTTGATGTATGAGGATGGGGACCTGATTGATGTTGTTGTGGATTGTAGGAAGTATATGGATTAGGTTGTGAGTAAGATTGATAATGTTGGGCATAATTGGGAGTTTTGGGGGTGGTTGATAGGAAGGAACATAATTAAAGGTTTGTGATTGGGTGGGTTGTGAAGTAGGATGTTGTAAAGGGATGTAGTTGGATGGGTAAGATTGTGAAGGTTGTTGTTGAGTGATAGGGGGATTGGATTGGATTTGTGTTGGATGAGTTTGGGTATGTGCATGAGGTGGTTGAGATGTTTGAAGGGATTGATTGGAAAACATATGTTGAAATATGCTTCGGAGTGGAGGTTGGTTAGTTTGAGTCAAATCCGAAGGGGAGGTTGTGAGATAGAAATATTGGGATGGACATGGGATGTTAGAAGAGGCACCAAGCTTTGAAAGTGTTACTCTTGTGGTGGAGGAGGCATGTTGGAGTCTTGAAGAGTTTGGGAGGGAGCGTTTATGATAACGGTAGATGAGGAGGGAATAGGAATGGAGGGTATAGGGATTGTTGTAACGGTATTGATACGTGCTAGATTAGGTGGGATATGCACCACTAATTATGTATATTGTTGGGTTTGGGGAAGCTGTGCTAGAGCATTCACGTGGGACATGTTTGTTTTGGGATAATGATAGCTCATTCATGGCCCTAGGGAAAAAGATGACAAGTTGGGAGGTGAGGAATTTAGTAGATTTCGATTTTAGGGGATAAATATAAAACTACTGAAGAGGGGTCCATTAATAGGGATGTTGGTGGATTTGCAAACTAGATAGTCATGGAGGACGACAGGGGTTAACATCAAGGAGTTCTTGAAATTCCAAGCATCTGCGAGGGATAGTGGGGGTCCAAGTGCTCCTAAGGAAGTAACTCCAAAGGAGGTGTGGCTGGTCTAGAAGGGATGGAGTGATGGTAGACAAAGGGATTAGTCTCAATATGGGGATTTCCTTGAACCACATGGGGCCCATGAGGAGGAACCGTAGGAATAGTGGATAGGGAGGCCAAGGATGAGGTCATCAAAGGTGTAGAAGAAACAAGAGTGAGTGTAGATGTTTGTTGTGAGGGGTTAGTTGAGATGGGGATGTCATTAGAAGCAGTTGATTGTTCCATTATCTTAGCTTGGGAGTGAGTAACAACAAGCATGAAATAAACAAGCAAAATCCTATGTAAACTATTAATGCAACATGCAAGTCAAGAAATAGAATTTTGTTTATCTTTCTTATTTATAGAATGTGAAGAGGGAAGAGGCTCAAAGGGAACCTAGAGAAATGGATGCTCTATGGATGGTTTCATGTGTGTTTAAGGATGGAGTCCTTAATATACCCAAAGGTACGTGAGACCTAAATCTGTGATGGTTGTTGGTACGTGGCCCGATATAAGGGTCTACCCCGTACTTCATGCCCCACAATGATAATGGTGTTGGGAACTTATCCAATATACTAATAGTTAAAAAAATTATTACATGGCCAGAACACCGTGGAAGCTTCCTTATTGGGTGATGAAATCCCAATAGCTCCACCTAGGTAGAAATTGTTTAGATGTGTAAATTGTGTGTGTGGTTTGGTTTTGTGTGAAGAAAATGTGAATGCAAAGTGTTACCACCTAATTAATCTATGTGATCAAGCAAATATGAATAAGGATCACTTTAGATCCAAACCCAAATATGACGTTTTATGAAGACAAGAAAACAAAGATCAAAAGAGGAATACCTAGATGGCGCTTTTCCTTTTTCAAAATTACATATGGGTTGTTAAAAAAACAAGCAAACTCTCTAAGTACACAAGAAAAAAATCTGTCTTGTAGAGTTAGTGGAAAGAGGAAAATAAAATATATAATAGGAATTTAAAATGAATAAGGAACTTACCAAAGGAGTAGGTCCTATCGGGTGTGTCATAATGTTTGAATAGTTTTCCGCTCATGTTCCAAGTTAATGAAATAGTATACTAGAAAACAAGAAACTCCAAATATGGGAGGGTTTAAGGATACCTTCAATGTGTGATAATGATAGTGATGGAAGATTTAGTGCATAAATCCTTTCCGTAGTGAGCTTGATTACCGCACATCACAAAGGATAGTTTCATAAGAGAATATTATTAGATTTATCGGTGGGCTACCCGACCAATGCCAAATCCCGATAAGTGATGAACTTCCTAGGAAGGATGTCAACCCACTTATTTAGATGATTAATTACAAATAATAAATGGATAACATGCGAAAGATAACTAGAATAGAAAAGCTTAGAAATATGATAAAATAGAGATCAGATAATGATAAATTTAAGATAAAGGATGCAAACCGGAAAGGGTTCAACGAAGACCAAAGATAGTTGATGACAACTATAATAGAAAAATGAGATCTCGGGGTTTCGAGATAGGAAAAATAGAAAGATTACAAGATTTGGGTGTTGCGAAGAGAAGCCCGATAGCAAATGGGACAAAATGTAGGAAAAAAATATAGTCGAGAGACAGATCGGGTCAACGGTGACTAGGAAGTAGTTGACGAAAAATGTGGTTGACTCGGGGTTTGATGAAGGTTGATGAGTGGTAAACAAGTTATGTGAAGGAAATAAGGTTGACTGATGTGATTGCAAAGCTCGAAATGATGAGAAGACTTACAAATGGCTAATGAAGGAATGATGAAACAAGAGAAGTCTTCCAACAATCTTCAAGCTCAAAATCTTCCAAAATTATAGATAAAGGCTCCAAAGTGGCTTCAAGAGGTTGGTAGAAACTCAAAAGAAGACAAGAAACCTACAAATTTTTTCTAGATGTCGGATCTCAACAGTTTCATCCTTATGGGAATGGGGTGATGGGGTGATATATATATATATATATATATATATATATATATATATATATGGCTCACCAACGAGTGATATGGTCGCCATCATTGCGGAGAATTATTGATTTGGCTTAGGTGGATGATGCACAACTCAAGACATGATGCCCAAATAGGGTTAGATTAGGGATAAAAGTTATTTAAGTGAGTTGGAGTGCATATGGATGATAAATAGTGGTTGGATGGTTAGAAACATTAAATGTGGGTAGGTGACGAGTCTAAGAATGATAGATGGGAGGTTAGGGATGATAAGAATAATTAGGGCGCATGAAATAATGATGGGATTAAGATAAGAAAATATAATATAGGTGAAATAAATATGATTTAGGACGGAAATTAGATTTTGGATAAGGATATGGGTGTGAGTATGCAAAATGACGACTAAGGGGTGAGCGAACGTGGAATGGAGGGTTAGTGAACTGAATTTTGGTTTCTACACACAACCCAATTTTTTAGGGTACCAACTATGGAGGCTTCCAACATACCTATATATTCACTTCCTTATTTTTGATTTGTGAATAAAATAAATTCTAAGGGATAACCACTTATCGATGCACTGCATAGATGGTCAATGGATTCATATAATAAAATGTTTCCTAACTCGTAGGTGTTTTCGATATAACAAAGGTATGTGGAAGCTAAAAACTATAAATAGTGTTTTCGAGGCTTAAGTACTAGTGAAACATTTGTTACCTCACTTCACACCTATTCACCTACTTAGCTAAAAATGATAGTTCCTATTATTGTTTAAAACCCTAAATAAATACTAAAAAACAACTCCAACCTTTAGTATCCCACTACTTTTATCAATTCTTGATCACCAAGATTCACTAAGGGAGAGATGAGAGCATATGATGGGTAGTTGAAGTACCAAACTAAAAATAATATTGAAGTTAGGAAATTGAAGTACCAAGACATGATGCCCAAATAGGGTTAGATTAGGGATAAAAGTTATTTAAGTGAGTTGGAGTGCATATGGATGATAAATAGTGGTTGGATGGTTAGAAACATTAAATGTGGGTAGGTGACGAGTCAAGAATGATAGATGGGAGGTTAGGGATGATAAGAATAATTAGGGTGCATGAAATAATGATGGGATTAAGATAAGAAAATATAATATAGGTGAAATAAATATGATTTAGGACGGAAATTAGATTTTGGATAAGGATATGGGTGTGAGTATGCAAAATGACGACTAAGGGGTGAGCGAACGTGGAATGGAGGGTTAGTGAACTGAATTTTGGTTTCTACACACAACCCAATTTTTAGGGTACCAACTATGGAGGCTTCCAACATACCTATATATTCACTTCCTTATTTTTGATTTGTGAATAAAATAAATTCTAAGGGATAACCACTTATTGATGCAATCGATAGATGGTCAATGGATTCATATAATAAAATGTTTCCTAACTCGTAGGTGTTTTCGATATAACAAAGGTATGTGGAAGCTAAAAACTATAAATAGTGTTTTCGAGGCTTAAGTACTAGTGAAACATTTGTTACCTCACTTCACACCTATTCACCTACTTAGCTAAAAAATGATAGTTCCTATTATTGTTTAAAACCCCTAAATAAATACTAAAAACAACTCCAACCTTTAGTATCCCACTACTTTTATCAATTCTTGATCACCAAGATTCACTAAGGGAGAGATGAGAGCATATGATGGGTAGTTGAAGTACCAAACTAAAAATAATATTGAAGTTAGGAAATTAAAGTAAAATCCCCAAGAAAAGGAAAATATAATATTATATCTAAATACATTGAGCATGAAATCAATAAATATATACAAGCTCTATAAAAACATGATGTAAGAGGTGAATATATCTAATAAGATTTGATAACATGCTAGAATTATGGACACGTAATACGATCAATGAAATACCTTAACGCTATCACTCATATGCATGTAATAAAGTATATAAAGATAAGACATGATTTATCCATGTAGTATTACTATATACTTAGATTGAAATCTTTAGCATAAATTCACAAGTTGTGGTATCCTATTTTTTCCGAAAGCACTTGGAAACATTTTCTTGGAAATTTTACAAAAACTTGGAATTTAAATAAATATGTGACATTATTCATACATATATTCCCATTTCAAACACCCTTTAATAAAATAAGTGGTCCCTATTCTCCAGTTCAACATTATCAAAACCATATTAGTGTATATAGAAGTCATATCACACTCTAGATAAACATTATAAATATTCTAGTTTTGAGTTTCATGACCTCATGATGGGTTTCGGGCCCTAGATATGTTTATTAAAAAATCGATCCAATGTTCATGAATGCATTCTTTGTCAATCCGATGGTCATGAGTGCATCCTTCTTCAATCTAATGGTATCAACGCATCCTTCACAATCCAATGGTCATAATTTCAAATGAGTAACTTATCCGAGTCGACCTTATCTTGATTTTAGGGTTGGTTGCGTAGGAAAATTGATGAAAGGTCTTCTATTTAAATATAGGAACCTAAATCCATTCAAACCATATGGATTTCAGTTCACTCCTTGGAGATCATTAAACACAAAGAACATATTTTTCCTAAATATTCCAAGAGAAATCTATATATATTTTTGAATAATCCTTGAAATATATATGTACATGTCATTAAGTGCCAAATTCAAATAAAGGGTTTCATTGTAAGTTAATTATTATGTATTTCTAATAGCATCTAATTATATAGCATTTGGAGAACTATGTGGATTTAGGACCTCTTTGGAGTATTTTTATATCGGAAACACTCAACAATCATGGAATGTTGGGATCAATAGAAACCAATATGATAACTCCTTTTAAAGGTCTTTCATATGAAAAATAAGAAAATTTAGGCTTTGGAAAAAGAACAAGGAATTTAAATTGTATCATAGATCATCGTGCAACAATATAGGCCCTCATAACAAAATATCAGATCAAGCGAAAATTGCATCTAGAATCCAAAATTCATCCACTATACATTACACACATTCTTAACTCCCAGATAGATTTAGTTCCAGATAAGTACGGGATAGGTAAGTTTGAAACCGAATCTATTTGACATTTCTTAACCCATCTAGATCATGCTTTCATATTATGATTTCTCTTGAGCACCTTGATGATTATCATCCCATATTTTGAACACAATGTTTCATCTTCTATGATCCTTACTTGGTGACTTCATTCCATTTCCATTTCTTAATTAATGTTTTACTATTATTAGAGTGATCATATTATTCTAAACCCGAACTTCACATAAATGAGGCTGGATTAAAACTTCCACTTATTAGAATGTGAATTATCTCTCATAATTCAATTTAATTATGCTTTGGTGTAATTTTTATTAAAAAAATTGTGAATTCGATAGTTTTGTGGAATACAAAACGTAAGATTTTATTTTTCACCCATTAGGATTTAAACCTTTAACTTAGTTATACTAGTTTCATTTTCATTGATCTAAATCACATATACCAATTTTTAATGAAAAATAATTATATTATTGATCTTAGATCATGCACACCTAATGTATTTTTGGAATCGAAAATGTTTGCGATAACTACTCGGAGGGAATGATCACTCATGGATCCATTTTATCATCCTCTCCCTTTAGGAACCATGGCCATGGGTAATGAATATGTCCATGTGAATGCCCCTAATTCTAATATGATGTTTGAAAAATACCATGGGTTATATGATAGATATATATTTTTTATGTAATTTTTATCTAATATAATTTTATGTCGTGTTAGGAGCACATATGATTGTAGTGGTGTATTCTTAGGTAACAAAGGGACCACTAGTAATACACCTTGATTGATTCATGGTTCTCTATATGGATTCTAAAATAGCTCATGTCACTACTTGGAGGATGTGATCCATTCACCTCTCCTCTTTATTTATTTCCTAAGGGTGGGATCAATAAAAAACCTATTTATAATCACAAATTCATACTACGAGCTGCAAAAACACATGAAGTATCCATATTTATAACCTAATAAGGTAGGATCCAAAATAATCACAATCCCAATGGAGGAATGAACCAGAATAACCATATTATTTATCTCCACCACCTATGGTAACTATATAAACAAGGATTATAATCCCATAGACCAACTTAAGAATACTTAGGCTAATGTTTCTATCCTCTAGTCACTAAAAAGGTCTATTGTTTACAAAGATATAATTCATATGTCCTTGTGCAATGTTATGATACTAAATACCACTAAGATGATACAATTTTAATCTATTGTAAATACATTAAAATAAAGTGAAAGTATAATATATTTTGAAAAAGAGGATCTACTACCACAAGTTACTATTAGTTTACACTTACGCTTACATATCTAGGTATGTATTGGTAGAAAAGGGGTCAAACATGTTCTTGTCAATAATGGATCAGTGTTGGATATATGTAACATTTTTTTTATATATATTACAAGAATCAATAACTATTCTCTTAAATATTGTGATATGATGATCAAAGGATTTGATAATATTTCAAACAATCCTTAGGTATGATCACCTTAACAAAAAACTTCCCACAATGTGCCAAGTAATGCCTATTAAGTTTAACTAGAATATCGTATAAGTTAGACCTTGGATTCATGTCATGGATGAAATCCCTTATAGATTACATAAATGTGAAAAATGCATTCATGAGATATATGTATATACATCCTCTACAGATGACAATCCATATAAAAATTATCCCATAGTAAAGCCTATAGAGAAATTTATATGTAAACATGTGTCCCAAAACACACACTAAACCACCAAATAAACTCACATTGATGGAGAAAATTGGGGCATATAAAGTTGAATAGATAATACAACTAAATATGGATAGATTAACTCATACTAAAATGATTTTACATAACCATAAATAAATTCCTACATAATAAGAAATAATAACATAATGTCGACGATGGTGATGATGATAGTAATATTGCTTAATAGCTTCGATAAATATTGGAAAATATTTCATTCCATCCCCATTTATCCAAGGGAATATATAAATTATTTAGACACCTATGACATTATTCATTTATATAAGAATGACATGATAGAAGAAATATCTCACAACTTACATAAAAACAAAAACAAATCGATAAAGCAATGGACACATTTATTAATGTGATGCTTAGCCCTAATAAAAATAATTGACACGATGAAAATTAATATAATGACCCACCTTTGGCACGACACATATTATGTAAAATTTACCATGATCAACACTATACAAATAATATATAGCCTAAGTCATCCATACTTGATACAATATTGATACTATGTATGAATATTCTACACTAAGTGCTTCATCAAAGAAATAATTCTCCAAACCCAATATGAACCAACATTAAGAAGTGGTATATGTATAAAAATGAATAATAAACATGATTTTAGACTCTATAAAATATCCAGTTAATAATATTTAAACGCAAAAATACAACCTTTATAAATGACTCGAAAATGATTCTAATGATAGACGATTGATTCTTGAGCACAAGCTTAATCTCCAAAATTGACTCAAAAATAATTTTGGTGAAAAATGGATTTCAAACCAATATTTACATCCTCTACAGATGAAAATCCATATAAAAATTATCCAATAGCAAAGCCTATAGAGAAATTTATATGTAAACGTGTGTCCCAAAAACACACACTAAACCACCAAATAAACTCACATTGATGGAGAAAATTGGGGCATATAAAGTTGAATAGATAATACAACTAAATATGGATAGATTAACTCATACTAAAATGATTTTACATAACCATAAATAAATGCCTACATAATAAGAAATAATAACATAATGTTGACGATGGTGATGATGATAGTAATATTGCTTAATAGCATCGATAAATATTGGAAAATATTTCATTCCATCCCCATTTATCCAAGGGAATATATAAATTATTTAGACACTCTCGACATTAGTCATTTATATAAGAATGACATGATAGAAGAAATATCGCCAACATACATAAAAAACAAAAACAGATCGATAAAGCAATGGACACATTTATTAATGTGATGCTTAGCCCTAATAAAAATAATTGACATGATGAAAATTAATATAATGACCCACCTTTGGCATGACACATATTATGTAAAATTTACCATGATCAACACTATACAAATAATATATAGCCCAAGTCATCCATACTTGATACAATATTGATACTATGTATAAATATTCTACACTAAGTGCTTCATCAAAGAAATAAGTCGCCAAACCCAATACGAACCAACATTAAGAAGTGGTATATGTATAAAAATGTATAATAAACATGATTTTAGACTCTATAAAATATCCGATTAATAATATTTAAACTGCAAAAATACAACCTTTATAAATGACTCGAAAATGATTCTAATGATAGACGATTGATTCTTGAGCACAAGCTTAATCTCCAAAATTGAATCAAAAATAATTTTGGTGAAAAAATGGATTTCGAACCAATCTTAGGCTTTCTTCTCATTCTAAAACATTTAATCATCCTCACCTTAAGATAGTCTTACAACAACCTCGCGAGTATTCTCTAGATAGAGCTTTGATGTATTCTCCCGACATGAAATGGTGTTAACCTAGTTTCTTTGTTCCTATTCAAGTTAATGAAATAGTAATGAAAGAGAAAAGTAACTCAAAACATGGAGGGTTTATAGTACCTCAAGATGGAATGAATGGATGCGGGTGCACAATTTGAACTCATCCTTCTGCGAGCTTAATGACTGCGCATAATAAAGAAACTAGAAAAAAATGGATTAGTAGATAGGATGGAGGGTTTCCTAACTAATTCAGTTCCAAGAAGCATGAAATTCCTTGGATGGATGTCAACCCTCTTGTAAATAAGATAAAATAGGAAATATGATAATGGATTTGATAAAAACATGCACTATCTAAAGCAAAACAAAAATAAAAGTTGGATCTAAGGTGATAAAAAGAAGATCTAATCTAAATACAACAAAGTAAACCAAACCTGAAAGGGGTTAACGATGACCCGAGGTGACAATGATCCAATCAATGGCGAATGGGGCAGATGACTTGGAACAACAAGCAGTGTGAAAATCCATATCGAAGCTTTTGATGGTAGATCTTAGATGATGCAAAAATGGATTGATGCAAAAAGACCCACGTAAGATCTAGAATAGAGAGAAACAAAAAGGATGCAATAAAATTAAATGACAAAGGGGAAATACTAAAAATGGGGACAGGGTCGGTGGCGATCTAGGCTAGTCAATGGTGAATGGGGAATGACAGAGTGGATCTTGAGTGATGAGACAAAATTTGAAAGGCGGATGAAGTGTAAAATTAAAAACACACATGGTGAAGACCTAGATGGCATAAACGAATAGAATGAAGGTTGGGTCGATGATGCTTGAACCAAATCGGTAGTGTCCTAGACTTGTTAGGGTATGGATGAAAGCATGAGGACTGAAATGGAGACCTACAAACAAAATTGAAGGCCGAAAAAGTTGATGCATAATCACCAAAGATACCCGAACCTACACAAGATGTTAGTGGCGATAATATAGCAATAACAACACAAAATATGTCAAAATGAAATAAGCCTCTAAATCACCAAAGTTGATATTTTCAAGCTCCAAGAAGGCTCCAAAGTGGGTGTGATAGCTACAAAAGGACCGAGAGATGAGTAAAAGATCACATGATAGCTCAAGGATTCCAAAATTACATCCATTTGCAAGGAGGGGTAAGGGTGCATTCATAGGGTCGCCACTAATTGTGGGGAGACATCCATTTAGGTGGTGGAATGATGCAAAACGTGAGGCACAAAGGGCCTAAAGAGGGCATATTAAGGTTTTGGGGTGCTAGGCATGTTAGGGTTGCTTAGGGAAGAGAAATGGGTAGGTGGGTGGTTAAAATGAGTAAATAAAGGTCGTGGATGGGTAAAATTATTAAATAATGGCCTAGGGATAGAAAATTAGGAGATTTAGGGATGAGAGATGAGAGGTTTAGGGATGAGAGTAAAATCAGGTGGAGATTAGGATTAATAGGTGATTAAGGATAATTAAGAAAATGATTTAGGGAGAATAAAATAATGAGATGAGGATTAGAGATAATTACGGATAATTAGCCTAAATAATAAAATAAATGGACAATGCATGATTAAAGGTGGGAAATGGGAATTAATGGGATAAATTAAATTTAAGAAGGAAAATGAAATTCAAATGGGTAAGTAAGATGAAAGAGCGAACTCAAGGTGAATGGGAGGAATGATACCAAAAATTAGTGTCTACATTTACCCATTTTTATGAGTGGATTGTGTTGAAAAAACCACGAGACAATAAAGAGAAAGTGATAAAAGGATGATTGATTGGGTGTTCCCCCTTAAACTAGGGATCAAAGACACAAAAGAAGTCAATCACGAGTTTGAAAGAGAGAGATGAAGAAAATATGAGAAGAGGGGATGAAGGGATAATATATCCCGAGATGAGGAAAAATAAAAATAAAAAAGAGGGGCGGTGATTTCGATATCAATTCAAGTAGGGAACAAAGGATGGTCTCAAACAAGATGAGAACAACGTCCTAGAACCTGTGAGTGGGAAAAAATCACTACAAAATGGAGGGAAACCACGGGTAATATGCTCAGAGGGATGAACATGTCATTGAACCAACGGGTTAAAGGAAATCAACAAGCATTCACAAACAAAGGTGAAAAATGGTTGGGACAAAGGTTGCGATAAAAGGATAAGGGGTGGGAACAAGAGTATGCATCCGGGGGAGGAACGAAAGAGAATGAAGTCAAATAATGATGCCCGAAGAGGGAACAAAAGGATAAAAAGAAGCCCAGGAGGGAGAAATAATGATGATGAAGATTGCACTCAAAGGAGTGGCAAAGGAAGGATTGATTGAAAGAGAAGCAAGAAGCAAGGATGAAAAGGCAAGGTCGGGTCGATAGTGACTTAAGCAAGTCAAAGAATGACCGTGGTCGAAGTGGTGGTAACGGGGTTAGTGGGTTATATAAACCAATGGGCCAACCCAACAAGCTCATTTACACACGACAATTTGACAATTGAGAGCTCTCACTATATGTGTGTGTGTGTGTGTGTGTGTGTGTTAGAGAGAGAAAGAGAGGGTAGAGAGAGAGAGAAATGAAGGCCGAGGAGCTCGAGAAAGTGTCGAGAGGACCCACGGGATGATGAGTTCTGAACTAGAGTTTATTTTTATGTTTTAATTATGTTTTGATTTATTTTTTTGTATTTTATCAAATTTTGAGCTTGACACAAGGGGCGGTCACCGAAGAGTTAATACGGTCTCCATCGAATGGGCCTCAAGGCATCAACCCAAGTTGGGTCGGCGTTGACGAGGATGAATCACTTAGATTTTTAGTGATTTTGATTTTGGATGATGCGGTTATTTGATGTTTATCTTTCACTGCTTTTTTTTAAAGTTTTTAGAAGAAATAGATAAGGGTGTGGGCAAGGAGGAATACCGTAGTGACGGTTGGTTTGAAGGTCATTGCACGTGTTCGACTTCTTGATCCAATGCTGGTTGTGAGAGCATCGTTTTGGCTAGGAGGGACTATTTGAAATACACAACAAGACCACAAAAAGAGGATTAAATAATATATGTCAAGTGGGCTGCCTAGCGTGTGCTAGATCCAGGAAGTGTGATACTTCCTCGGTGGCAGTCAACCCATTGTTTAATACAATTTAATGCAAGAAATAACGTAAGTAAATAGAATCCTACTGTAGTTGATATGATTTAGGTATCTCATCTAAATACAATAAGAAAATCTAACATAACAGGCTAGGATATGATTAGATCTGGAAATAAGGTAAATAACTAAGGTGCTGGAATAGGTCAGGGTTAGATTCTGGGTCACTTGAATCACTTAAAAAGGGTATTAGGATCTGGTATTAGCAAGACTGCCAAATATAGAGACCGACGTCAATCTGGTATGACCGATGACGGTTACTGCGGGCTAGTAATAACTCAATAGTTCATGGTTTTAGGGATTTGTGAGGTTGGATCAGAGATGGTGAGGAGTTGGTTTAGGTCTAGGGAGATGTTGGGAATATTCATAGGTACTCAGGGGTAGACAAAGGTGATTAAAAGGGTTAGGAGTGATGGGAATGGTTGGGTTCACAAGAAGGCAATAGTGGTAGGGTGAAAATATAACTGATGGTTGATAAACAAAGGTGAAGAAATCTTATAAACTGAATAGAAATGAAGTGGTGCAAGTTAGAGACACACTTACTGTTGTATGCAGGTTCAATGGTTGGGTGGTGGTGATGGTTGATTGGTGAAATGGTGATCAATGTCATGGCAAAGTGCTTCCCGGAGTGCTCTGTGAATGTAAAACCTTCTGATCAATGGTTGTGCTGGTTATGGCTACCTGGATGTGCGAAAGAGATTTGGTTCTTGCTTGCATGCAGATCTCATTTACTCTAAAAACTCGAGAATGTGTCTAACCTCTCAAACAAGGTTACCAAAATGGTTATATGGTAACCGACGATGGTTTAGGGTTACTGGCGTCGGTTTTGGGTTGACCGGCATTGGTTAAGGTGGGATATCCTAGGTTGCCTAAAATAATAGATCTTGGCTATCCTCTTCTAGCTTTTGCTCGTTTTGTGTCCTAGGTCTAAATGGAATGTTGTGCTTAGATACATGGGAATGTGGTTAGAGGAAGAATAGGCATGTGCTTTTAGGGTTATACTAAGTCTTAGTTCATTAAGGTAAGTAGGGCTAAGTCTTAGTTAGTTATGGAAACATGCTATGAATAGGTCTATGGTGAGGTGTCTAGGTGAGGTGGTGGGGTGAGGTGGAAATTGGTTTTAATTGAGGTAATTAAATAATGAATGAAGTGAGGATGAGTATTAATTTAATTGTAAATAATTAAATTAATATTAATGTGGGGTATAAGGGTCATGGTTAGGTGAATGTGTTTAAGTTGGTTATTCGAAAGGGGACCAAGGGGAGTGTGACCCAATTTTGGTGTCTACATTTTCCCCTTTTTTATTGTGTAGCTTGTATTGGTAAGCGATGTTGAAAAAAATAGGAAGTGATTGCCCCATGTGTGGGTGAAGGTGATCCCCCTCAAACCGGGCACTGATGAGGTGTAAGATGAAATTGGTGAGTGGTTTGATAAATGTGTAGGTGAGAAGGTGGGGAAAGGTTTGAGTATTGAGGGAAAGGGTGATGGTTAACTTGGTAATAGGTAGTAGGTCATGGTCAAAATTGGGTCATGGGTAATGACAATCAAATGCACACACACATATAGATTGTAACATGGTACTAGGTTGAAGAGCTTGCAAACTCTACATCATCTAAGGTCGATAGGTTTATCCAAACAAGGGTGAAGTGATTTAGGTATCCAAGGTATAGATATGGTCAAGAAACACAACGTAGGTCAAGGTGCAAGAATGTTTAGGTATGCTCTAGTACACCAAAGGTTTGGTCGGGATAAATGACATGACAATAGGCAAGGTATGGTTGTTAGGATAAAACAACATAGGTAACAACATCACAAGGTATAGTGAGTACATAAGGTCAATGGTCACACCAAGTAGGTCAAGTTCAGGAAAATAGGTCATGGCATAGGTAAGGCCAAGGTATAGGTAAAATAACAACTCCTAAGATGCAACAAAGGAAATGTAGGGGTAGGTTGGGCTTGTAGGTATGTTTCAATGGGTGGTGAAATGATAAAAAGTGGGTGAGCATGAGTGGTGATAGGTGAAAAGGGAGTGGGGTAAGGGAAACTAGTTTGAAGTGTGACCGACGTTGGTTCATGTTGGCACGATATGACTAGGGCACCAATATTGGTCATAGTGGATTGGGATTAAAAAGGAAAATTCTACTTTTTGTGGAATCATTTTCATTTTCAATAGTAGAAAATGATAAAGGAGTGGTGGAAAAGTGGAAAGTGACGGAGAGCGAGACAAAGAGTTGAGTTGGTTAGCCTTAGAGCGGGTGATCGGTCATTGGATAGGTGGGTCCATAAGATCGGTGTGAGTGATTCGGTTGGTTGGAGGTGAAGAGGGAATTTGGTGATGGACAGAGGTAGGAGAGGGGTTAGGTGGACCACAGTGCAGTGGCACAATGTGCCCCCATGGAGACGACATCGCGATGAGGTAGGATTCGATCCCATTCTACATTTGGTTAGGTAAATTTATTTGTAGAAATCGGGTTTGGGTAAAAATGGGTTTGGGGGAATTAAATTTGAATTTGGAAGGTATAGGGATGAAATAGGAATGGAGGAAGGCTTATGTAGGGTAAAGAGGGGTGAGGATGGATTGAGGTGAGATTTGGGTAGGGAAGGGTAGGTAGGTAGGGTAGAATGTTGAATTTTTAGAGAAAAAGGGTGGGGTTTCATGGATTTTGTCGCCGTGATAGTGACCGACATCGGTCAAAGGTTGGCCAATGTTGGTGGGAGTTAGCGGCATCGGTCATGGATGAGGTGACTAATGCCGGTTTTTATTGACCATTTTTGGTCAATAAGAACCGATGTCGATTGAAATTTAGAGGAAAATGGGCCAGCAAATGAGAGGGGGTGGGGTTGAGATAGGTCATGAGATAGGAAGATATTGTCAAAGGAAAAGAGCTAGGGTAATAGGTATAAATAGGGATGACTCGAGGGATGGGGTGAGGGAGAGAGGTCATGAGATAGGAAGAATCTTGGGAATAGGTAGGGTGCCGAGGGTGAAGTTGGGTATGGTCGAGGTTTAATGATGTTATGGTTTATTGGATGTAGGAGAGGCCCTAGTTGTGGATGTGAGATAGGGTACCACCCATATTAGTATCGGTATGAGGGGAGTGACAACCAAGGAATGGTGCCATGTTGCGAGATGTTGGCTTGATTGGGGTCGACGCTACACATGTATTTTAGGATCCGAGCCTGATGGTCGCCCTCATCGACAGATGAGATTCGGTGACTAACACATTTCATCTGCCAAAGGGTGAGATTACAATCACCTTAGAGGATGTGTATATGATCTTGCAATTGCCTATAGTGGGGACACATGTTTATTCCATTACCTTAGAGGCATCTGAGGAGTTGATGTTGACAATGTTCGGTAAGGGGCTAGTAGAGTTGCGGTTCCATAGCGCCAACTTGAGTTATGGAGACATGTATAGGGCCCATTAGGAGGAGATGAGGTTAGTGGTTCTGATTATGGAGGTAGTTTGTTGTTTTTCCTTGCCAGATGCGGAGGGTGGGAGATTCCACGAGCATTGATGGGGGTTCTTCATGATATGATGGAGGATAGGACCGTTTTGCATGGGCACCTGCATTCTTGGTGCAATTATATAGAGATTTATGGGCCTATGGGAGGTTACGAAGGTTCAGCCTGTGTTGCACATTTCTACTACACTTGCTAGGCATATGAGCACATCATGTGTGTGTGTCTAGTTGGTATGCCCCATCCGGATGCATTTGAGGTGGGCTTGGTCGAGTAGGCTACACGCTAATGATGGGTACCAAATTTTGAGAGTGCCAGGATGCCAAGGATACACATGTTGTAGCATATTACAAGCTTGTACTAGAGGGGTTTTGGCGTGGACATCATTTGGAGGCCGTATGTGGGCTTCCCATCATATAGGTAGATGGTTGTGGAGCTGGATGATCTACAACTACTCAGATGGATAGAGGGATGTCATGCCGGGGAGCATGAGATGATACCTGTAGATAGGGTTAGATGGTAGTTTGGGTTTCCGTAGGATGTGCCTCCACCCTTCCCACAATATAGGAGGGACGGACGTGGAGAGGCCTATGCCTCTACCATAGTTGATGGTGCCGATAGGGTAGGAGGAGTAGGTAGTGGATCGAAAGATTGATGATGCCATAGTAACATATAGATATAGACATTGGTGGGAAACACAACTATGGGGTACCACTGAGGCCAGGGCAGCCCGACTTAGCCACTATCACAGTTTAGAGGGACACCCTACAGGGGTAGGTGACTACCCTGGTGACACAGTTGGGGATAGTGCAGGGGAAGATGATAGGGTCAGAGGCACAGTTTCTGCTACCCTACAGCACATGTAGTAACCCTTCGAGCCCTGAGTTACATAGGGACAAGCACCCACATAGGGTGGAGATGGAGATGGGGTACAGGTGGCCACCTACAAGTGTAGGTTATAGATTTGCATGGCCAATTAGCCACTACACAAAGCGTAGATTGTGGCCCTTCATGCCCCAGTGCACATGCACCACATAAAAGCCAGGATAAGGTCCCATTTTATAGGTAGGGGTGGGACAGGTCCGCATAGTATAGGTATAGGGTCGAGACCGATGGCACCACCGTAGACAATACCGATGGCCAAGTTCAGGATTCCCTAGGTGAGGCAAGATATTATCAGGATCACTTGATGGCCGCAAGGATAGATGTCCCTACCTATGCAGAGTATAGAGCACAACAGGCCTCAAGTGAGAGGACTAGGTCTCGCACTCATAGTGTGGAGAGTACAAGGGGCCAACGAGCCTCGAGATAGGGTTAGGAAAGGCCACTAGTTCACGGAGGCCAACTCTAGGTGAGGTACCCGTAGAGGTCGACCGAGGCCCATGGAGGGTGGTGAGATGCTAGCGGGATGACAAACAGGTAGAGAGGAGGAGACAGGTGAGACTGGCCCAGAGGATATCAAGTGGGGTGATGATTAGTCACTGGAGATGATTATTTTATTGTTTTTTTGATATATATATATACCGGCTGTGTGCGAAGATAGTGAGGATGTATATGTGAGTTTTGTGATTTTGATTTTTATACCGGCCTACATGCCAAAGATAGTGAGGTTGTATCTGAGTGATTTGAGATATTTGTATTTATTTGTATCTGTGTACATATGTATGGATACATAGACTTTCTCATTTATATAGATGATGATACTTATGGTATGGATGGTGTACTTGTTTTAATTTCCATTATTATTTGTGTACGTGATGGAAACTAGGTGAATTAGGCATGATTGAGTCGAGGTCTTGTAGGCATGGCTGAGTTAGGTCAATTAGGCATGTTGGAGTCAGGTTATAGGCATGATGGAGTCAGAGTCATAGGCATGATGGAGTCAAGTTATAGGCATGATGGAGTCAGGTTATAGGCATGATGGAGTCAAGTTATAGGCATGATGGAGTTAGGTCATAAGCATGATGGAGTTAGGTTATAGGCATGATGGAGTCAGGTTATAGGCATGGTGGAGTCAGGTTATAGGTTAGGGGAAATAAATGATGATGTATATGCATGTTATGGTTTAAGTTTCCAAATATTTGCTATAGTGGAAATGTGAAAATGATAAATGAACGATGTGATGATGTGATAAAAAAATATGTTTATTAATTGTTTCTTGTTTGGTTTAATTTCCAATTGTTGATATAAAATGGAAACGAACTAAGGTAGGATGTGAATAGGAAAATGAAGGGGAAAATAGGTTAGGGTGAAGAGTGGTCCGAGCTAACCTTCAAGGGCCCCATGCCCTCGAAGTGTTGCCTACATAGCCCCGGTGAAAAGGGGCCTTAGGCCGATGTAGTTCTCCCATAAGATAGGGAAGAATATGATGAATTAGGGGGTGGGTTGGTGAATTTTAGGCATGATTGAGTTAGGTCATAGGCATGGTTGAATTTAGGTCATAGGCATGGTTGAGTCTAGGTCATAGGCATGGTTGAGTTATTTAAAATTTAGGCATTGATGATCTGGTCCTGTATAGGATAATCAATAAGTAATGAGGAAGGTGAATGGTAAGAGGTGGTAAAAGAGCCACTTAATTGATAAGAAACCTAATGAGTCTACCATACCCAAGATGGGCTTATGAACGTAAGACCCTAAAGGCGTTGCATAATGGACTATTCTAAAGGTGAAGAAAGTCACATGATCACGAAATGTCACATTTGTAGCAAGTCCCTTGAGTAGAGAGAAAACTAGGGCACAAAAGGAAATGAGGTGAAAGTGGATGGTTAAGTGTAACCTAGTGTGAGATAGCATGTTTACTTGGCAAGAGACCCAAGATCAAAATAGGCAAGTCCATGATGAAAAATTTAATCTTTTTTTTTTTGCTTTGACTTTTGTTTTTGTTTTGATAGACTGATCAATGTGGGAAGTCTATGTGGGATGAGTAGATTTTCTCCTTGAGGTATTCATGAAGTTGATCGATGCGGGAAGCTTCTAAACATTTTATTATATTTTTGCAATGACTTTATATAGTTGTCCTTCAAGGAGTGCTCTATTTATAGTAACTAGATAGAGAGAAGAGATGTCCCTTTTTGAGGGAGTCATATTTTTGTTGGAAGTTTGACTCAAGGAGTTGAATCCCATTTAATTTTTTTTTTTGGACGTTTTAAGTCATGGAAAATACTATAGAGGAAGATTAGGTTCTTGTTTAGAAGACAAAACCATAACACACAAAGGTTAACTATGAAAGAGGTAGTTTGAGTGATGAACGACCATGGGATTCCATATTTTTAAAATATGAAAAGTATCCATGAGAATCATGCTATGAGTAGAGCTGTAGTATTCATATTGAAGATAAGGATAAAAGGTGACGGGTAATCACATGATTCTTGTTTAGTTGTTAATCTTTAAAAATGGGTAATATGGAAGGTGAATGATGCTCAAGGGACGAGTGGTCAATAGACATAAGGTGATATAGGACTTGATTTCAATAATAAAATGGTCGAAGATGCAAGGCATTGAGGGGCTCAGGTTTGGGTTTACCTTCAAGTGAAGACAAATGATAAACACCTGATCCATAGGCATGGGTAAAGATATAGGGTCCAAGACAATTAGGAGAAAATTTTCCGCGTTTACTTTTCTCTTCTTTGGTTACATATTGATTTTCCTTCAGGATGAGGTCACCGACCTGAAAGGTTCACTCATGGACACATTTTTGTAGGCACGTTTGATACATTTTTGATAGATTTGGAGATGGTCAAGAGCATTGAGACGACGTTCATCTAATAACTCAACTTACGCCAAACGATCCTGGAAAGTCATCATCATTGAGCATGTCTTGTAGTGAGATGCGAGAGAGATGGAATATGGAATTCAAGAGGAAAGACAACCTCGATACCGTAGACTAGAGAAAAAGGTGTGGCAGCAGTCAAAGTGTGAATACTAGTGCAATAAGCCCACAAGGCGAAAGGAATGTGTGAATGCCAATCCTTGCCAGTATCATCAACTACTTTCATAAGAATTTTGTTCAAAGGTTTTATTGGTTGATTCTTCTTGGCCATTGGTTTGTGGGTAATAAGGTGATGAGAAACTAAGTTGGATGCCAAAAGTGTCACACAACTTACATAGGGTTTTGTTTTTGAATTTCTTTCCATTATCAGTGATGAGACGGTGAGGAACACCAAAGTGAAAAATGATGTGATGGTTGATGAATTCACATATTTTCTTGGCTTTTGTAGAAATGAGGGAATGGATTCTACCCATTTAGTGTAATATTGAAGTGGTTATAATCCATTGATGGCATTGTGAATAATGGGGATTGATCTCACCTATAATATCAAGCCCCATTAATAGAAAAGGAAAAAGGTCTCGTGTGACCTGTAAGGCATGACTAGGTGTGTGATGAAGATTAGCATGTTATTGGTATTTCACAAAATGTTTGACATAGTCACAATAGTCATGGTTTAGGGTTAGCCAATAATAGCCAAGGAGAAGAATGCGTTTAGTGAAAACTAAACCACTAAAGTGGCCTCCAAAATTCCATCGTGAACTTCCTTGATGGTGTAGGGAATTTTAGAACTTGTAAGGCATTGTAAGATAATACCATTGAAGTTGCGCTTATAAAGGATGACCACCCATGATGACATAGTGAGAGACACTTTTAAGAAAGGCATGTTGTCCATTACAAGTGAGATCAGTAGGTAGAATGGAAAGGGAAAGTTATTCTACAAACTTCTTATACCAAAGGTCACGTGGGTCAGGTACAATGGTTCCGATGGAGTAGACCTTACGAGGTAAATAAGAGGGTGATTTTAACCTTTTATTGTGAAAAATATTTTAGAGTTGGAAAGCGAAGCGGGTATCTCGAAAAGCCAACCAAGCCATGGTATATGCAAACTTATTGGTAGAACATGGGGTGGTTTGAAGTGTGTAATGGTCAAAGGTGGTCAAAATTATGTCCACGTGATGTTTATACTTTTGAAGTATTTCATTACGACACTAGTATATACCATTGACTTGGTTTACAACCAGTGGGAATCACTAAAGATATTGATGGACTTAACATCTAAGGAATAAAGCTTGGAGACCCAATACAAGTTCTTCATATTCGGTGATATTGTTTGTACAATCAAAATCCAGTTTGAAAGATAAAGGCATATGTTCACCATCAAAAGGAATGAGGATAACACCAGCCCCACCTCCATGCTGACACTTGGAGCCATCGAAGAAGAGTGTCATTTGTTAAGCAGTATCATCTAAGGAGAGGGTAGCTATGGATTCATCCTGGGAAATAAAAATTAGATTGTTAATTCCCTGGAAAGAGGTGCATCTACTAGTTTTCAGAGTGATGTTTTGGCCTTTGATGGATTTTTTGGATGAATTCAAGGCCAAGGTCTGAAAAGAAGCATGAGCCAACATGCAATGCAATGCTGTTGATGTTGGTAGGTTTTGGCATACATATAGTGTAGGGGGTCAGTATTGGTAACAACAAAGGTTTTTGGTTGAGTAGGTAATGGTGGAGTTTGGTGGCGATGAAAACTAAGGATAAGTAGAGTTTTTCGGCATGGGTGTATCTAGTTTTATAGTCCAGAAGGGTACAACTTATGTAATAAACTACTTGCTCTCTGTGTTTCTTGTCACGATGAGTGAGCATGGCACCTAAAGAATGGTCAATAGCAGAAATGTATAGGTAAAAGGGTTGGTTATCCTTAGGAGGAATGAGCACTGATGGTTAAAGAAATTATTGTTTTAAGGCATCAAAGGATTTATGGCATTCATCATCCCATTTGAATGAAACATCCTTCTTAGAGAAGATGATGAAATGGTTAACAATGGTCGAAAGCTGTGAGATAAAATGATGAATGGATTGCAACTTACCTTGTAGGATTCGAAGTTGACAAAGATTAGTAGGTGAGAGGAATTTCTAGAATAGCCTTTACTTTAGTAGGATCGACTTCTATGCCACACAAAGAAATGATGAAACTAAGGAGTTTTCTGAAAGTACCGCAAAGACGCACTTCTTTGGTTGAAGATGAACACAATACTTGATGAGGCGGTCAAATATGACCTTAAGGATGATCAGGTGTTTGATTTGATGTTTGGATTTGGCAAGAAGATCATCTACGTAATCTTCCAATATGCGATGCATGATGTCATGGAATATGTAAGTCATGGCTCGTTGATATGTAGCACCAATGTTTTTAAGGCCAAAAGGCATGAATCGATAGTAAAAGGTCCCCCAAGGGGTGATGAAGGTAGTCTTGTGTTGATCTTCTAGAGCAAGTAATATTTGATTATAACCCGAGAAACCATCCATGAGTGATAGCATTTCATGGCGGTGGTAAGATCAACTAGCTAGTCAATGCTTGGTAGGGAAAATCATCTTTGGGATAAGCTAGGTTGAGGTCACGAAACTCCGTACAAATGTGGAGTCCCCCTATCACCTTTGTGATAGGAACGATGTTAGAAATCCATTGGGGATAATAAATGGGTAGGATGAAAGAAAATGAGAGAACGCATTGAATTTCTTCTTTGACGAAGAGAAACACGAGGATGCATTTTTCGTAGCTTATGTTTTATGGGTTTGGCATCAAGAATGGTTACAATATTGTGGACCACGATTTTAGGGTCAATTCCGGGCATATCAGCATAGGACCAGGAAAAATCATTGCTGTGGTCCGCGAAGGAAAGAGGTAAAATCTTCTTGTTCAGTAGCATCTAAAGATTGGCCTATCTTTAGAATATGTGGGTCATCTTGAGTGTTAATGTTGATTTCAATAGTCAATTCATTCAACATGGTTTGCGTCTCAGAAGGTAACAACCGGTGAATATAATAATCTTCCACACCAAGGTAGGTGAGGATGGACTCATCATCCTGACATGGAACGACGTTAATAGAAAGTGTATCGTCATCGATTATGTCGGGATACATGAATGAGAGAGAGAGGGAGCCTTGTCATCGTGTTGATAGGTTAGAGGTCCTAGGAAATTGTGTTTATGAATTTTTTTTAGGAGGAATAGATTCAAAATCTATGGACTTTGTGGGTGAAGATGGTGACGTGGGTGAATGAGGTGGAAAATGTTTGTCTTCCTCAATGAGATCAACACGAGCCTTTTTGGGAGGTGGTACAATAGAGCCAATGCCACTACGGTCATTATGTTTGCAGGTAGTGCAAGAAATGAAGTATGATGGCCATATTCATAAAACCAAAGCCAAATCCTTTCCATGCACAATGGTGGAGGAAAGTATGGGCAAAGCGACGGTTAGTAAGGGATTGTAGGTCAGATGAAAATGGTCATGTTTGGGATGGAGGTTCAGGTGAATAAGTGGCAATATCAAGTCCCCCATATGTTAGATTAGTGCGAAGGTGAGGACCATAAGGAAAAACCTCACCAACACGGTAGTCATAATTAGGGTGCTAGCGCAGGTTCCCATATTCTTGCGGAGTGAGGAATGTGTCGATATTGTATAGTTGGTACTCCCTTAGAGTGAGGCGTTGAAAAACAACTTCTAAGGGATCAGTAGTCGATATGTGGGTAGTGGGGATAGACGACTTGCCAAATGATTGGGAAGCAGGTGAGTCAGCTGTAGAGGTTACGGTGGCAGTAGGGATAGCAAGGTTAGGTGTGGGAGAGGTGGTGGCAGCATTGGTGGATGGGCTTGTGGGTGAAGGTGAAGTGGGGGTAGTGACAAATGCCTTGATTGGTATAAGTACATCGTTGGGCTGGTACAACATGTTATAGGTCTTGAATGGCGACAGGTTGGCGGGGATGGTGTAGTTATGTCCCTCATGCTTGAATTTTACATAGTGGTGTAAAGTTGAAGGGACACAACCCATGACGTGAATCCAAGGTTTTTCGAGTAATAGGTTATACTAGAATTCCCCTCTAAGACGTAGAATAGTTCGGGACAATGCGAGGGCCTATGCAAACATGAAGGATAATAGTTCCAAGGGTGGAGGTGATGGTGTCGTTGAAGGAGCGTAGCATAACCAGGTTATTATGCATACAATTAGAAGGAATACACATTTTATTGTATGCGTGGGAGGAGATGATGTTAATGCTAGCACCACCATCAATCATGACACATCGTATGCGTATGTTATCAATATAGACATAAATAAATAGGGTGGGATCAAGGTCATCTGACTGGAGAGGTATAATCTCCTCTTCAGAGAAGATAAGGGTGGTGACTTGAGGAGTGGTCATGGGGGTAGAAGGAGGAGCTGATTTGGTTAGCGAGGCCACATGGTGAGGGGTGATAATCGAGGCCACTAGTGTGGGGTCATTAGGTAGAACTTTAATGGATTGTAAAACCTCAATAAGTGCTTGTCTGTGGGATTCAAAAGTCTAGATGAGATCATACAAAGACATATTTAGAGGAGACTGATGTAATTATTTTATCATTGTGTGATGGGTGACCCCGTTAGAGATAGGGTATGTAGGTCCGTGGATGGTGATTTTGGGAGTAGGTGCAGATGGTATATAGGGTACAAGGTTGGTTGATGGGCTAGTTGATTTTTCTTTTCCTTTATCTTTCTGAGCACAGGTAGCAACGTGAACCATGTTAATCTGAGGGGAGGTGGATGGAGAGGGTGTGTCATGAAAGGTATAACAACATGAGGGGAAAAATCCTAGTGGTGGATAAGAGCCTTGTGAAATAAGTAGGGCGCATTGACATTTGGATGGTGGTGTGGCTAACTCTCTAATACGGACCATGTTGATCTCAAATTTTGGAGATGGGGAAAATGGTTGTGGGGGTGGAGATACTGATCACTGAATGGGTAAAGAACGATGATGTATGGTGATAGGTGAAGGTGGGGCATGGTCCTCATCAAGAAGGTCGTCATCGTTGAAATTTTATTCAGGAGGACAAAGTTGAAGAAGAATGGTCTTTAGAGCCTTACAATTTTCAACATCATGTCCTGACACACAATGATAGGTACAAATCTTGGTTTCATCAAACCCTTTTGGTTTGGGTTTGAGAGGATCGTAAGGTCAAAGCGGTGGTAATGTGATGATGAAAGTATCTAAGAGATTGGTTAAAATTTTGGTGTAGGACCCCACTAACGGATCACAATGGGAGGTGAGTGTGGGTTTGGGTATAGGTATGGATGATTGTGAGGGAATAGGATTTATAGGAGGGGGAATGGGTTAGTCTATGGGTTTGGTATGTGGAGTGATCTTAGGTCTTGTTGGCATCTGCTTAGGTAAAGGAGGGGTAGAAAAGTTGGCGATAGAAGGTTTGAATGGTTTGACTACCTTATTGGAGGGTAACGAATCCTTAGCTTTGGGTTGCACCTTCTTGGGTAAAGGTGACATGGGAGTAAGGGATGTAGAAGGAAAATTACATGGGGAAGAGGATGGGTTACCCACGGGGACAACCAAGTTATAGTGGAGGTGGTTGGTAGAGGTTGGGTAGGTGGCATTGGTTAGAGTCGTATAGGAAAGGTTGGGGTTATAGTAATTGGTGGAGGTATATGTTGTAAAAAGTGCATGGGTGAGGGTGAGGGAGTTTGGTTTTTGGATGAATGAGGTGTAATAAAGGCTCGTGATGCAAGTAGTAGGTTGTTTAGCTTTTGACTGGACTTGGGTATGATATTGTTTGGTCAAGGTTGATGGATGAGGCCCTAGGATGGATGGAAGGGGGGAAGGTGACAAGGATGTGGTAGGTGAGACCGGTGTATGTGGCCTAGAGGGTTGGGTTTTATTTTTAGGAGGGAGGATAATGTTGTTGTGGACTTTGGAAGACGCATCTAAGTCTAATCTGAAAGGTGGGTGAGAAGGCTTGATGTTGAAATAACACCCAAAGTAGTGATGGGTCTAGATATGGGTGGGGGGATAAGTGTGGGTAGGTTTTCAGCTTTTTTTTGAATAGTTGTAGTGATGGGTAGAAGTTTTGATGGAGGTAGGGATGATGAAGAGGAAGCCATTTCAATCGGCATGGTTAGTGTAGTTTTGGTTGCCAAAAATACCTTTAGGTAGATCGTGGAAGTATCTTCAGGAAACATTTACATTTGGGTCGAAACGGGGAGCCAAAGACGTCCCAGAGCATGGAATGATCAATGTAATCCAAACGATCAACCAACCGTGAAAACGGGACTACTGAAGAAGAGGATGGAATGGGTTGGGTGGAAATCCCTGTAAAATATGTTTGTGAGATAGGGAATTGGCTGGCTTCAGATTATGTAGGTAAGAGATCCAATATCATGTTAATAGGGTCATGGTATGCTAGGGGAGAACTGTCCCCGACAGGTAGTGACATGTCTGAAGAATCTCCCATGGGTAGGAGAGATAATAGGTTAGGTGAGGTAGACTTCTCCCTCAGTGGAGGAGAGGGTGATGATGATTCTCTTGTGGATGAGAGAATAACAAGTGTTAACGGTTTAGAAGCTTAGCAAGTAGACGATGACACGACATCAGTATAAAGGTGGGTTCCTCCGTGAGAGCAAGGGGAGATGAGGGGAACTCCTCTATGGGTGGAGTAGAAGAGGTATGCTCCTCTATGGGTGGAGGAGCTTGTGCCAATATTTCCTCAATATATGAAGTAGGTAGGTTTTGAGGAACAATTGGCATGATATCAAAAACTGCGTGAACCTCATGGACGTTGATGTTCATTGGATGAAGGTTCGCTATTTTGATTAGATGATGGTTTATGGTTAGGGAATGGATTTTTGAAGATGTGAAAATTTGATTTCTTTGGCGCGTTCGGGTTGTCTATGACAAGGTCTCCATTGTCTATCATCTCTTGAATAATGTTTTTAAAAGTTATGCAATTACCATCACTATGTCCTTTAACGCGATGATAATTACAGTAGTCGTGTTCTTTATACCATGCCGGCATGGGATGAGCAGAGATCAAAACCTGTATGAGGTTTTATGGGAGGAAGTGTAATGGCTCTAGCTTTAAGAATTTTTTCCAAGATTGATGAATAGGGCTCTCCAATCAAAGTGTACTTCCGCTGCTCTCTGTCGGGAGCTGAAAGGCCTGGATAGGAGAAAGATTGGAGGTTTGGACCCGATTAGAAGGATGAGGTAGACCCGCCTTGAGGACTACCATGTTGGAAGATCCTTTGGGCTTTGAATATTTATTTTGGGGTTTTGAAGATGAAGAATAATCATTTGATTTTAATTGGGTGTTCTTGTTTCATAATTGGATTTTCTTTTCTTCAATGGCACAAATTTCCAGTTTGCAGACCATGGTGAATGCTTCATCAAAGGTTTGGAATTATATAGTTGGTGAGATGTGTTTGGCATAAGATCTAGTGAACAACTCAATAAGTTCAGTCTAAGGTAGTTGAAATGTTAATTTATTAATAAGAATCCGCCATCAAGAAACAAAATCTGCGATAGATTTGTCTTCATACTGTCGGGTTGAATAGAGATCGGTCATGGTGACTTTCTTGGTAACATTGATTGAAAAATGATCTATGAAAGATTGGGCTGCTTGATTAAAGAAATAAATAGAATGTCAAGGTAATCCATTGCAATCCAATCCAATGCTGGTCCTATCAGAGACATTGGGAAATTTTGTAGGAGCAAAGCGTCATCATGGGTGATTAGGTAACACCCATGTTTGAATGACCGCAAGTGTTGTTGTTGAGTATTTTTGGTATTGAAGTGATTAAATTTAGGCATTTACCAATACCTTTTGGGTAAGGAAGAATGGGAATAGATGGATGTATATGCTCGTTAAATATTTCATCATATGTTAAATAATTACGGGAGCTAGTTTAGATGCTTCTAAGGTCTGCATCTTCTACATCATCATTTTAATGATGTCGTTAGTAGGTTGGGATGAATGGGTGCCCCCTGCAGAAAAAGGGGGTTGATGTTGAATGTATGAAGTGGGTATTATGCTGGTGTATGGTGGCGTTGAGTATGAGAACTATGCAGGAGGAAGAGATGTAGGTGGCACATAGCCAACATAAGCGATAGATGAGGTCGGGGTTGTTGGTAGTACGTGTAAGCGGGTGGGGTAGTTGTAATGAATCTAGTGGTGATTAGGGGTAAGGATTATGGGATAGAAAGGATGAGGTTTTGGAAAGGGGTGTAAGTTTCCAAACCGGAGGTGGTTGTGATGTGATGGGTATATGTGAAATGGTAGGTGTAGATGAAGCTATACTCATAATGACTGCTCGAAGACAATCAATGTTGCGGGTGTGATCGATGACGTAGATGCTACAGATTATAACGGCTATGGGATTTATTTGAGACACCACATGTGATAAAGTGGATGACGGTAGCACCAAACTAGTGCTAGCTGATGCAGAAGTGGGGGCTAGAGCAGGGGGGATAGATATGGGCATGTTGTATATTAACTATCCCGAGGAATCTCGAGTGGAAGAATGAGCAAGGTAGTACTGGAGGGCAGCGAGATTCTGGTCGAGGAGTCTCGTAAACTCCTTGTCATCGGTGGTGATGGGGATAAAGCTGAGTCGAGATCCATAGGTGTGAGAATAGAGCGACGGTGATGGAATAGGTGGGAGTGGTGATGGCTAGCGTAAAACACAAGGGCATTATTTTGGATGTGAGTCAATACCATGTGAATCAATATATATCAGAAGCGTACTCTGTAAATGACACAGGGAACAATAGAGATGGGACATAACAAATTCTAGGAGGAAAATTTGTTAAATGTTTTCATTAAAATAAAAAATAGAGTGGTGACACTTTGGTCTAGCTAACCGATGATGGTTAAGGGGCGACCAATGTTGGTTATAGGAACTCGATGCCAATTCCTGTGAGGAAATGATAGTTTCAGCAAATGAGGTAGAAACTGATGATTATTAGACAAGAAATTTGTATAGGGTGATTGTTATTAGAGTACAAAGAGTACAATGATACACAAAGACTCAAAATAGAAGAGAAGATGAGATAAGTGTCTTTTGGGTAAATTAACCAAAAGAACAAGGAACCAATGCCGGTTAGGTAAATTAATGGCGGTTAGATGTAAACTAACGACGGTCATTGGACTGATGCCGGTTACTATGAAATCTGAAGAATGAGAAAAAAATGAAATTTTGTGAATTTAGATTAGATGATTAATCAATCCAAAAGTATGGGGATGATAAGATGAGGTCTGCCACACACTGAAAAGTCGAATACTTTAACTATGATGGCAGAGTGTGAAAGGAAAAAAGAAAAATGAAGGATTGTATTCTCGCACCTTAAAACGCAAGTCAAGCACAAAGCTAAGAAAAATATGTAATCCAACAAGTGAATTTAGTGTGTTTAGCTTATGCTATTTAAAAGAATGAATCATGAATTTAGAGTAGAGTTTTTGGTTGGGAAGGCTTCCTACGAAGAAGGAAATTATAAAGGTGAGGTTTCAGGTTATGTTATGGTGGGGGCATGCTTTCCTCGATGGGGTACTAGACAAATATTACCAGTGGGTGCCCATTGTCAATCCTTTGATCGTGTGATCGTTGACAACTTCTTCCGTGGGATGTTGTTTAAGAAGATTTATATATTCCAATTTGTGTAGTTTGGCAAGGAGAGAGAAGAAATAATGTGCATTTCCATGATTCGATTATGTCAACTATCACTCATCATGATTTTTAGCATATAGGTCACCCTCATTTTTAACATGAGCTAAAATGCAACAAAGCAAAATGCTATGCAAGTGTTTTAAGCCCAAATTGAAGTGTGATATTCAATGTAGCAAGTAGTGAACAGGAAGAGGGATGCTCTTTCACTAATGCAATATGAATGAAAGAAAATAAGTATTCTTTTTATAGCACCAAAAACACAATTGCTTTTAGACAATAGAAAGAGAGGAAGATTCTAGAGAGGAAAATTAATGTGTAAGCTTTTTAGAAGGGAAACAAACACACAAATTTTACCTAGGAATGAATAAAATGCAAGGAACCCAGATGGGTCCCATCGGGTGTGCCAAAATGTTTCACCGTTTTCTTTAAGTTTTAGGCGAAAAGCAGAGATAAGGGTGTGGGCCAAGGAGGAATACCTGTAGTGATGGTCGATTTGAAGGTTGTTGCATGCGTTCGACTTCTTGATCCAATCTTTGTTTGTGAGAGATTCCTTTTTAGGAGGAGAACTACCTAAAATACACAACAAGACCACAAAAAGAGGATTAAATAATATATGTCGGTGGGCTTCCTAGCGTGCACTAGATCCAAGAAGTGTGATACTTACGTGGTGGTACTCAACCCACTTTATTTGATACAATTAAATACAAAAATAACGTAAGTAATTAGAATCCTACTATATTTGATATGATTTAGGTATCTCATCCAAATACAATAAGAAAATATAACATAACATGCTAAGCTATGATCAGATCTAGAAATAAGGTAAATAACTAAGGTGCTTAGAACAGGTTAGGGTCAGATTATGGGTCACTTGAATCACTAAAAAAGGGGTATTGGGATCTGGTATTAGCAGGACTGCCAAATACAAAGACCGACATCGGTCTAGTATGACCGATGACATTTACTATAGGCTGGTAATAACTCAATAGTTCATGGTTTTGGGGATTTTTTGAGGATGGATCAAAGATGGTGAGGAGTTGGTTTAGGTCTATGGAGATGTTGGGAATATTTAG
This sequence comes from Taxus wallichiana var. yunnanensis, assembly GCA_018340775.1. Taxonomy (NCBI): domain Eukaryota; kingdom Viridiplantae; phylum Streptophyta; class Pinopsida; order Cupressales; family Taxaceae; genus Taxus; species Taxus wallichiana. Next base: position 305,999,944 of record CM031239.1, on the reverse strand, counting down.
AGGTACTCAGGGGTAGAAAAAGGTGATTAAAAGGGTTAGGAGCGATGGGAATGGTCGGTTTCACAAGAAGGCAATAGTGGTAGGGTGAAAATATAGCTGATGGTTGATAAACAAAGGTGAAGAACTCTTATAAAATGAATAGAAATGAAGTGGTGCAGGTTAGAGACACACTTACTATTGTGTAGGTTCAATGGTTGGGTGGTGGTGATGGTTGATCGGTGAAATGGTGATCAGTGTCGTGGCAGTGCTTCCCAGAGTGCTCTTGTGAATGTAAAACCTTCTGATCAATGTTGTGTTGGTTATGGCTTCTGGATGTGTGAAAGAGCTCTGGTTATTGCTTGCATGCATATCTCCTTTGCTCCAAAAACTTGATAATATGTCTAACCTCTCAAACAAGGTTACCAAAATGGTTATATGGTAACCGACGATGGATTAGGTTTCTTGGCGTCGTTTCACGTTGATCGGTGTCGTTAAGGTGGGATATCCTAGGTTGCCTAAAATAGCAGATCTTGGCTATCCTCTTCCATCTTTTGCTCGTTTTGTGTCGGGTCTAAATGGAACGTTGCACTTAGATACGTGGGAATGTGGTTAGAGGAATAATATGCATGTGCTTTTAGGTTTATACTAATTCTTAGTTCATTAAGGTAAGGCTAAGTCTTAGTTAGTTATGGAAACATGCTATGAATAGGTCTATGGTGAGGTGTCTAGGTGAGGTGGAAATTGGTTTTAATTGAGGTAATTAAATAATGAATGAAGTGAGGATGAGTATTAATTTAATTATAAATAATAAAATTAATATTAATGTGGGGTATAAGGGTCATGTATAGGTGAATGTGTTTAAGTTGGTTATTTGAAAGGGGACCAAGGGGAGTGTGACCCAATTTTGTGTCTACCATTTGTGTGTTTCACTAGGATTGTAGGCTTGAGAGACCTTATATATGAGAGATAGATTTCTCACCTCGAATGATCAAATCCGAGGGATAAAGTGGTTGTTAAGTGGGATCACTTATCATCCGTCATATTGGGTAGATTTTGACACTATTAGTGGATTACACAAGACGTGGTTCTTATTATAGAACTTTTGGAGAGATGGGATGTGTGTACATGCACATTCTAGTTTTGATTGGGTGAGATGACCATCACCCTAGAGGATGTCTATAAGATAGTGAGATTGCCGATATAGGGGGAATAGGTAGTTCCCATTATAGTGGAAAATATATTGGAGGTTTTGACGCGGTTGTTTGGAGATGATGGCCCACACATTACATTTTGTTCAAGGGAATTTTATTATCTTATGAGATATGATCGTGTGGTGCCTTGGAGTAGGTTGATTTACTTACTTATGATGGCGATATCTTTCTATGCACTACTTGAATCGGGAGGTGCATGATTTCCATGAACAAATAGCAGGAGTCTTGGACCGAGATAGTTGATCATAAGACATTGTTCTATTTTGGCATTACGCTATTGGCGCGCGGTATATCATGATCTATCTGCATACATAGAGATGAGGAGGATAGGATTGAATGTTGGGTTCCTCCTACATTATTGGGCTTATGAGCACATAATAGTGATCAGAACACCATGGTTATCATGGGTTATAAGTGACCATATTGTGTTGACAGTGGGATTTCTGAGGTGGTGAGTTGATCAAGCTCATGGGGACAGGAGAGAGAGGGATGCCGCATGGTATAAGGATAGAATTACAGAGCTAGAGACAAAGGAGGCTAGATGGCAGCCATTTTGTGACGTCCCTCGATGGACTGAAGTTGATGTGGAGCTAGCCGGGATGATACTGAGACTAGGTGGGTATAGGGACAAAGGCCTAAGATGATAGAGGCCATCTATTTTGATAGAGTTCATGGGTAGTTCAGGGCGGTTTAGAAAGTCCCTAGGGAGATGATTGTATATAGGAGAGATGAGTCGGAGAGAGATCTTCCTAGTTACCACATGGTGATCCATTAGATGAGGTAGGGAGTTATATGACAAACATGATGACATGGGAGTTGGCACCAAGTTTTTCGAATAGATGAACACCACATGAGAAGCTCGGATGGTAGCCAAGAGAGGTGATGATGGAGATGAGGAGGAGGAGATTGATGCGAGAGGAGGATGCAACTCCTCAAGGTGAGATGGGGGATGTAGATGAGGTGGCACGTCTACAAGTAGAGTGAAATTGGACTAACTTGAAAGGTACATCATTCGGTAGGAGCAAGAGGCTTTCGACGGGAGACCTTGACCCTACGGCGGGGAGATGGATTAGGCCATAGTGTAGAGAGACATATATAGGTGGAAGTGAGAGGCCTATAGGTCAAGATTTGGGGACCTTAGGCCCATATTAGGTGTAGAGTTAGGTAGCTCTACTATAGCTACATCACAAGGGTTGTTGGGTAGATGGGGCCACCAGGGACAATCCCTCTAATATTATATGTAGCTCTAGTAGTGGAGGTGAGGTATTATAAGAAGATTGTGACACATAAGTTGTCTGCACAAAGAGATACACCGAGCATCTAGCACTACAACGGGTGGGATCTAGTGTCATGACCCAACCAACACCATCTATGAGTACAACAAGTGTGGCATAGCCACCCTGAGGCAAGGGTCATGATGAGGCCCAAACATTTATAGCAACACTTGTCTTAAGAGGGTAGTACTTGAGATTATATGAAATGTGAATTTTTCCCAAATAAAAATCTGGCTCTGATTAACTACATACAAACTTTAACTTGACCAATAACTGCTAAATCTTGACCAAAATTTGAATTGCGGAAGTTTGATACGTTTTTCAATAGATAATCCATTAAAATTAACAAACTAAATCAATTATAACCATCATTTATTGAATAAATCAGTAAATTACCTTTGAAATCTGTGACTGCGTTTAAAAATAGATTAATTAATCTGTTAAAACATGATTAAAATTAGTTTATGGACCTCGGGCTTATGAAATAAACTAAGGTTCAAACAATTTGGTTCTGGATGGATTTGCGAAGGAAAACTACAAGTGGAAATAATTCATTGGAAATGGTTACAAAAGTCTAAAAATGTGAAATAACACACGTGGAACCTTTTTACTAGTTCACATTTCACATAATCAATAATTGATTACCAAGGTTACGCCACTTTGTAAAGACTATATGCACGTGGCTCTTTACTATTCGTTCACACTTTGTAGTGCGGGAAAAGCGATGAAAGAACATTTAATAACAAGAAAAACATTGAAAATTTGTATACACATGGAGGCATCTAAGTGGCTCGCTTTCAAAAACCTGGAAAGACACTTACAAAGAAAACCATATGCAAAATTAAACGTGGACAAGCTCTATTGGTTTGCATTAAGAAAAACATGAAAAGATATCGACGCCACAAAAGCGATGGCTTAATCTTATTGGTTCGGGTTTCACATTTGATGGAATGTAATATTTTCAAATAACGTGGAGTTTTATCATTGGTTTTCACTTCAAAAACACATAGAAAATCCCGACAAGGCCCTAACATTCAAAGTAAAATGTCATATTCTCATGGGTAAATCCTTAGCAATAGTATGCAAGTCGACACAACAACAACACATGGACTTCTTTGATTGGCTAAAGCTTCACAAATGCATAAATAATATAGCAACCTCCAATGTTAGTGAAGCGAAACGTGGAGCATTTTAATTGGCTCGATGTTCGCAATTATATATTGCATTGTGTCGGAGACTTAGAACATAGAATTAACCGTTTCTAAGGGAACTTTCAGTCTAGGGCTTACAAACAAAAATACCACCGTAAAATACAAAATATGAATAATTTAGCCAAAATACAATTAAATTTATAAGGTTGTTCTTTTAATTATGATCAAATACATCAACACAAGCTTATTCTATCTTAAATCATACAAAATCTTTGAAGATAACATACATACATAACCAAAATTATGTATTTTACTAATTTAATTCTACAAATTCATTGTTTTTACCAAACAATGGTGTATTTTAACAATATACATAGCATAATTGAGAAAAATACATTTGTTTTCTCTTTTAATAGAATAAACAGAAGAATAAACTTCATTCCATAAAATTTTCCAACAAAATTTACATAGTTGCAGAGATTTATACAATTTAACGGAGAGAATACTTATCTAAATCAATGGATACGAAATACCAATGTCGAGAGAAGACAAGGATCATGAATTCTAATTTAAAATTCCAACACGAGAGAGAAAACTAATGAGGAATTCTTAATACCAAAATTCCAACGCATCCACATGTTTACAGACACCAGAATATGGCCGGATGTGAGAGGAAAATACTATACACTGTGTGCATATTCACCTTGCCCTGACTAGGAACCATCCGAGGTTGTACTTTGTACCTTTGGTTAGGACACCACTGGTGCCCCTCTCTCTTGCCCACCGCCTTCCTGTAACCTGTTCAGCCTTGGAATTACTTCCACAAACTAAAATCACTAAGTCCTTAAGACTCTTTTCATAGTTGTTCTCTTTCTCCAGATCTCAAGCCCAATTCCTTGTCTCTCTTCCTTTGTTCATCTCTTCATTCATTTGTTTTTTTCTTTATTTTTCATATTTACATCTCTTTTATAATACATCATAGGTGGTTACGAACCAACACAATGGTTCTCACACCTTTTCATAAGTCAAATTAAGCATCTTTAATCAAATGCTAGGATATTCACCCCCTTATTAAGAAAATAGCTTTATTACCATTTCTTTATAAATAATATTATCTTAAAATTATATTAACAAGCCTCAAACCGAACTTATCTTTAGATATGAAAAATCTTCCTTACTTATAATGATTCGTGGATTTAGTCACATAACATTTCTCCCCCCTTGAATCAGCTACTATCCTTAGTAGTGTCAAGTCTATTATGAAAAATCACAGAACAAAACACAAGTCATTAGTCAAACAGATCAGGATATTGTTCCTTAAGATAATCTTCTCTTTCCCAAGTAGTGCTATCCACATCACAAGAAGACCATTTTACTTTTATTTCTTTAATTTCTCTGTTTCTAAGTTTCCTAGTCCTAGTTTCCAAAATCATTTCTGGTTCAATTTGAAACTCACAAGTAGGTTCTACAGTTATGTTCTTCCAATCCACAACATGTTTATCATCAAAAACATATCTTTTCAACAAACTCACATGAAAAACATTATGAATTCTAGACAACTCAGGAGGTAAAGCAAGTCTATAAGCAAGATTTCCTATTCTTTCAATAATTTCAAAAGGTCCACAATAGTGAGGAGTTAACTTAGCATATTTTCCTAACTTCAAAGAACTCCTTTTTGGTTTAACTTTCAAAAACACTTTATCACCTACAACAAACTCTCTAACAGACCTTTTAAAATTCAAAAATTGTTTATGTTTATCATGAGCAACTTTCATATTTTTTTTCCCTAGTTATGGTTTCTTCCATTTCTTTTACATTTTCATTACCATACCATGATCTATGCTCGGGATTATACCAGGAAATAGGGGTAGAAAAATTTCTACCATAAACAACCTCGAAAGGATTCATATTAGTAGAAGTATGATAACCTTGATTGTAAGAAAATTCAATCAAGTGTAAATATTGCTCTCTAGTTTTTGGGTTTATCCCCATTATACATCCTAAGCATGTCCTCTAAAATTATATTAATCCTTTCAATTTTGCCATCAAACTCAAGATGATATGTAGTGCTAAAGTTTAAGCTAGTACCCAACTCATCAAACAAATATCTCCAAAAAGAACAAGTAAATCTAAGATCTCTATAAGTTACAACATTTTTAGGAATGTCATGCAAATGAAATATTTCTTTGGAAAATAAATGAGCTACATCAGAAGCATATTACTTAATTTTAGTAGGAAGAAAATGATCCATTTTAGTTAATCTATCAACAACAACAAGAATAGAATCATGTCCATTCCTAGTCTTAGGCAAACCAAGTAATAAAATCCATACTAAAAAATTCCCATTTCAATCAGGTACAGGTAAAGGTTGTAACAAACCAGGTTTACTACATTTCTCAGTTTTTACTTTTGACAAGTCATACACTTACAAATGTATTCACAAATGTCTTTTTTCATCTTTGGCCAAAAATAATTTTTCTTAATAGAGGAGTAAGTTTTATGAAACCCAAGATGACCAACTATAGGTATGTCATGAGAATATTTCAAAATTTGTTGCTTTAGATCAACAAGATTAGGAATACACATTCTATTTTTATAATACAATAATCCACAATTATCAAGCAAATAATGAGAGATTTTATCCTACAAATGCACATTTTGAGTTCCATTTTCAAACCAACATATATATCAAAAAAATATTTATCAATAGGTAAAGCTTCTTGTATAAATTTCTCAAAAGGACTTATTTTTATAGACACAACATTACAATAAATTCTTTTTCTTCTTAAAGCATCAACCACAATATTTTCTCTACCAGGAACATACTGAATATCAAAATCATATTGGATTAATAGTTCAACCCATCTTATTTTCCTCATATTTAACAAAGGTTGTGTGAAGATGTACTGTAAACCTCTATGATCAGTTTTCAAGACAACTTTATTTCCTAATAGATAGTGTCTCCAAATATTTAAAGCACGGAAAATTCCAAGGAACTCTAAATCATGAGTAGGATAGTTTTTCTCAGCATGCAGTAATTTCCTAGAACCAAAACAAACAAATCTATTTTCTTGCATTAACACACAACCAATTCCAGAATTACAAGCATCATAACAATAGTAAATGGTTTAGAAAAATCAGAGTGCATAATACAGGTGATGTAATTAAAGCCTCTTTTAATTTATTAAAAGCAAGATCACACTCTTTAGTCCAACAATACTTTCTATCCTTTTTAGTTAAATTAGTAAGTGGAGAAGCAATTCTTGAATAGTTTTTAATAAATCTACGATAAAAACTAGATAATCCAAGAAAAATTTGAACTTCATGGGAATCTTTAGGTATAGGCCATTCTTCTACAAATTTTACTTTTGATGGATCAGGGGCAATACCTTTTCAGAAATAATATGGCCTAAATAAGAAACTTCATTTTTAAAGAATTCACATTTACTCAGTTTCCCAAAAATTTGATGCTTCCTTAAAGTTTCTAACACCATTCTAACATGATTTTTATGTTCCTCTTCAGATTTAGAATAAATCAGAATGTCATCAAGAAAAATAATCACAAACACATCTAGAAAAGGATGGAAAACATCATGCATCAAAGTCATAAAAGTGGCTGGAGCATTAGTCAAACCAAAAGGCATCACAACAAACTCATAATGGCCATATCTAGTATGAAAAGTAGTTTTAGGAATATCAGATTCTTTAACTCTAATTTGATGATAGCCAGAACGTAGATCAATTTTAGAAAAATATTTAGCACCATTTAACTGATCTAACAAATCATCAATTCTAGGCAAAGGATACTTGTTTTTAATAGTCACTTTATTTAACTACCTATAGTCTATGCATAGTCTCATGGTGCCATCTTTCTTTTTCACAAACAAAACATGAGCACCCCATGGAGAAACACTAGGTCTGATTTTTCCTAATTTAATCAATTCATCCAATTAGGTATGGATTTCCTATATGGTACTCTAGAAATAGGTTCACTACTAGGAATAATGTCAATAGCATGCTCAATAGATCTCCTAGGAGGTAACTCTTCAACACCAGAAGGAAAAAAATCCATAAACTCTTTAACTAAGGGATGAACATCAACATATATTTCTACTTTTCCATTATTTTTAGTCACAACAACACAAAATATTTTACATTTTTCCTTAATACATCTTCTAACTTGAATAACAAAAATAGTTTTCAAAGTAAGAGGTATTTTCATTCCTGCAAAACATGAGTATTTTTACAAAAGTCTTGAATACAAACTTGTTTTCTTTCGCAACTAATAAGAGCATGATTTATTTCTAACCAAGTCATTCCTATAATAACATCATATTGACCCAAATTCAACACATGAAAATACTCCATAGAAGTAAAACCATCAATATGAAATTCTAAGTCTTCCACTAAAGCTCCAGTTTGCCTAACTATTCTTCCATCTGCCATCTCTACCGAAATTGGCTTTATGTTTTTAGAAAACAAATTCAAAATTTTTAACTAATTTGGGAGAAATGAAACTATGAATACTGCCAAAATGAATCAAGAAAACAATATTAGTACCATTAAAAGACCCTGATAATTCTACTAAAGACACTTGTTTATGAATAATACCCATGTCCACAACAACAAAAAAATCTTGTTTACTTCCTTTTTCTCCTCTTCTTCTTCCCCTTGTTTTCCCACTTTTTCTTTTTATGAGGAAAACCTCTGTGAAGATGATTTCCACCACAATTCCAACACTTAATATCTTCAAGTTTTAGTTTTTCATAATCCTTCCTTCCTTGTTGATTTTTAAACTGAGAGTTTTTACCCGAATTTTTTTGTGAAGGGTCTCTTTCTATTCTTTAACTGAAAACTAATATTTTCCTTTTGAACTCATCCTATTTTTATTAATCATAGTTTTAGATTTCTCAAATTGTTCTGCAATTTGTGCGGCCTCATCTACTGACTACAATTTACCACACCAAACATTTTCTTTATACTCTTCCCTCAAACCATTTATAAATCTAACCACTCTATCAGAACCAGTAATAAAAGGTACAAATCTATTTAATTTTTCAAAGGTTTGCTTATATTCATTCACACTTTTCAAACATTTTTTTAAATCAAAGAACTCATTTTGTCATTACTGTAAGAAATGATCAGAGAGATACTTCTTTTTAAACAAGCTTTTAAATTTACTCCATTTAACCTTGTGAGGTTTAAGCTTTTCAATTTTAATGTGTCTTCCCACTAGTTTAAAGCAACGTCTTTTAATTAAAAAGAAACAATTTGAGTTTTTCCTAGCTTACTAGTCCTTTGTAATTCAAAATACCTTTCCAAATTTGTTAACCAAGTTTCAGTTTGTTCACCTGACCCTACTTCTCCAAAGCATGTTCAGAAATTAACTTTCCTAGCAAAGTTTTCAATTTCTATAGATTTCTTATTTGAACTTGCTTGATCATCACTAGAAGAATCAGAAGAACTAGAAAAATTAGAGGATTTATTTATCTTATTAGATAAAGAATCATCATCAGAAGAAGAGTGCTTTCTCTTCCTTATTTTATTTTTCGACTTATGGCATTTATTTTATGATTTAGTACTTTTATCTAATTTATTAGCCTTATTATCTTTATCAACCATTTCTTTTGCAAATTGAATTTTTTAAAGATTCGATTGCTCGAATAAATAAGTCACTTCCTTTCCCACTTGCTGGTTTTGATGCTCTAATTCATTGTAATCCATGCCATTTTGTGAGTCCATTCCATTCAAATCTGATTTGTCTGTCATTCTCTCTCTATGTATATACACATTTTTTTACCTTTGTGAGAAAATCACCATAATCTTTGCTTGAGAATTTTCGCACATTATCATCTCAATAGCAACAACAGAACATCTCTAAATGAGGATAATTAGCTCTGATACCAAATGAAATGTGACTTTTTCCCAGATAAAAATCTAGCTCTGATTAACTACATACAAACTTTAACTTGACTAATAACTACTAAATCTTGACCAAAATTTGAATTGTAGAAGTCTGATACATTTTTCAATAGATAATCCATTGAAATTAACAAACTAAATTGATTATAGCCATAATTTATTGAATAAATCAGTAAATTACTTTTGAAATCTACAACTACGTTTAAAACAAGATTAATTAAGATTTAAAACACAATTAAAATTAATTTACGGACCTCAGGCTTACGAAATAAACCAAAGATCAAACAATTTTATGAAATAAGCCAAGGATTTGCGAAGTCAAAAGACAAGTGGCAATAATTCATTGGAAACGGTTACAAAATTCTGACACTATGAAAGAAGACATGTGGAACCTTTTACTAGTTCACATTTCATAGAATCAATAATTGATTACCAAGGTTACGTCATTTGCCAAGACTATATGCACGTGGCTCTTTACTATTCATTCACACTTTGTAGTGCGGGACAACCGACGAAAGAACATTTAATAACAAGACAGACCATTGAAAATTTGTATACACATGGAGGCATCTAAGTGGCTCACTTTTCACAAACTGACAAGGTACTTACAAAGAGAACCATATGCTAAATTAAGCATGGACAATTTCTATTGATTCACATTCGAAAACCCGACAAAAGAATGACACCGCGAAACCGGTGGCTTAATCTTATTGGTTCAGGTTCTGCATTTGATAGAATACAAGATTTTCAAAGAACATGCAGTGTTATCATTGGTTCGTACTTTGCAAATGCACAGAAAATCCTGACAAGGGCCTCGACATTGTGAAGTAAAATATCATAATCTCATTGACTAAATCCTTTGCAATAGTCAGCAAGTCTGACACGACAACAACACATGGACCTCTCAAATTGGCTAAAGATTCACAAAATCATAAAATAATCTAGTAACCTATGACATCAATGAACAACACATGGAGCATTTTAATTGGCTCGATGTTCACAATTATATATTACATTGTGTCAATGGATTTAGAACATAGAATAAACTGTTTCTAAGGGAACTTTTAGGTCCAGGCTTAAAAATAAAAAAAAATGATTGTAAAATATAGAATACAGATAATTTACCCGAAATACCATTAAATTTACAAGATTGTTCTTTAATTATGATAAAATACATCAATACAAGCTTATTCTATATTAAATCATACAAAATATTTGAAAATAACAAACATACATATCCAATATTACGTATTTTATTAACTTAATTATGTAAATTCATTGTTTTACCAAACAATTACATATTTTAACAGTATACATAACAAAATAGACAAAAATACATTTGTTTACTCTTTTAAAGAAGAAAACTTCGTTCCATAAATTTTTCCAACAAAATTTACATAGTTGTAGAGATTTATACAGTTTAACAAAGATAATACTTATCTGAATCAATGGATACGAAATCCCAATGTCGAGAGAAGACAAGGATTAGGAATTCTAATTCAAAATTCCAACAGAGAGAGAGAGAGATCACTAATAAGAAATTCTTAATACCAAAATTCCATAGCATCCATAGGTTTACGGATGCGGACTATGGCTACATATGAGAGGAAAAATACTTTACACTATGTGTATATTCACCTTGCCCTGTCCAGGAACCATCCGAGGCTGTACTCTGTATGCCGGTTAGGGGTTACCATTAGTGCCCCTCTCTCTTGCCCACCTTTTTTGGTACCACTGGTCAGCCTTGGAATTACTTCCATAGACTAAATTCACTAAGTCCTTAAGACTCTTTTCATACTTGTTCTCTTTCTTATGATCTCTAGCCCAATTCCTTGTCTCTCTTCCTTTGTTCATATCTTCATTCACATGATTTTTTTCTCTATTTTTCATATTTACATGTCTTTTATAATACATCATAGGTGGTTAATAACCAGTGCAATGGTTCTCACACCTTTTCATAAGTCAAATTAAGCATCTTTAATCAAATTCTCGGGATATTCATCCCCCTTATTAAGCCAATAGCTTTATTACCATGTATTTATAAAATCTTATCTTAAGCTTGTATTAACAAGCCTCAAACCAAACTTGTCTTTAGAAATCTAACAACTCTTCATTACTTATAATTATTTGGGGATTTAGTCACATAACATTATCAGATGTAGATTTTACAGTTAGTGATGTATTTAGATCTGGACAAGACCCTTAGTAGCTTTGTAACATATGATGTACATGTATTTTTGACTCATGATTATGTGTGTGTGTGTGTGTGTGTGTGTGTGTGTGTGTGTGTGTGTGTGTGTGTGTGTGTGTGTGTGTGTGATGGTGATTTTGGTTATGATTCATGATGTTTTTATGTGTATTTTATTTTAATTCATGATGTTGATGATGTTATTAGATTTAGATAACATGGTTTGAAAGATGTGATGGCTTTATTGACGTGGTGAACTATAATGGACGAGTCATTCATAGATGATTGAGATATAGATGTGAATGTGTGATGTTGATATTATGAGTCAAATTCAATTATGATGTCATGTCTATGATGTTATAGACTTGATTTTATTATGATGTTAATGATGAATATATGATAATACATTAGCTATGCTTTAGACATGATTATGGATGTTTGAATGTATGTGATTTAAAATGAATAATCATGGATGGAATAATGGATAAACATGACCTAACTAGGATATGCCCTAAAGTATATTAAATGACACTTGATAATAACAAAGAGAACATGAAGAAATGATGCTTTGAACTAGATGGGAGGTAAACAAGAAGGGAACCACTTAAAGCAATGCACTTGCAGCGAATAAAAATGTTAACATATAACCAACGATAGTTAGTTGCTCTATGGATCATTGAGGGAAGTACATATAGTGGACTCATAAACCTAGTGTTGACACCATAAAGGGGGTTTATATGTGACATGTATGCGGGAACTAGGTTCTCCGTAGGTGGATTTACTTAGGTCTATGCCCTAGCTCTGGGTAGGGAAAGAGTAAAATAATCAATGCGGGAAGTTTGTGATGCATAAGAAAATTTATCAATGCGGAAAGCTTTCTTAGGATGCTAACTTTTAATTTTCAATGCTTTACTTTATGAGATAGAAGGTTGATCGATGCGAGAAGCTTTCACCGCCATGATATATGGTAGTAGCCATCCTTCGAGGGAGTGATCTACTTTATGCTTTTGAATTTTGAAATTTTCCTTTTTTGAATGGTAGGGATAATATACACGGGATAGTCATCCTTCAAGGATCGATCTATACACACACACACACACACACACACACACACACACACATATATATACACACATATATATATATATATACACATATATATATATATACATACATATATACATACATACATACATATATATATATATATATATATATATATATATATATATATATATATATATATGAGCATGAGCGATTGTCATCCGAGGGAGCAGTTTGTTTTTGATATCTTTGACTTTTGACACAAGCATCCATGGAAATTTGACTTTCTCATGGGGGAGGATCTAGGTAGGCCACATGGGAGGGGAAAATGAATTTACATGTGACACCCTTGGACAATTAGTGTGGTTCCAATAGGTAAATAAGAGGGTGATGGATGCAATGATTGTAAATTTATCACCTAGAAGGAAAAACCTATCCATAAGGAATATGCTATGAGCAAAGACGTGGTGCTCATATTTACGGTCATGACTAGGAAAGTGACAGAAGACCACATAATTCCATATCAATAAGATGAGAAATGGAAATGGATAATGATGGATGGATGACTATGGAAAAGACTAACTTCACATTGGCGGTATGTTAAAAGTAGAATGGACGTAAGTGCAATGCGTTAAGAGGTTCTAGGTCCATTTTACCATCAAGGAAAGCAAAGCAATATGCCCAGACCCATACTTATGCATGATAATGTAAGGTCTAATCCAGTTGGTAGTAAACTTTCCACATTGGCTCCTATCTAGAGTAGTGACATTTTGATTCTCCTTAAGGACAAGATTGCCAATGTCAAAGTCGTGTTCTTTAATATGTTTATTATAAACATGTTTGATTCACTCTTAATATACATGATGGTGCTCAAGAGTAAGAAGGTGGCGTTCATCTAACAACTCAATCTGTGTAAGATGCTCTTGGCAATAATATTCATTAGAGATGAAGTTGCAAAGATAAATGCACAAAGAAGGGACTTGAACTTCAAGAGGAAGAATGACCTCGGAACTATAGACGTGAGCGAAAGGAGTAACACCCTTGGAAGTAAAAATTCTATTCCGATAAGCCCAAAGAGAGAATGGAACATGAAGGTGACAATCATGGCACGATGTATTGATAGTATTTGCAATAATATTGCGAATGGTTTTATTAGTGTCTTGACTTGTACATTAGCTTGAGGATAGTATGGAGAAGATGAGATAATCTTGATATTGAAAGATTCACAAAACTTCTTGAGTTCTTTTGTTTTTAAAGGATTTTCCATTTTCCGTGATGATCTTATAAGAGATGCCGAAGCAAAAAATGATGTCTTTGATAAATGAAATTAACAATTTTATTATCTTTGATTGACATAAGTGGCATTGATTCCAAACACTTGGTGAAATACTCAGTGGTAGTGATGATAGAATAATGGTGTTGAGAAGAACATAGATTGATGAGACCAATAAGATTGAGACCCCACTTTAAAAAGGGCCAAAGCTCCTGAGCTGGTTGTAATGCTGACTATGAATGCAAATTAGATTGGAATGTTGCTAGAACTTGACACATTTCTTGACATATTCATAGTATTCATGATTGAGCAAGGGCCAATAATAACCCATGTGAAGGACACATTTGGCGACCACCAAACCACTAAAATTCCCCACATATGTTTTCGTGGACCTCTTGGATAACATTAGTGGATTCATGAGATTTAAGGCAACGAAGCAAGATTCCATCGAAGCCACGCTTGTAGAAAATGCCACAAAGGATGACATAGCAATTAGCATGTTGAAGAAAGGACATCCTACCATTTTTACATAAGTCGAGGGGATGATGGATTGAGATAGATAATCAAATATTTTAGAATACCAAATATTGTGAGAATTAGTGTCAACATGGTTTACATGAGGAATCTCATTAATGTGGGCGGGTTGATCTTGATACCGAACAACAACAAAAAGCCGAGTTTCTTCTATTGTCTAAGGAATGAGGGAAACGAAAGAATCCATAATGTCTATGAATCAATTAGATGATCAAGGGATAATTTGAATAGTGTAGGAATCAAATTCCCTAAAGAGGAAGTCAATGATATCCTTATACTTTTGTAATATGTCATTTTTTACATTGATATATACCCTTGACTTGATTAACGACAAGTTGAGAGTCTCTATAGATATTAAGGACTTGGACACCAAGTAAGATTGTGGTTTTGAGAACTAAGATGAGATCTTCGTACTCGACCATATTATTCATGCACTCGAAGTTAATCTTGTTTGCGATGGGGATATGAGTATCCCAAGGAGGAATGATAAAGACAATAGTGTCTCCCCTATTGACACTTAGAGATTTTGAAGTAGAGAGTCATCTTAAGTGGATGGAACTTGTTTTGAAGTGAAAGATATACTTATCAGGGAAGTGCTTATGAAGAAGACGGCTATCTTGAAGAGGGGCATCAGCTAGTTGTTCAACGATAGCTTGGCCCTTAATCTACTTTTGAGAGATGAAATCTAGGTAAAAATATTGCATGAGCATGAGCCATCAAGTGATGTGATCATTACGATATGGTTTAGATTGCATGGTCTTGAGAAGATGAAATCTATTGAGAATGTAAGTCTTATGATTAAGGAGATAATGATGAATATTTGAAGTGGAAAAGAAGTGATTGTAACAAATATTTTCAACTTCAGTTTAGTGGGTCTCATAATTGTGAAGAGTGTGATTTATGTAGTAGACAACCTGATCATGGCCTTACTCATCATGATGCACCAACATAGCTACTACAGGTAAGATTTAAGGCGAGATAAATAGAGATAAAAGGGATCTTCCTCATGTGGATGCATAAACAATGATGGAGATAGAAGATATTGCTTGAGATCATCAAATGTCTTTTGAGAATTATGGTCCTAATTGAAATTAAAATATTTATGAAGAAGATGGTGAAAATGATAGAAATGATCGAGAAAGCTATGAGATGAAATGAATGATGGATTGAAGATGACCTTCAAGACTGTGAAGTTTCTTCAAGTTATAGGGAGGAGGCATCTCGAGGAAAACCTTGATCTTGGAGGGTTAACCTCAATACATGTAATGGATATAATGAAGTCAAGGAGTTTACTAGTTAATACTCCAAACACACACTTGGATGGATTGAGATGAAGAAAGAAATGGATAAGGTGCTCAAATAGGACCTCGAGGATAGGGAGATGATCACGTGAATGCTTAGACTTACCCAAGAGGTCATCAACATAGTCCTCAATAGTCTTATGGATGAGATTGTGAAAGATGCGGGTCATGGCTCACATATAAGTGGATCCGATATTTTGAAGGCGAAGGACATGATGTAATAGCAAAATTTCCCCAAGGAGTGATGAAATAGGTCTTATGTTGGTCTTCTAGTGTGATAAGTATCTGATAATACCCAGAGAAACCATTCATAAGAGAAAACATCTCATGGCCTACGGTAAGTAAGTTCTATAAGTTAATCAATGTTAGGAAGGGGGAATTATTCCTTAGGGAAAGAGAGGTTTAAATCTCAAAAGTCCATGTAGATACAAAGATTTTGGAAGCTTTAGCGATGGGTACAATATTAGAGACCTATTGGGGATAGTTAATGGGGATGATGAAGTTAACAGAAAGGAGGCTTTGTAGCTCATCTTTAACAAGGAGGATAATGTGAGGGTGCATGTGGTGAAGCACGCGCTTAACCAACTTAGTGTTGGGAAAGGTGACGATATTTTGGAAAAAATGGATAGATCGAGACCTGGATTGTCAAAGTATGACCATGTGAAGGATTGGATATGTCGAGAAAGAAAATCGGTGAAAAATTTGAGCTTTGCGAGATCAAGGGATTGACCCATTTTGAGAATGCAAGGCTCCTGAGGAGTCCCTATGTTGATGTCAATGGTGGCTTCATTAAGAATATTGGATGTGTTAGATGGCAAGGTATTATGAAGATAAGAATATTCTACCCCCATGTGAGAAAGGATGGCATTTTCATTAGTGCAATGGAGAACATCGATGGTAGAAGATTTTTCTTCTATCATTTCCTGATGTCGAATGGGGAGGGACATAGTCTGATTTTCACACTGATAAGTGACTGGTCCCAAGGTGATAGTGGATATCTAAAATAATCCAAAGGTGATATAAATGGAATAATCTGTATCCATAACCTTGTGGGATGGAGAAGATGGAGGATCAATGTCCATGAGAGCCATAGATGGTGGAAGAGGATCAATAGATTGCTCCTTATAACCTAGTCGAATTTTTCATGGGTTTTATAATATTGATCAATGACAAGGTCATGCATGCCTTGCTCATGAACCCCTATTCCACATCCTTTCCGGATGCAACTTTGAAGATAGGTATAGGAAAATGATTCCTTGAGAAGGCAGTCAAAACTACTAGTGTATGGTTTGGTGTGAGGTTGCATGTCAATGTGGGATGAAGGGTGATCGATGCCACCATAGATGAGGTTGGTACAAAGATGAGGTGGACCAAAAGGAACAATATCCCAGTGTTTGGTTGGTACATGGGAGGTTTTTCAGGTCTATCGAGTCTATTTGGATTGGAAAGAGAATTAAGTGTATGAAGGCAATACTACCCTAGTGAGAGCTTATCCATTACTTTGTCTATAGAATCGTCATTAATAAGATTGGACGTGGGAATGGATGAGCTAGTGGATGGTTGAGAAGAATCTTGCGTGGGGATGAGCACATCATCAGGATGCTAAGTCATATTACATGATTCGAATGGTGGGGTTTCTGCGGGAAGAGTTAGAATTTTCCCCTCATGCTCATAATTGATACATCAATGAAGGGTGAAAGGGATGCAATGTATAGTGTGAATCCATGGTCACCCAATCAAGACATTTTATTGAAAATACCCTTATACGATATAGAAGATCTCATGGAGGAGTTTTTCACCAACGTGGATGGGAAGGATAACTTGATATAAAGGTTGGGGAAATAGTGTCATTGAAGGCACATAAGACCACAGGTGATTTGGTGATAATGGAATTAGGAAGCTTAAGTTGATCAAAAGTATGGGATGATATGATATTTATACTAGGTCTATTTTCTATCATAGGTCAGCGACGAAAGTGTCATGGATATAGATGGTGATGAAGATAGGGAGGTCATGTTCTTCGGTGTGATGTTTGGAATCTTAGTATCATCAAAAGATATGGAAGTCAAAGTAGTACGTGACCCGATAAGCAATGCGAGAGGGATGAGCCTTATCATTAGGAGTGAGAATGTGTTTTAGAGTCTCCATTAGGGCTTTCCTATAGTTCGAGAGAGCTTTGGATAAGTTCATATAGTGACATATTAACTAGGGTCTGGTGGAGTTGTTTTGTGATACTCTATTCAAGAGCTACATGCCAAGGGGCAACAAAGATGGACACCTTGGGTTTTGATGATGAGGATGATTAGGTAGACTCCTTTGGAGGATTAATGACAACCACCTTAGATTTTAATTGAGTTGGTGGGGGAATTCATGATAAGAACAAGTGGTAACCCGAACAACATCGATATAGAGAGGGGACATTCCTCAAGAGGAGTCGAAGTGGGTGCATGAATGGAAACATAAGTATTAGACGAATGTGGTGATTTGGATATTTTAGTAAATGAGGGTTTTGATGAAAAAATAATTGGTCCCTCCGAAGAAGGTCATCTTGGTCGATAAGGTTATGGATGATGGTTTGAAGGGCCCTATAATGTTCATTATCATGACTAGGTGCATGATGATATGCGCAAATAAAATTGGAATCAAACTATGCAGGTATTGGGGCATTTGGATCGAAAGGATTGATGGATGGAAGAGTGATTATTGAAGCTTGGAGTAACTGATGAAACATTTTCATATAATATTTCAAGGGATAAGGTGATGATGTGGTTATGGATGAAGGAGTTTTAAGAAGAGGATATGAAGGTAATGATGGTTTTATTTGAGTTGGTTTGATGAGAACCTTTGATTTTTTCTTAGATTTGGAAGAAGATGAAGATGGTTTCGTTTTAGTTTGATTTTTAATTGACGGTGGTGTGGATGACTTGGATTCACATTTGATAATAGAAGTGGTAGATGCTTTAGAAGAAGGAATTGATTTGGAAGAAGGTTAGTGTTATGTTGTCTTATTGGTGATGGAGGTTTTGGATAAAGGGGGTAGTCCCAAAATAGAAGAAGATGTTGCTAAGGGTGTTGATAATGGTGTGGTTTTAAGAGAGTTGGTATTAGGGGAAGGAATCTCTATCTTCTTATGTGGATGTGTAAGATAATTTTGAATAGGGACACCAAGGTTTTTAGTCTTTGTTTGTGGATATTTGTCCTTGGTAAAAATAGTGGCATCTTTGGCTAGAGATTCCATGGTCATTGGTTTTAGTAGCAAGGTTTGTAATATTGAAGGTGGGAGTGGTTTTTGTATGATGCGTTTAACGAGGTATACGAGGCGAGTGGATTGCATGGTTTTAAGATGAGTTGGTGTAAGTGTTGTATGAGTTGTCGATGTGATAGAAGGTCACTTATGCTTGTGCGATTATGGAGGTTTGTATAGTGGATGATGGTGTATTCATAGATGTAGTTTCAGATTTTGATGTAGGTATATTTGTAGTGGGCACATTTGGGGTAGGTGTAGATGTTGAGGTGGATGTAGATTTAGTTATTATAGATGAAATAAGGGATTGATAGATGAGGTTATAGATGATGGAGATGAAGGGGTAGGTACAATCAATTCTGATGAGGGTACCATGGTCATGGTCATATTTTATGTTGATGAAGGTGTGATAGATGTAGATGTGATAGGTGATGATTTTATAGGTTATTATGTTGAAATTTGATCTATAATGTTGATGATTATGGCATTGGGTGTCCGTGATGTGGAAGGTTGAGTTTGATTGTTAGGTGGATGGTTTGGGAAGGGTTGCTTAAAGAAATCCAAGGGTTGACTAGGTGGTTCATTAGGGTTGTCCACTTGGAGGTTACCCGAGTCAATAATTTTTTGGACAAGATATTTGAATGTTTGACATTGCTCAATATCATGGCCGCAGACTAAGTGATACTTGCAATAATGTTCTTCATGGTACCATTCCGGGGTAGGTTGTGTCTTGTCATATGGTCTGATGCATGGAAGTTGAATGAGGTTAACCACCATTAACTTGTAAAAAATTGAACTTGTATGATTCCCCAAGGGGTGTAATTAGGGGTCGGTCTAGGAGATTTTTGCAAAGGCTCTGTGTGAGAAGCATATGTAGATGAATATTTGACCACGATGGTGTTAACGGCAGTTTTGGATTTATCACCATGTGTGGATGATTTCATGAACTCAGTCTTGGATTTTTTGGATCGAAGCTTAAGGTGGTCTTTCTCAAGGGAATAAAGTTCAAGTTTGTGAGCCATAGTGAATGTTTCTTCGAAGGTCTAAAATGATTGGATTTGGAGTGTGGATGAGATGTATTTTACACAAGACCATGAAAATAGTTCAATGAATTTGGTATGTGGAAGGGGAAATGCTAGTTTATTGAAGATGCTACACCTCCGTGTGACGAAGTCGGCAATAGATTCGCCATCGTATTATTGAATGGCATAGAGGTCGGTGATATTAATTTTACATGTAATTTTTATTGAGAAGTGTTGAGGAAGATGATGAGGCCATAAATTGGCCATAAATTACCATTATTTTGTCCTTCTAAGTTACCTTTGAAAGTGGATTTAAATGTAATCTAGGAACTTATAGTTTTCTTAAGATAGAATATAGGATATATATCTTGTTCATTCTTTAGAAATATTTTTTTAATCTATTTTGTTGACTAATCCTATTGATTATTTGGGAAAAGATGCAAATTCTTGTGTATGCAAGCCATAAAGGAAAGATAATGTTAGTATTGGGAAAATTGGAATTGATCGTGAATAGTATAGTTAAACTCAAATATGATTTCATATTTAGATTCCTCTCGAAAAATTATGCAAGTTCAAAAAAGAATCATCTCAATCTGAGATCACATGCAAAAGTTATAGCTATTTTACGTTAGCTCACGGAACTCGCAGATTTAGTTCGAACTCGTAGGTTTAGTTACGGAACTCTCGATTTAGTTTGGAACTCATATATTTAGTTCGGGAACTCACAAATTTAGATCAGTAACTTTTTGGTTTAGTTACGGAACTCACAAATTTAGTTCCGGAACTCGTAGATTTAGTTCTAGAACTTGCATCAATCAAATAACATTTAGTTCCAAAACTTGCAATTCGTGGACAAAGCAAATTTAGTTCCGAACTTGTAGATTTAGTTTTGGAACTTGCATAAAAGGAATGAGCAAAGTGTTAGTTTTAGAACTTGCATCAATCGAATAAAATTTAGTTATGGAACTTGCAATTCGTGGACAAAGTAGATTTAGTTCTGGAACTTGCATAAAAGGAATAGTGCGTTAGTTAGGAACTGCATCAACAGAATGCCGTTTTGAGGAATTGTGAAAAATCAAAGAATCCAATGGAAAATCCGAGAGATGTTTTTATTCATAGTAATGTGTTTAATATAAACCTCATTCATATTTGCTACAGGCTTTACAAATGAAGAGAAGTCTAACTTTTAGTGAGTTGCAGTTTGAGGAAAAAGTGTATCAGATGAGAACTAAAAGTTTCATAAATAGAAACAGAAAAGTCAAATAGAAAATATGAGAGATATTTTTGTTCATAGTAATTTATTTTAACAAAAATATTATTCATATTTGCTACAAGTTTTATCAATGAAGATAAATCTAACTTTTAGTGAGCTGCAATCCGAGGAAAAAGTGTATCAAACAAGCACTAAAATTTCCATAAACGAAGCAGAGAAAACTCAAATAGAAAATCTGATAGAAGTTTTTTTTTCATAGCAATGTGTTTAACAAAAACCTCATTCAGATTTGCTACAGGTTTTATCAATGAATATAAATCTAACTTTCAGTGAGCTGTAGTCCGAGGAAAAAGTGTATCAGATGAGCACTAAAAGTTCCATAAATAGAAACAAAAAAGTCAAATGGAAAATATGAGAGAGTTTTTGTTCACAAAAATGTATTTAATAAAAATATCATTCATATTTACTATAGGTTTTACCAATGAAGAAAAATCTAACTTTTAGTGAACTGCAATCGAGGAAAAAACGTATCAGACAAGTGTCAAAAGTTCCACAATCAAAAACAACAAAGTCAAATGGAAAATCTGGGAAAGGTATTTGGTCAAAATCATCTTTTGAGGAAAAATATCCTTCCAATAATGTAGGAGAATAAAATCATTATGATTCTTGTTACCAAAAAGCAAGGAGAATATTTGGGAGCAAATCTTCCTAAAATAAGTAAGATAAGACTTTGACTCCAATAATAGATCTCTCTCCATATTTTGTGGAGATAGAGATCTTAGTTGTTAGGATTAGAATAAAGATAAGATCAGATTGTATCTCCCAAAATAAGGAGTTGGTTGGATGCATAAATTATAAATGCAACCTTCCACACTCATATATGTAATGTTTTACCACCAAGAAATGAATATGTTCTTTTCTCTCTAATATTCTACAGTTTTGAGTTAAGATCTCGAAGCATGGTTTAAATCCTCTTCCAAGGAATGAGCTGGCCACTCATTCTAAGGAATATGGATCTGTATATTTGTGTTTTTATTTTGTAATAATTTGTGTTTATTTCTTTTTTCTGTAATTATCATCTTGTTGTGTTGTTCTTCTCTTTGTATTGTAACATTCAATCTGTTGTAAACCTACATGTGTTTCATTTAATTTTTCTTATTTCCAATTCAGCAATTTCAATTTATGCAAGTGTGTTTTATTCTTGTAAGTGTGATTTCCTTTATGCAAGTGTGTTTACATTTCTGCAAGTGTGTATTTAAATTTCTGCATGTGTGCTTTCAATTTATGCAAGTTTGGATTGTGTTTAAGGGAGTTGTTTTCCAAGATCTTCTTCTCTTAATGCATATAGCCTTCGGATACCAACCCGGATTGAAATTATTAATGGCGATGATTAATGACCCTCATCATAAGAGATGCAAAAATTGAGTGAATTTGAATAGCTAATGTTGTGGGATGTTATTGTACCAATCTAAGGCTAGTCCATCCAATGCCATGGAAACATGTGTAGCATGAGATCTTGGTCATGAGCGATAAAGTAGAATGCATGCCTAAAATCATGTAGATGTTTTTGAGTATCCTCCTTACTATTGATCTTAGATAACTTGGGCATTTCCTAGTGAGGAGGATAAGGTTTGACCGGAACAGATGGGTTAATGGTTTCATCACAGATTTGGTCAAAGGAAAATTTGTTCTTAGATCCCAAAGTTTCGGCCTCGAGGCTAGCCATTCTACTTAATAGAGCATGTAAGGAATCATTAGATGGTTGAGATGTCGAAATAGGGATTTGAGATATATATGAGGTAGAGGGTTGGGTTGTTGATATGTTTGATATATTTGGGGGTGTGTTGGTGTTGATGGAGGTGATTGATAAGGGGAATATAGTTAGAAGGTTGAGATTGTATTGGTTGAGATATAACTTGGTGTTGAGAGATGGAGATGTGGTATGACTAGTTAGATCGAGTGGGTTGTTATGAAATAGGGACATTTTATTGTTTGGTTACGGGATTGGTCGGAATGTAAATAGTAGGTGGTTAGGAGACTTGGGTTCGTTGAGTAGGGGGTATGTAATGATTTGCTCCTAGAAGAAATGGTACATGAGTTTGCATTAATTCAGATGGAGGGGTTTTAAGATGACTACATTAGCATGAATGTGTGAAGTAGAAATGAGAGGTAAGGTAGTGTGATACTATTCGGATATAGAAGGAAGCAAGTGTGATTCTTGAGATGGTTGAATAGGAAGAGAAGTGACTATGGTAGAGAATGAATGGTGGAGATGGAATAATGGATGGTTGTATTCACACGAGGTAAATTAGGTGGAATAGGGACCACTAATTGGGTATTTTGATGATTGTTTAGATTGGAAGAAGATGGTTGATTAGGATCAAGTTCATGTTGGGATTCAGCAAGCTCACTCATGGATCTAGGAAAAAACATGGTGAGTTGAGAGGTAAACACTTGGGTGGACTCCAGATTAGAATGATATGCATAAATTTGTTGTAAGGGAGGTCCATCGATGGGAAGATTGGTGGTATTACGAAGAAGATAATTGTGGAGAGCAACCAAATTTGTGTCAAGAAGCTCCTAAAATTTCCCAGATTCACTATGGATGAAAGGAGGCACATAAGCATCGATAAAAGAGGCAAGCAGAGGAGTGGATGGTCTAGAGGAGATAAAATGATGATAAAGGAAAGGATTGGTTTCATTGTGAGCATTGGGATGAAGTATCAACACCTCTTGAAGAGGAGGAATGGTGACGATAGGTTTAATAACCATGGTAAGCATGACCAATGGAGTAGAGGTAAGAATGGAGTGGAGGTTGGTTGGATGGTAATGGGAAATGAGACATTGTTTGACAACACGTTTTGTTCCATTTACTTAGATTGAGACACAGTGATAATTGACATGAAACGAATAAAGCTAAAACTATGTTGATTTGTACTTTAATAAAGAAAGTCAAACAATGTTGTCCTCTCAAAATTCTCTATCTTTTGAGAAGTTCAAAATTGAAATTTTTGAGTTAATACCTTTTCGTTGTTACGATAAAGGGAAAAGTCGAAAAAAACTACGTCTTTTGAGTCATTTTGTGCAATTTGCGGGTCTGTCGGACATTTTTGTCCCAGATGTCCCAAGTTCATTCGGGCTCCCTGTTCGCCGATCGGCCGCTTTACCCAAAATTTGTTTTCTTGCGGTAGCGTCGGAACTTTTGTTCCAAATTTCCCAAGTTCATTCAGAGCTCCTGTTTTCCGATCGGCCGCTTTACCCAAAATTTGTTTTCTTGCGAGCCCGTCGGAACTTTTTGTTCCAAATGTCCCAAGTCACTCGGGCTCGTTGTTCACCTTTCACCCACGTCGGCTGCATCACGAACTTCACGTACTTTCATCCCTCATGTCCCATAAAAATTTGTGCATTCTGTCCCAACGTTCCCGCATCAATTTGAATCGCTCTTTCACGTCCCACATGTCTTAAAGCGAACCAAAGGCCATATGGGATAATTTTTCCCACTCTTCCCAAATATCTTGCTTTTCAAGTTGGTAGATGCATATTTAATGCACATGTATTATATTTCTCTCTCCTAAATGGCTATTTAATAAGCTCTTCCCCTACGCATTTTTACACACTGCTTTCTTGCTATCAATTTCTCATACCCTCGCAATCGAAATTTCTGTGCACATACTCAATTCCCTGATAATTCCATCAAGAGTTCAGAATGTGACTTTGTTTTTCAAATCACTATCAACATGAAGATTAAATTCCAAGGTCAGGAGCAAGTTTCACCGCTCGAGTCTGTCGTTCCGATATAGGGGACAATGAAGTTCGCCACCTAGACTTTGGAGATTTCTGGACTAGGATGACAGACTCAAACCCCTCTCCTATGGCACAAATGATTCATGATAGTGGCTTGGAATTTGCCGTTGGTTTCCCAATATCAGTGTAATGTGCAGATACGGTACTCACTGCGGTACTCATTTCAATCGACTCGAGTGAACTAACGAATGTGCATGGGGAGCTCATTGCCAAGCTCGATGTTGCCACCATTGGCACTACCCTAAGGATTCTGAAATGGACAATTCTATAGTAATCTCTCAGAACTAGGCACAGGCCCTCTTCGACTAGGACAAAGTGAAAAATACAAGGCGAGGGTGGCGAAGTCTTGGCTTAAAAACCCTAAAAAGGGGGTGTCCGTCTCGTCCAAAGCTCTGTTTTGTGCCAATTTTAATGAGGAGCTATTAGATTTTATAATCCTACTAGCTCAGGTTATGGGCTTACCCTCTCCCAATGAGTTCCATTTCTGGATGTGCCCACTTATCAACATGGTGTGCGAAGGAACTCAGAATATCAACTAGGTAGAAATCATCAGCATGAACCTAGTAGAGCAACTGTCTAATGTACAACAAAAAAATAAGTTTTACATGACTTCATATCTGATGTATACCCTAGCAGCATCAAGGCAATGGTTTGGATTCACATACATTGATGCTCATAAAGGTGACCCTATATATGCTTATTGTCCTCAATTCACCTTGGACACTAGCAATCGCAACTTTAGGAGGGTGAATGATGCTTTCACCATGTACATTGTAAGACTTCTAGAGAGCGACACGGCGAGGAGGTTCTCTAATGAAGCCATGAACCTAATATCAAAGTACAATGCCTACTTCATTCAGTTCAGAAAATTCTCCTATATCGGAGCTTACAGTGTGAGAGTACCCCTCTCAAGCTCCTTATGTTCTGCAATGATAAAATGGCCTTGATCGAGATATGCAGGCAATTGGACAAGTTACATAGAACCTGTAGGGATAAGAAAATCACTTTGCTTTGCACTTCTATATATCTTTGGGAAACTACACCTATAAGACGGCTCTAGATGCACAGAACATAGAGAGAGCCCTGGCCCCCATCTCTGTCCGTTTCTTCAGGCCAAGAACTTGTTTTAACTTGAAGAAATTTATTGAGCAGAACCTCAGAATCAATTACCATCATATGTTAGACACGAGAAGATTATTGGGCTAAGCTGTGCTTTGATGATTTTGAGGCAAGGAGGAGACACTATGGCGGAGTTTTCTCTCAAGTGATCAAGAGCTTAACTTGTACCAAGTTTCTGAAGGGCTTCGGGATGATAATTCGAACTATTTTCATATGAATATGAAAACTTGGTCAAACACACTCCTTTGGAGGATTTGGATTGGTTCGAGAAAGGAGAAGGATGATCGGCTGCAATCTTAGCCCTTGTCCTAGTAAGAACCAAAATTTGGTTTGACAGAGAGTTCGTGAGCTTAGAAAGCATTCAGGAGAATCCTCCTCCGAGGATACTTCAACACAAAGAAAGGAGGCATTGATGCCCGGTTCGGAAGCACTGTACTGAGACCCCTCTGCCTCATCAACTAAAGGTCCTACATCCTCCACTCCTGCCTCGTCCACTAGAAGAAAATAAAAGAAGTCAATAAGGAGCTTGTTGAAGAAGATCTCCCTACTGAAACATTGAGAATTTCCCTCGGGACCATAGAACATCATTTTCTCGGTGAAAGCGAGGAGAGTGAAGTGTCGATCTCTATGGGCACTCAGAAGCCCCAACGGATAAAGAAAAAGAAGTTCAAAGCACTAAGCTTAGGGCATCATTGAATCCTCTGTACCAGAAGCCACGAGTGCCCCACTCATATATCGACTAGAGGCAATAGTAGTGCACACTCTGAGTGCCATGAGTTCTCTTTCTCTTGGTCCTCTTACCTCGCCTTCTTCTTCCTACTCTTCTTTTGCATGGGTACATCCTTTCCTTGATAGTAGGAAGAGAAAGTCTTCCTCTCGAATCTCGGGACCCAATTTTGATGATGTGGTGGCCTTATTGGGTACTACCCTCCTACTCCTGCCAAGAAGGCTAGGACCACCTCACGAATAGTATCCGATGCTTAGGGCCAGCAATTCTTGGAGATAGCCAAGCCCAAGGTCAATGCAAGCAAGCAGGATTTGTAGGCGTCGATCTAGAGCTTTCGAGGATCCCCATGGGAGAGTCCACCCCGAAGGTGAGATTTTCAATCTTCAAGAAATAGTCACGGGGTCATTTGGAGGGTGGAAAAAGGGCAACAAACTATAGAGCAGTTTGGAAGAGAAGGCTCGGAGTTCTTTCGGGTTTCATCAAGTCTTCTTTGTCCAAAGATAAAGTTTTAGACCCTACCCCATGACTACTCTTCCACCACTGTGATCCTCGGCCAAGATGAAGTCAGAGTATCAAAGATATACACAAGTAGTCCATCTATGGAAGAGATATGGAGGCAATGGTGGATGATATTCTCATTACGGGGTTGAATTTCATTAGTGAAGCCTTCAAACTAAATGAGAAGGTAAATAATCTACAACGAAACTATCCTCCACCATTGGAAATATAGATAAAGAGCTCAAAACTGGAGAAAGCTGTATAGTAGACCTTCTCCTTATGGGACAGTGATGAAAATATTCTAATGGCAAGCAAGGTCTTCGATGATGCAAAAAGATAACTTGTAAAAATCATGGGTATACAGTGTGGAATGGAAAATCAAGGTCTTTGGAGGAAGCTTTGGGAGGATTGAGAAATAAATGGCAGAAGGGTGAGGCCTTCAAGACTTTGGTGGTATCTGATTTCAAGGATATACATTGCCACCTCCATGATGAAACCTTTGGTGTGCCTCTCTCCTTGCAAGAAATCAAAGCTCAATTTAGAACTTTTGTCAAAGATAATTTGTTCAAAGAGGATCCTGTCTCAAGGAAAAGATGAAGGAAATCTGCTCTCTCCAGTCTGCTATTGAAGAAGCAAATAAATATTATCATACACACGTCAAATTTGACAAAGAGATGGAGAAGTGCCTCGGATTTTGGACCCATTCCACTGCCAACACATTGGTCCCACGTGGCGGAGACATAACAGAGGCGTTAAAAAGGTTTAGACAGCGAATTCTCAAATCAGTGGGCCCTTCTCAATCATGAACACTTGTCTTCTTCTCCTGAATTTTCTCCCTTCTTTCTTTCCTCATCTCAAATTTATTGTAATTAGTTGGGGTTTTGTGTTAAGCAGCCCTTTAACTAAACATTATTTAAATGGTAGTTACAGGGAGTAATTGATTTGTAAAAACTATATAGTAGCCTCTCTTCACCATTTTGAAGGGGGAAACTTGGCTTATTTTGAAAGTGTAAGAAATAGTAAATAAATCAATACAAAAGGATCTTCTTTCTTTTTCAATCGATTCTTTTATTCGCAAGCTATCTGTTGAATATTGTTAGATCATTTGTCTGCATTATGCTAAGAAGCTTTGTATTCTTGTAGATGTTATTTATGGAACTGTGTGTCTTTTCAAATTGCATCTCATTAATTCAAGTACAAATGGTCTCATTCCAATTCATTATATTCTGGCACACATAAGGAATTATTTTGTCATCTATAATTCTGGAGAATGCTTTTCTGCTCATTTCCACATCTTCATTCCTCTGTACTTTTGTGATTGATGATCTATTAAAAATGCTTTCATGATATCCAAGTTCCACAGTAAAACTATGCTCTGTACATATGTAAATAAGTTTTCTTTTGAATAAGGGAACCTCTCCCACTAAAGAGGAGGGACTTCTTGTCCCCTGACTGTTGTTCTTCTTGAAGTCCTTTTTGACGACCAACAGTTTTTGGTGACTCTGCTGGGGAAATCATTTCTTGACGTATTCCAGTTCCATAATCATTTATCGATCATCCTTTGATCTGGCGACTCCACGTTTTACTCATGGGAGAAGGGCCCGTGGTATTGAAAATTATTAGTTTTAGCTTTCGGAACAACAGAGTTTTTCCTTCCCTTTAACAGGAAGAAATGGAAGAGTTCATTCAACAAGCATTCCTCCTGTCAAAAGTAGAACCCCCGTGGGTGGATTTTCTTTAGAACAACTCGGTCCTAATCTTCGTGCTTTGATTCTTGCTGGTGTTTCAGTTCCCCTTCAATCTATTTTTCCAAGAATGTATGTACCATTGCCTTGGGGCCATCGTGTTGGGCCTCTCACCCTTCCTCAGCCTTTGCATGAGTTACCCAGAGGTAACTGGAAGAACTTCCCCAAATTCAGAGGTGATGGTAAGGTACATCCTAACGAGCATATCGCGGCCTTCATAGTTGCATGTGGAGTTCTAGGGGTTGAACATGAAGATGTCTCAGTGAGGCTTTTTTTTAGACTTTATAAGATAATGCGTCTGATTGGTTCTATCACCTTCCAGCTAGAGCTATCACTAGCTGGAACACAATGAGAACAAGGTTTGAGAATCGTTTCAAACCGGAAGAAGACATGCATGCTTTGCTAGCCCAAATTTGTCAAATAAAGAAGGAATCACAAGATCCCGTGAGAGAATTTGTGGCTCAACTCAAAAAATTGATTAACAAAATCCCACGATACTCAACGTATAGATCAAATTCAAAAATGCTTCTTCCTGAATGCCCAATTGCCGAAAGTTAGTTATGCATTGAGAAGAGCTAATCTTGCAACATTGGCCAAAGATCAAACTCTTGTTGTTAGTGTCGAAGATGATTTAATCATGTCAGGGAAGTTGAGAAGAGATCCTTCTAAATCTAGGTCTTCTTCTTCCTCCTCTTCCACTGTTGGGCCTAATATTGATCCATTAGTACAAAAACTTGCAAATGATCTCATCGCCATTAAGAAACAATTGGCTCAGCACGCCCCCTATGCAGACGTTCCAAGGAGGAATTTTCAGCCTAGAAATCATTTGCCTACTTCTCAAACAAGGCTAGCACTTGAAGGACCTCCTATTAAAGTCCCTATTAATGCAACCTATGAAGTTGAAGAACCGGAGGATGAAGAGGTCAGTGAAGATTGTGAAGAATTTGTTGAAGAGGTTGATGAAGAAGCAGAGGAACCTGAGGGATCTTGAGTTAATTTCTTCACTACTGAAGGTGTTGATGAAGAAGATGATTATGACGAAGTAGTGGTGGACATGAATAGTGAATCATACACTGTCATGACTCGAGAGCAGACAAAAAAAAGGAGAAAGTGATGCAGCCAGGCTAAAAGATCCAAGGAACACCCAACGACTATCCCTGTAATTGCAAAAAGAGGATTTCCTATCCCCATTGCATCCACACCCAAGGTGAGTCCTGTCAATTCTACTACTAAAGTTACTTCTTTTTCAACTCCTAAGACCTATAAGGCTAGGGTTCTAAGCGAGGATATCTCGTCCACTTCTGGGTCTTTCGATATCATTGATCACATGAAAAAGACCAAGGTTCAAATCTCAGAGGCTGAGTACTATCAAACCCACCCCAAGGCTTTTGCGAAAATGGTCCACTTTTTCAATTCCCATTCCAAAACTACCTCTAAATTCCTCTTACCCACTCCATCTTCCACACCACAACCCAATCTGGTAGCCTCTGTCACCTCACCTAATGACAAGATCAAACCATTCTATGTAACCCTCCTTATAGTTGGCCATAGACTCAGCAACTGCGTCATAGACTCAGGAGAATTAGAAAACGTGATGCTTTCCAAAGTAGCTCATTCCTTAGGCCTAACTCTCACATGCACTTACGAGTCTTTTTATTCTATGGAAAGTAAGGAAGTACCCCTAGTCGGAAGGATTAAGGATGCACAAGTCACTTTTGCTGCTTTGCTTGAGAAGAAGGTTTTGGCCACTATCCTAGTAGCAGACATTCCTCCTTCATATGGAATGCTGCTAAGTAGGAATTTCTGTAAAGATGTGGGAGGAGAAATTCAAATGGATTGGTCACATGCCCTCATACCTGTTAATGGGCAAATGAAGAATTTGTTGCTTGAGAAGCAGTTTGAGTATATCGTACAAAAAACAGATGATTCCAAAGCACAAATACTTTATGAGGATATGGGGCATGGAAACTATATGATTATGTCTCTTGAGGAGATCCAAATTCCCAAAAAATCACTTAAGGATCCTAATGGTGTTTAGATATTAGAGTTTGATGGAAGTTGTTCCTCTCGGCTGGTTATGGAGCGGTGTAGTATTAGTGTCTCTGAGGGAAAGGTTTGTCCTTTCTCATTCAAGTTACAATTTGAAAACACTAATAATACAAAGTAAGAAGCTCTCATTCTTGGGCTTCATGTGGCAGAAGAAAAGGGTGTGAAGAATCTTCTAGCTCACAGAGACGCTGAGCTGATTGTTAAGTAGGTTAGAAACCTTTTCCAGGTAAAGAATAGGAGGTTGAAACATTGCGGGAATCAGTGTGGGACTCCATCAAATTTCTTGACGCCTTCTCCATTGAAGCAGTGCCTAGGGAGAAGAACACCATGACCTTGATTCACTAGTAGTCTCAGGGTCATTGTTGATACCTCATCTTGACTTCTCTCAAGATAGGTTTACCATTGAAATGATCCATAGGCCCAGTGTACCTGATAATGCAAGTAGCTGGCAAGTTTTCAATGATGATTAGCATTTGATTTCTTTCTTAGAACTTAGGGATAACTTTGAACAATTGTACTTTGAAGGAAGTGAAAATTTACCTCGTGAAAGTGTGCCTTCCGATAAAGAAGATGTCAATGAAGAAGAAATGGATCAAGATGGGTGTATCAAACTCAAAGGGAACAAAATTCCAAAGGGACTGGTGAGTTTAGAAGAATTGTTTGATAAGCATGATAGGTATGTGAAGTCTAAATCTTCTACTGGATCACAACAATCAACTGAGTATGATAAAAATAATATTGGGACTTCCATTGACCCTAAACTCGTGAACATTGGGAAATATTGCACGCCGGAAGAAAAGAAGAAAGTAATTAATCTTTTAAGGGAGTATAAAGATGTTCTTGCTTATTCTTATGAGGATCTAAAATCTTTTCAACCCAAGGAGATGCAACATTTCATCCCTCTCAAACTGGGGATTAAGCCTTTCAGGTAGAAACAAAGGCAATACAATCCTAAGATAGCTGACACCATCTTTCAGGAAATACAGAAGTTATTAAAAGCCAAAATCATTTTTCCTATCCACCATTCAACATGGATTGCCAATATTGTGCCTGTTAGAAAGAAAAATGGTGAGATTCGTATCTGTGTTGACTTCAGAAATCTGAATCAAGCTTCTTTAAAGGACAACTATCCTTTGCCCATGATGGATCAAGTCTTACAAGCTGTAATGGGATCTGAAATGTTGTCTATGCTTGATGGCTTCTCAGGATATAATCAGGTAGAAGTTAATACCGCAGATCAACACAAGACGACCTTCGCTACCCCTTGGGGTACCTTTGCCTACAAAAGGATGCCTTTTGGGCTCATTAATCTCAGTGCCACTTTTCGAGAGAGCTATGGACTTGGCCTTTGGAAGTTTAAAAGGGGAGTGTATTGTCGTGTACCTTGATGACTTGACTATATTTTCCAAAGTAAGGAGATCATTTTCAACACTGAAAGCAGTTCTTGAAATGTAGAAAACATGGGATCTCTTTAAATCCTAAGAAATTTGTTTTTTTTTATCACGAGAGGGAAATTGTTAGGGCATGTTGTCTCTAAAGATGGTATAAAAATTGATCCTGAGTGAGTTCAAGCTATTCAGCAAATTCCCCTTCCAAACAACAAGAAGGGAGTGCATTCTTTCTTTGGTAAGATTAACTTCTTGAAAAGATTCATCCCTAATTTTTCAGAGCTAACCTTGAATATCTCTCAAATGATGAAGGGAAAATAGACGTTTAGCTGGTCTCTAAAGGTAAAGAATACTTTGAAGGTATTAAAAGGGCTATTGCTAAAAATCCCGTCTTAGCATGTCAGATTTGATAAAGATTTTATTATCTATTGTTATGCCACAGGTAACACCCTGGCTTTTGTTTTGACTCAAGAAGATTTTGATAATCATGAAATCCTGATTGCATTTATGAGCTACATTCTAAAAATCATGAGTTAAAATACACAATAATGGAGAAACATGCTTTCAAGATGGTTAAAGTTGTCAAGTAGTTTCATTTTTACATTCTTAACTCTCACTCCACGATATTTGTGCACGATACAACCATCAAGTCCATTCTCACACAACAGGAGTTTGGATCCAAGAGAGGAAACTGGGTGGCCAAGGTTCAAGAATATGACATTGACATCAGACCAACCAAGCTCGTCCATGGAAAAGGCCTGTGTGAACTCATTCATTGAGGGAGCTAGACATGAATTACCAGAGAAGATAAATTTGATCTCCCTACCGTTATGTTTCTTGGCTCAATTGATGAATGGTATGCAGATATTGCACACTTTCTCACATATGGAGAATGTCCCTCTCATTTGACTACCAAAGAGAGGAGAGCTATTAAGCTAAGATCAGCCCAATATGTGTTGTGGGAAAATGCCTTGTTTAAGCGTGGGTTGGATGGAAGATTTCTAAAATGTGTGGACAAGGAACAGAGGAAGCTACTTTCAGATTTTCATAATCAAGCATGTGGAGGGAACTACTCATCAACTGTCACTTCTCATAAAATTCTTCGTGCAAGATATTACTGGCCTACCTTGTTCAAAGACGCATCAAAGTGGATTGATAAATGTGAAGCTTGTCAAACCTTTGTGGGTAGACCCAAGTTGGCTTCTTTTCCCCTTAAACCAGTTGTGATTGAAGAGCCTTTTCAACAATGGGGTTTAGATTTCATTGAAACACTTAATCCCTCTTCTAGTGCTGGTCACACCCACGTATTAACTGCCACAGATTATTTTACTAAATGGGTAGAAGCCATTCCAGTAAAGAGTATTACTTCGGAAGTTGTATGCAGTTTTATCAAAGAAAACATCTTGGTGAGGTTTGGTGTGCCAAACAAGATCGTGATGGATAATGCTTCAAATTTTTCTTCAACTGAAATGATGAATTTTTGTTATGGATATGGCATCTCCCTGGCTCACTCCTCGGATTATTATCCTCAGGGGAACGGAAAAGCATAATCAACAAACAAAAATATGGTGGCTATAATAAGGAAATTAGTTAATGAATCTTAGAGGAACTAGCACAAGAAAATATATGATGCTCTTTGGGCAGATAGGGTCACACCTAAAAGAGCCATTAGGATGTCTCCTTTTTAGGTAGTATATGGAGTGGAAGCTCAATTGCCCGTGAATGATCAAACTACCGACCTTGCATTTAATGAAGGCCATTGAAGACACCGGTTTGATGATTCTTTGGATAAAGGATCATGTACCTTCAAAAATTGAATGAGGACAAATTGAAGGTTCTTTGATAGAATATCTACTCACCTGTGAAAGTAAAGGAATTATTTGATAAAAAGCCGAGATCCGAGGGATTTCAAAGTTGGAGGCATTGTTTCTTTGTGGGATAAAAGGCATGAACCTCGTGGTAGCCATGGAAAGTTTGATTCCTTTGGCTCGGACCTTTCAAGATCGGGCACTTTGGTGAGAATTCTTTTACCTTGATTATATGGATGGTTCTTCCTCCCACTTCCTTATAGTGGGAAGTACCTGAAATTGTTAAGTTGAAAGTCATAGGTGATCGGGAAGTCCTTTGTATATTAAGCCCGTATAGTGTATGTGTGTGTTTCCCCTTCTTGTTTTTGTTGTTTTGTTCATTTGGTGTGTTGTCTTCTGTGTTGGTTTGCTTTTGACTCCGTGGCCCAATGGATAAGGCACTAATCTGCTTTCCCTAGATTTTCTGAGAGTTCTTGCCTTGTCTCATTTCTTTAGACTTTAGCCAAGTCATCCTCGAAGGAGCAGTGTTGTCCTCTCAAAATTCTACCTCTTTTGAGAAGTTCAAAATTGAAATTTTTTGAGTTAATGCCTTTTTGTTGTTCTGATAAAGGCAAAAGTCGAGAAGTCGAAAAAAACTACGTCTTTTGAGTCATTTTGTGCAATTTATGGGCTTGTTGGAAATTTTTGTCCAAGATGTCCCAAGTTCATTCGGGCTCCCTATTCACCGATCGGTTGCTTTATCCGAAATTTGTTTTCTTGCGGGCCCATCGGAACTTTTTGTTCCAAATGTCCCAAGTCACTCGGGCTCACTATTCACCTTTCGCCCGCGTCGGCCGCATCACACACTTTGCATACTTTCGTCCCTCATGTCCCATAAACATTTGTGCATTCTGTCCCCGCGTTCCCCGCATCGGCCGAATCGCTCTTTCACGTCCCACGTGTCCCAAATGAACCAAAGGCCATCTGGGCTAATTTTTCCCGCTCTTCCCGAATATCTTGCTTTTTAAGTTGGTAGATGTGTATTTAATGCACATTTATTATATTTCTCTCTCCTAAACGACTATTTAATAAGCTCTTCCCCTACGCATTTTTGCACACTGCTTTCTTGCTATCAATTGCTCATACCCTCGCAATCGGAATTTCTGTGCACGTACCCGATTCCCCTACAATTCCATCAAGAGTTCAGACTGTGACTTTGTTTTTCAAATCACTATCAACATGAAGATTAAATTCCAAGGTCAGGAGCAAGTTTCACCGCTCGAGTCTGCCGTTCCCGATATAGGGGACAGTGAAGTTCACCACCTAGACTTTGGAGATTTCTGGACTAGGATGACAGACTCAAACCCCTCTCCTATGGCACAAATGATTCATGATAGTGGCTTGGCATTTGCGATGGTTTCCCAATCTCAGTGCAATGTGCAGATATGGTACTCATTTTAATCCTGACTCGAGTGAACTAACGAATGTACATGGAGAGCTCATTTCCAAGCTCGATGTTGCGCCATTGGCACTACCCTAAGGATTCCTGAAATGGACAATTCTATAGTAATCTCTCAGAACTAGGCACATGCCCTCTTCGACTAGGACAGTGAAAAATACAAGGCGAGGGTGGCGAAGTCTTGGCTTAAAAACCCTAAAAAGGGGGTGTCCCATCTATCCAAAGCTCTGTTTCGTGCCGATTTTAATGAGGAGCTGTTAGATTTTATAATCCTACTAGCTCGGGTCATGGGCTTACCCTCTACCAATGAGTTCCATTTCTGGATGTGCCCACTTATCAACATGGTGTGTGAAGGAACTCAGAATATCAACTGGGTAGAAATCATTAGCATGAACCTAGCAGAGCAAATGTCAATGTACAACAAAAAAAGAAGTTTTACATGACTTCATATCCGATGTATACCCTAGCAGCATCAAGGAAATGGTTTGGATTCACATACATTGATGCTCATAAAGGTGACCCTATATATGTTTACTGTCCTCAATTCACCTTGGACACTAGCAATCGCAACTTTAGGAGGGTGAATGATGCTTTCACCATGTACATTGTAATACTTACGGAGAGCAACACGGCGAGGAGGTTCTCACGATGAAGTCATGAACCTAATATCAAAGTATGATGCCTACTTCATTCGGTTTAGAAAATTCCCTATATCAGGATTGCAGGCTATGAGAGCACTCCTCTCAAGCTCCCTATGTTCTACAACGATAAAATGGCCTTGATCGAGATATGCGGACAATTGGACAAGTTGCATGAGAACTGCGGGGATAAGAAAATCACTGGCCTGCACTTCCCTATATCTTTGGGAAACTACACCTACAAGACGGCTCTAGATGCACAGAACATAGAGAGAGCCCTGGCCCCCATCACTGTCCATTTCTTCAGGCCAAGAACTTGTTTTGACTTGAAGAAATTTATTGAACAGAACCTCAGAATCAATTACCATCATATGGTAGACACAGAAGACTATTGGGCTAACTGTGCTGATGATTTTGAGGCAAGGAGGAGACACTATGGCAGGTTTTCTCTCCAACTGATCCAAGAGCTTAACTTGTACCAAGTTCCTGAAGGGCTTCAGGATGATAATTCCGACCTGTTTTCATATGAATATGACAACTTGGTCAAACACACTCCCTTGGAGGATTTGGATTGGTTCAAAAAGGAGAAGGATGATTTGGCTGAAATCTTAGCCCCTGTCCTAGTAAGAACCAAAATTTGGTTTGACAGGAGAGTTCGTGAGCTTAGAAGGCATTCAAGAGAATCCTCCTCCAAGGATAATTCAACACCAAGAAAGGAGGCATTGACACCCAGTTTGGAAGAAAATGTACATAACCCTTTCGCCTCGTCAACTAAAGGTCATACATCCTCCACTCCTTCCTCGTCCACCCAAGTATATCGGAAGAAAATCAAAGAAGTCAAGAAGGAGCTTGTTGAAGAATATCTCCCGATGAAACATTGAAATTGCCCTCGGGACCGAGAGAACATCATTGTTCTCGGTGAAAGCGAGGAGAGTGAAGTGCCGCTCTCATGGGCACTCCGAAGCCCCAACGGATAAAGAAAAAGAAGTTCAAAGCACTTGAGCTTCGGGCATCATTGACTCCTCTCTGTGCAAGAAGCCCTAAGTTCCCCACTCATATCTCGAACTAGAGGCAACAATA
The DNA here is from genome assembly GCA_018340775.1 of Taxus wallichiana var. yunnanensis. Taxonomy (NCBI): domain Eukaryota; kingdom Viridiplantae; phylum Streptophyta; class Pinopsida; order Cupressales; family Taxaceae; genus Taxus; species Taxus wallichiana. The sequence goes on along the minus strand of CM031239.1, from coordinate 305,962,294 downwards.
GTGCACACTCGAGTGCCATGAGTTCTCTTTCTCTTGGTCCTCTTGCCCCTGCCTGTCTTCTTCCTCCTCCTCTTCTTTTGCATGGGTACGACCTTTCGTTGATAGTAGGAAGAGAAAGTCTTCCTCTCGAATCTCGGGACCCAATTTTGATGTTGTGGTGGCCTTATTGGGTACTACCCCTCCTACTCCTACCAAGAAGGCCAGGACCACCTCACGAATAGTATCCAATGCTCAGGGCCAACAATTCCTGGAGATAGCCAAGCCCAAGGTTGACAAGCCAGAACAGGATTTGCAGGCATCTGATCTAGAGCTCTCGAGGATCCCCATGGGAGAGTCCACCCCTGAAGGTGAGATTCACAATCTTCAAGAAATAGTCACCAGGGTCATTGGGAGGGTGGAAAAAGGGCAACAAACTATAGAGTAGTTGGAAGAGTAGGCTCAGGTTCTTGCAGGTTTCATCAAGTCACTGTTGTCCAAAGATAAAGTTTTAGACCCTACCCCACTGACTACTCTTCCACCACCTATGATCCTCAGCCAAGATGAAGTCCAGAGTATCAAAGATATACACAAGTATTCCATCTATGGAAGGGCTATGGAGGCAATGGTGGATGATATGCTCATTGCAGGGTTGAATTTCATTAGTGAATCCTTCAAACTCAATGAGAAGGTAAATAATCTACAATAGAAACTATCCTCCACCATTGGAAATATAGATAAAGAGCTCAAACTATGGAGTAGCTATATAGTAGACCTTCACCTTATGGGACAAGCTGATGAAAATATTCTAATGGCAAGCAAGGTCTTTGATGATGCAAAAGATAACTTGTCAAAATCATGGGTATACTGATGTGGAATGGAAAATCAAGGTCTTTGGAGGAAGCTTTGGGAGAATTGAGAAATAATTGGCGAAGGGTGAGGCCTTCAAGACTTTGGTGGTATCTGCTTTCAAGGATATACATTTCCACCTCCATGATGAAACCTCGGTGTGCCTCTCTCCTTAAGAAATTAAAGCTCAATTTAGAGATTTTGTCAAAGATAATTTGTTCAAATAGGATTGTCTCTAAGGAAAAGATGAAGGAAATATGCTCTCTCGATCTGCTTTATTGAAGAAGCAAATAAAGATTATCATACACACATCAAATTCGACAAAGAGATGGAGAATTTCCTTGGATTTTGGACCTAGTCCCTTCTTAATACATCAGTCCCACGTGGCTAGAGACATAGCAGAGGCATTAAAAAGGTTTAGACAACGGATCCTCAAATCAGTGGGCCCTTCTCAATCATGAACACTTGTCTTCTTCTCTTGACTTTTCTCCCTTCTTTCTTTCCTCATCTCGGATTTATTGTAATTAGTTGGGGTTTTGTGTTAAGCAGCCCTTTAACTAAACATTATTTAAATGGTAGTTACCAAGAGTAACTGATTTGTAAAAACTATATAGTGGCCTCTCTTCGCCATTTTGAAGGGGGAAAATTGGCTTATTTTTGAAAGTGTAAGGATTAGTAAAGCAATCAATACAAAAGGATCTTCTATCTTTTTCCATTTGATTCTTTTTATTCGCAAGCTATCTGTTGAGTATTGTTAGATCATTTGTTTGCATTATGCTAAGAAGCTGTGTATTCTTGTAGATGTTATTTATGGAACTGTGTGTCTTTTCAAATTGCATCTCATTAATTCAAGTACAAATGGTCTCATTCCAATTCATTATATTAAGCACGCATAAGGAATTATTTTTCATCTATAATTCGGAGAATGCTTTTCGCTCATTTCCACATCTTCATTCCTCTGTACTTTTATGATTGATAATCTATTAAAAATGCTTTCATGATATCCAAGTTCAAGATAAAACTATGCTCTGTACATATGTAAATAAGTTTTTCTTTTGAATAAGGGAACCTCTTCCACTAAAAAGGAGGGACTTCTTGTCCCCTAAGCTGTTGTTCTTCTCGAAGTCATTTTTGATGACCAACAAACAACAAGTTTGTTCTTATCTTGATTATTTTAGGATGTGAAAAGAAATGAAAAAAAGGGCTTAAGGGGTTCCAAGGAAATATCAAGTATATGGATAGTTTTGGGTGGTTTTCATTATACAGTCCTTGATATACCCGAAGGTACGTATGAGGCCCGAATCAGTATAGAGTTTATAATGTAGCTGAGAATACCATGTCGGCTTTCCTATTAGGTGATGAAATCCCAATAGTTCCACCTGGTAAGGAATGTTTAGATGTGTGAATTAGTTTGTGTGTTTGGATGTGTGTGATAAGGTGAATGCAATAAAATAACCCCTAGTTAAGGCTAGATTTCAAGAAAGCAATGAAAGGTTCTTTTTAGAACCCAAAATGAAATGTGGAGATTCGATGAGGATAACAAACAAGTGATGCAATTTGAAAAATAAAAAAAGTGAGAAAAATAAGGAATATTTGGTTTACATTTTTCCTTTTTATCTCATCTTCAAAGTAAGCACACAAGTAAAATCAAATCCAAGCAATCCACGATGTAACACCAAAAAGCAAGAAAAGACAATCCAACATGTGTTCCTTCCTTGCAAGGTTAGTGGAAATGAAATAAAAAGGAAAATGAAAACAAACAACAAGACTCACCTAGAGAGGGTGGGTCCCATCGGGCGTTTATAATGTTAACCAAGTTTTTTTGTTCCTATTCAAGTTAATGAACTAGTAATGAAAGAGACAAGTAACTCAAAACATGGAGGGTTTATGGTACCTCACAATGGAATGAATGGATGTGGGTGTAATAATTGAACTCGTCCCTTCTTGTGAGTTTGATGACTCGCATGCACAATAAATAACACTAGAAAAAATGGATTACTTGATAGGAAGGAGGGTTTTGACTAAGTCGGTTCGAAGTGTGAAATTCTTTGGATAGATGTCAAACCTCTTATAACAAGATAAAATAGGAAATATGATAATGGATATGATAAAAATGTAGTATCGAAGCAAAACATAATTTGAAAGTTGAATCTAAGGTGATAAAAGTAGATCTGATCTAAATACGAAAAAATAAACCAAACTTGACAAGGGTCGATGGCGACTTGAGGCAAAAATGATCCAGTTGACGAAAACTAGGGAAAATGACCTGGAACAATAGTGTGAAAATGAAGATCGAAGCTTCTAATGGCATATCGTGACAGTGCAAAACTAGATTGATGCACAGAGACTGTGGAAGATCTAGAAGCAGATAGAAACATAAATGATGTAAAAAATAAATGAATAAGGGGAAATACTCAAAATGGGGACTAGGTCGGTAGCGATCTGGTTTGGTCAACAAGTGGATCGGGACTCGCTTAGTGTGGATTTGGGAGTGACAGACAGAAGGAAATCACATAATTTGAATGGAAGATGAACTGTAAGACCAAAAACACAGATGGATGAAGACCTAGATGGTAGAAAAAAACAAAATGAAGGTTTGTTTGATGATGCTTGAGTGAATCGGTGGTAACCTAGACTGGTTAGGGTATATATGAAAGTGTGAGGATTAAAATGGAGACATGCAGAAAAAATTTAAGGTTGAAAGAGACTAATGTAGAAACCCTGAAGATACTTGAACCCGCACAAGATGTTAGTAGCAAAAATATAGCAATAACAACACAACATATGCCAAAATAAAAGAATCCTTTCTAAATTACCAAATTTGATATTCCAAATCTCCGAGAAGGCTGCAAAGAGGGTTTGATAAGTGCAAAAGCACTCAAAGATGAAGACAAGATCGTAAAATAGCTCAAGGATTCCAAAATTACATCCATTTGCAAGGAGGGGGTAAGGGTGCATTTATAGGGTCATCGGCGAACCGGATGGGTCACCGCCCATTGCGGGGAGCCATCCATTTGGGTGGTGGAATGATGCCCAACTTGAAGCACAAAGGGCCTATAAAGGATAGATTAGGGTTTTGGGGTGTTAAGCGGATTAGGGTTGCATAGGAAAGGAAATGGGTAGGTGGGTGGTTAAAATTAGTAAATAAAGGCCATGAATGGGTAAAAATATTAAATGATGGCCTAGGGATAGTAAATTAGGAGATTTAGGGATGAGAGAAAAATTAGGTGAAGATTAGGATTAATTAATGATGATTAAGGATAATTGAGAAAATGATTTAGGGAGAATAAAATAATGAGATGAGGATTAGAGCTAATTAAGGATAATTAGCCTAAATAATAAAATAAAATGGAAAATGTGTGATTAAAGGTGGGAAATGGGAATTAATGGGATAAATTGAATTTAAGAGGAAAATGAAATTCAAATGGGTAAGCAAGACGATAGAGCGAATATGGGGTGAAGGGGAGGAACGATGCCAAAATTGGTGTCTCAAATGGAGTCCATGGGTTACTATGACTATTCAACCTCCAAAACATATACACAATCATGATATTAGTGCAACAAAATCATATTACCATATGACATGAAACCATTTATCAAATTTTGATAATATAAATCTCTCATCTTCCCATAGTTCATGTAATATTCATATCAAGTGATACATGGAATTTACATGAGAATTCCTATTTTTGGATCTTAAAATGTACTTTATGTGAAAAGAGATATAAAAAAGTCATTTTAATGAGGTTTCCTCTAGAAATTGAGTTTATAGTCAAGAAAACAAATATGAGAAGTGGCCTACTCTCTACTCTTTTTATTAATGAGAACAAGGGAGAGTTTGTCACACTTGAAATGGAAATGCATCACATAGTTGGTTGTAGAATGTTACTGGGCCTAATAAGTAGACTTAATCACAATTATCACCCCATTTATTTTATCATCGCTAGTCAAATGAACACTCAAGATCAGGAAAATATTGCAATCAAATATACATGTATACATCATATACATGATCTACAAGCTCATTTTTAATAATTTAACCATATATAAATCCAAGCCAAAATTTATGAATCAAGAGTTATACCATTATAGATCTATAGCTGATTAAAAATTTAAAATGAAGATATCATTGTGACAAGGCAATATGAAAAATTGTGTCCTAATTAACTATGACTATTATTTTCAATCCATTAGGAAAATATTTCTCATAATTAAGATATACATATAAGTGAAAACCAAAGGGACACAAAATTTTACACATTTTTTATGATCACACTATGATTGAGACACATGGCATAACCCTTTCACTTGGTATCTCATTGTTTATCATAAAAATGTGTAACACATTAGTGAGACTAGAGTAATGATACAGTTTAATAAAGAAAAGGAAGTTTAGACTATACAAGGATTTTATAACTCCATTACTTTGGAATGGTTACACACCAAACCTCGTAGCCTCATAACTAAGTGACATTTTAAACACATGTGAACTCCAATAAAGTTTAGAAAATTTCTCACCATTCTTGGACACATTACAATTAGAATCAAATTATATTATCACTAACAAAAGCATGAATGCTTTTACAGAAATAATGACCTTCCAACCAAAAAGTTAGCTCATTAGTCTAAATACCAAGATGAAGAATTTATTCATTTATTTGTATGTTTCATATCATTAAAAAATTAATTTATTATAATAGTGAAATATCCCAAGAAAATTCTAGAGGAATTCTCATTTAAGGAAGGGGAAACAATTTTCAGTAGTATGATGAATTACACCTTCTATTAATCCCCAATTTTCATTTTGCAAGGTGTAAATTACTGAACCAACTTCATGGTGCATAAATAAAAAAGTGGTAGTAGATATTAAAATTATTTGTGGAAAAAACACTTAGAGAATATATCATTAGATAAAACATAATAATTTATTGAGAATATGACAAATGTAATGCAAAATTCAGGTAAGAGAAAGCACACTCGATCACCAAGAGAGAAACATGTGCATGAGTATGAAATATAGAAGACGAGAAGTGAAGAAGGGTGAATACATGGAATAAAATACTAAAGATTCTCACATGGACCAATAAATGGATAAATTTTATACCATAAGGATTACACATTATTTACAAAGAGGAAACTAGTGACAACTACTATGTTATGTAATTCATTATGTAACTAATTCTAACCTCAAATTCAATTACAACCAATAATACATAAATTTTCCACTTGTGAGTGAATTTAACACCACAAGATGAAGAAAAATATTTGTCAATATGTTCCCAAATAAAAATATATATATTAAGACATACTTCCATTATTTTTTTCTAAAATGAGTAACCGGACCATGTAATTTAGTCACTAACAATTTTGTGGATTCATATAGATTACTCTATAATCATATCACAATACAAAGCTATCTCGAATTATCTTTCCAAATCCACAAACAAATCCTAAATAAGACTCTAGGATCATAAATAGTGATAAAAAAGTGAAGGGAGGTGCCTTTACAATCCACAATTAAATTTTTTCAAAATTAAGAATGTCAAAAATAAAATTTATCAACAATAGTCTCTCCTACGAGTTACATGAACTTGGTCTCTCCTTACTTGGTGAATTAAGAATGATTGTCCTCTTTGAAATGCACGCATGCTTACACACTTTACACATTGTCTTGAAGACCACATGACATTCATTGTTGACACTTGCTAATGTTGTCTCCATAATCACTCCCACTCCCTCCATCAAGCCACTCGTGGTTCTAACCCCCTTGGAAAAATGAGAGAGCTGAATATCATGTGAAAAACAAATTAAAATAATAAAAAGCAAAATCAAAAGTCAAAATTCAAAAGAAAAGAAGAGAAATATCACACACTCTCTCTCAGGGGTCTTTCCAGTATCTCTATCAGGGATATGGACACTTGGATGGCAATAGAGAATTGTTTTTACTAGAATTAAATGTATCTCCATTGGGGCTTTGGACACCTAGCTGGCAACGGAGTAATGCAAGGCTTTCACTTTCCTTCCATTCAATCTATCACTAATTTCTGTTTCAATCACACCTACACGTTGGCTTGTTTTTTTCACTTATTATCTCATGGGTCTTCATTTCAAGAAGTAAATTAACTTTCACGCACACACACTAAACCTCGATGAGTCGCGGGGCTAGTATGTCACCTTATGCGGTTTAGACCTTGTACAACCTCCCATTCTATCTCATTTGTTGTCTCATAAATGGTGTATTCTTTCTCCTTACGTGTTCACCACTGACTCGTGTTTAAAACTACATTCATTTCACTTGCATACATCTTACGCTCCATTTCCGCAACCATACATTTTACTTCTTACACTCCATTACCACTTACGCTGAAAATTTGTGGGAATCTGCTACCTTCTCGCACACCAATTCATCACTTTATACTTCATCAACATTACATTTTTATTCGCACCCCTCCTCATAACACTTCATCATATCAAAACAAAATAAAAAAAAATCAAAACCAAAAACATCACTACCTACCTCACCCTACCCTACCCTACCCTACCCCTACCCCTTACCACCTAGCTCACCTTGGTGAGTCACATATGTGCCTTACCAAGCTCCTCACATCACCCGCTCTCTTTCTCCCGGTGTGGCGAGCCCGCACACTCGCCCCACCTAATATTCCTACCCTGGTGAATCACACATGTGAATTACCACCTAGCTCGGCCACCCATGCCTTGGCTAGCTCGTTCACCCTTGCTTTGGCCAACTTAGTCGATCACACGCCACATCCCACATTGCTTCCATGACCTAATTAAAACCCGACGTACCCCTACCTCCCGGATCGGTTGCACTTGCAACTAAGCTCACTCCCCATACCCCATTCACCCCTGTGCCGAACTCATCTCATTACCTAACCTACCCATCCCCACATCCATTAAAAAATAATGTCCCGCACTCACCCTTTTCCTAATCCCAAATTTACCCTTTCGAGATGCCTAACCCAAACCACACCGACATTTCCCACCCTCATCCCTAAGAACCCTACCCCCATCCCACCTCACCTTTCCCCACTCGGCAAGCCGCACACCAAATCTGGCGAGTCACCCCTGCAAATTGCCACTTAACCCGTCCTAACCTCACTCACCACTCCCGATTCATCTAACCCTTACCCCCACCTGTTTAGTCACTCTACTAACCGATATCGACGATCTCGCTCCTCCTCAACCCCTGCGGGTCACGCTGTGACCCACTCCCAATCTTCACCCCGACTCACTCAAGCCCTTACCTCTATGCTCCCATGCAACACCCATGATTCCTCTCTGCTCCAATCTTGCTCCAAATCACTTCCCTGCTCAAAAAATTTGATCTCTCCTCTGCTTACACTTTGTAACTCCCCAAGCTCTTCCACCGCTATGTAGTCATCGACGTGACTAGCCTTGTTGCTTCTAATTTTTCCGCCGCACCCGCTTAGTCACCCCCATGACCTAACCATCGCTCCACCCTCTCATCGTGAGCCACGCCTCTAACTCACCAAACTTGTTTTGTAACTCTTTGCCTCACCCACTCCATATTACTCATCGACCCGAGTGTCAATCATGTTCATCATTAACCTCAATCAACCAACTCGACATGAATTATCAAATCTTCCATACACTTCGTACATGCCTCTCATCACTTTGTCACATGCACATGACTCGGGGGAAACCCTGTCATTGTTCTCATTTTTGTAACTTGTGGCAAGAATAAATTTATATAATCTTCAAGTGCCACTTTTCATCATGCATCACGTTAGGGAAACTTGTAGTTTTAAAAATTGTCACTTGAGGGGGGATTCATATACAATAACTTTTCTCATTTGATTCTATGACATCCAATCATCATTCATCAATAAAATAACTCTATAGTCTCTACCTCACGAAACCAATCTATCAATCCATTCACAAACTCCAACAAAAGTGGTCCATTCATCACATTTCCAAGTTCTTGTCTATCTAGTCAATCATCTAAGCCCTCGAATACAAAAACCATCGTCATAGGGTTAGACGACCCCATCTTGTCTTCAATTTTTATGCTACATATTAATCCGCTGCAACATGTAGGCTAAGAAGGGGATAAATATAGACACTATAAAATGCACCTTGTGCATAAGGTCCCTTATTCGAAAACACAAAAACATTATAAAACATAAAAAGACCAAAAAAATCACAAAGCCAAAAAAAATGAAGCTAAAAGACAACTCACCATTCATTTACTAACCCTCACCCACTTACATTCGATTTTTTCCCATCACACCTACCCATGTACATGCCCAATGCACATTGCACCCATGTGTTTCCCACTCCCATATGCACTCCAAATGTATAAAAGCACCCTCACCCCCCTTATTCCAACCCTTGGCTCTCAGTGTAAAAAGACTATACTTGATTTTTCTTACTCTCTTGCTTGCATATCTTAGTTTTGCAGGTTTTGAAGAAATAAAAGAGAAACACAAAGGATATATCTAACTTGTTGCAACACTATTCTAGTGAAATTTCAACACAGGGGGATCAATGTGATTGACTTGCGATCTCCATGTAATTCTTGGCGAAACACAATTGTGATTGTCATGTGATCTGAGTCAGGTATAATTGAAATTTTTATTTATTTATTTGTCATTTTAATCAATAAAATGGTTTTATCTCCTAAAAAGGGTTAGAGATATGACCGAGGTAAGTACCCTAACCACCAAAAACAACTAACATTTTTCAAGTGTTCTTGTGTACAAGTTTAGATTCAAATCTAAAGAGTTTTACCGACTTTATTCAATGAAATAAACTACAATTTCCCTTCTCTTATCAATGACAACATAAACCCATGATCCAAACCTAGGCATACATATTGAAATAAAAATTTAGAAATAAGGCTTATTATATCGGGATAAAACCAACAATTGTGAAGCAAATGCATTGTCCTTCCATTTTAGTATTTTTTCCTTTCTTCTTTGTACCCACTTTTCTTTTATTTGAAGTTGTTAGTTCACATAGATTGCATTATTTGAATATGTTATATTAATTTCAATCTTACAACTCTTTCCACTTTACTAGTTTTTTCTTATAGATCTTCTTGTAAAGGATGTTTATGTAATTGTTTTAAACGAGGAATACCGGTTATTTTGCATAACTTGCTTGCAAACTTATGCTTTGCTTAAAATTTGAAGTGGAAAATCTTGCATAGCTTTCCTTTAAGCTTATACATTGCATATAGAATTGAAGCATGGACTTTTATTTAAGTAGAAATTAATGATAAACACATATATCACATTTTATTGATATGTCTTTTTACTCTTTCGCTTTTCTGGAATATTGTAGCATATTTGACATGCATTATTGAAATTTAAAAAATGAAATGAAGTATGTGTCATTTTTCATTTGCACCCATTATGTTTTCAATCATGGGTTGTTGGTTCATGTTGATTGCAGCCTTTAAACAAGTTATAATAACTTCAATCTTTGGTGAATTTTGATCACCGGTGAAAGAAAGGATGGCGATGAAGGGAAAAAAATCAAGGACCGAAACAACGAGTAGATCTAATGGAGAGGAGTGCAGATCTAATGGGGAGAATGCTTAGCAAGAAGGTTTAGCTAATGGAGGGATTCGGTTTACTATTGAAGGCAATGTAGAACACGTGGAAAGGAGAAATCTATGCCCTAACCCAAAATCGGAAATGAAAAAGTTAGATCGGTGGCTAGGCTTGTTGCATGGGGTTTTCAATGAAATGGCCACAAGAAATTCAAGGGCAGAGCTTAGGGAAGTGGGGATTTTAAGCATAGGGTTTCATTCAAAGATGCCCTAGGTAAAACCAATGGAAATAATCCAGAAAATCAGGCGTATTTGGTCGATTTAGCGAAGGAAATCCATTGCTAACCATTGAAGTTTAGGAAGTGGAGGAATACTATCAAAATATATCTCAAGATGCCATAATAGGTCGATTCAATGGCTTATGGCCTTCCTCTACGGCTCTGTATTAGTGGATTTTTCAAAATTGGACAGATAAATGTGAATTTTCCCTCTGCTCCAAAGGTTTTTTTTTTGTTCACTTTAGAGAAGCAGAGGATTACCAGTGGTGCATGGCTAACGGGTCATGGTTCTGGGGTAATGCGGGTCTATTTTTGACTCCTTGGTTCCCAGAATTTGATCCCAATACTCTTTTGATTTCCAAAACACTTGGTTTGGGTGAGACTTCCCAATCTTCCTCTACACCTTTGGTATGCATTGGAAGATATCGGTAATGTTTTGGGTAGGTTTTTAAAATAATACCTGGATCAAACTCATGTGGGCTTGTGCTCTTTCACTTAGATATGTGTGGAAGTTGACTTGAGTAAAGGATTGTCGGATCGAATTAATTTAAAATTCAGAAAGTTTCAACATTCTCAACCTTTAGATTACGAAAATACAACATTCCAATGTAGAAATTACAGAAACCTGGTCATCTGCAAGCATCATGTCCTGTGAATAAGAAACCAACAAAAAGAGAGGCTCTTCCCGACTAGAGGTTGGGGATATTTGGATCCAGAATTGGTGGATATGGCGACATTTAAGGAAGAGCCTTGCAATTCCAGTTCTAAAAACAAGGTAGAGGAAAAAGCAGAAAAGAAAAGTCAGATACAGTCCAAGATCCTCAGGGGACTATGGTGGTTAGCGAGAATGAAAAGGGGGCACTCTCCTGCCAAATCGGATTCGGATCAGGAATCTTTGTCGGAGAATCGGATGGCTTGAACGAACCCTCGTGATATTTCATTGGTAATTACATCAAATAATGGTAAGTGACAAGAAGTACAAAAGAGGAAAATTAAAAAGGTTGAATCTGGTAATATTGAGGACTTTTTCCATCCCCTGGTTGGGAAATAGTTTGTTTTTAGTCGTTTGGTTAAGGTAAATTTTGTAAGTTTCGCAACTGGGGTCTTAGGCTCTATGGTGTTTGAATATTTATGGGGTATTTGTCCCCTATGTTTAATGGGAACGGGTCCCATCAACCCGCCTTATTAATAAATAAAAAAACTTGAATCTTTCAAACAGTTCCACTTTACTAGTTTATGCTTATAGATCCCAGTGAAATTATGTTTTTATGCCACCACCAATCGCCCGCATTCCATTATCGATAATTGTCTAGCAAATACCCTAAAACACCATTTTAGTATTGTTTAACGTGCTCCTTCGCACTAGATTTTGCTTCAATCTTACTAGATCTTTGGTATGTTTTAAAGGTGTAGTTGGTTGTTTTGAGTTACATGATTGAAATAAACTATTAGAAGCGAGGTTGATTTTCACACCACTAAACCCCACAACTGTGAAGCAACACTTTGGTCATGCCATCTCTATTTTCACAACATCACAATGTTTAGATGTTTTACTTTACACCCAAATAATTCTTTGTTTGTGTAAACTAATTTTATGACATATAATTTAAGTGAACAATCTTGCATAACTTGTATGTAAGCTTATACACTGCATAAACATTGAAGTGTGCACATTTTTCTATACAAGAATTCATTAAATATCCATATATCATATTTCTTTTTTGGGTTATTGTGATCTTTCATTATTGGAGCATATTTGAGATGCGTGATTGAAATAGAAAGTTTGAAATAAGGTTTACTATCTCTAGGATAAAACTCATTCGGAAGTTTTGTTTGTTGTATTGAGTTTCACATGATTGAAATAAAAATTTATAAATGAGGTTTGTTATCTCATGGATAAAACCCATGACTCTGAAGTGACTTCATTGTCCTTCCATTCCATTATTTCTTTCATTCTTACACCCACTTTGATTTTAATTTGGAGTTGTTGGTTCACATATTGTACTCTTTGAATATGTTATATTAATTTGAATCTTGCAACTCTTTCCACTTTATTAGTTTCTACTTATATATCCTAATACAAGGATATTTTTGTATCTATTATAAATGAGAAATAATAACTAATTTGCAAGGGTGTTTCTCTACCTATTTTAAATGATGAATGTTGGCTATTTTGCATAGCTTGCCTAAAAACTCATACATTACATATACTTTAAAATTTAAAGTGAGCATTCTTGCATAGCTCTCCTATGACTTATACATTGCATAACCTTCAAAACATGCACATTCTACTAAGCACAAACTAATTAAACACCTTCTACTAAGCACGAACTAATTAAACACCCACATTAATTTTCTAATTGCAAGATGAAGGACAAGAAAAAGACAATTTGGTTTGAAATTGTAGAAATTGCAAGCAAAAAAAAAACTACAGAAATAATTGACAATTGATTTGCAAAAATACGTCAACTCTAACGAGCTATGTTTACCTAGTCCGCTCATAAAATAATAATAAAAACAATTACAATTTACATATTTTTAAAGAGCACTTCCAAAAACATTTCATAGTGATCTTGACAAGTTTGCACCGTCATCCTCCCCTTCTTTCAAAAATTTAGCCTCATAAGTTTGACACTTTAAAAAAAAAACATCTTTGAAAGTAGTAAGGGAAAAGGAAACATGAATATCAATCAATAATATGAGGAAGAACCATCACTTTCACCATAACTGGGTTAACTCTCTCCATTTTAAACTCGATAACAAATCGGATAAACTCCATTCTAATATTGCAGAGTAACTTGCACTGCCACCCACTCTTTTTCATGATCTCCAACACTCTCGACACCTACTTAATGGTGGGGAGTGCTTTATTGTATTTTTTGAACACCACAAACCAATGCGTAACAATGAAACCACAATTTGGATTTCATTACTGTTGAATCGGTGAGCAACCTTTGGTCTAGCACTTGATTTAGAAATGCTGAATTCACCCATTTATGCAGGCTCAGATCCCCATCAAACATGTCATTGGTGGGTCTCTTACGATGATCATTTCAACAACAAAATGCCATAATCAGTAAATGTCTCTTTTAGTAGAAATCCTTCCACTCACCCCACATTCTCGCAATCAATTAAATCGGTTATTACAATCACTATTGATATTTGAATACAAAGAAGAAAACCTAATGTTTTAATCCATACCTAGTGCCATATAGCCCACACTCGCCTTTCAAATATTTGAAACAATCTGTTAATTTGGCTATCCCAAAATCGATAGATGAGCCATCAAGTCTTGGTCTAAAAGCACATTGCTTAGTTTTACATCACAATGCACTATCTCGCACATGACAATCATGGTGAAGGTATTAAATGGCATGGGCTAAGAAAGTGAAATTTGCAACGAAGCGGAGAGGGAACAAAAATGATCAATCGACACTCTTCATTAAGTCAACACCATCATTTATTCTGCATCTTTGATTATTAAGATTTATTTTCATTTTTTCGGTCATCTCTAGATTAATTAAAAGCATGGCATAGAGACAAACGTAGATTTTTTAATAGATTCCTTCACTTCATGTATTAATTTGTTTGGTATACGTGAATTCTCAACTATGAAAATACACATTAAGATTTCTCTCGGCTTTGAGTGCAAGTAATACAATTATACAACAAATAGTCCTTGTCCAATTTGTGCAAAGAATATGTACTCTTGATAAATTTATGGACATTGTCATCGATAGATTCATGGACCACAATTCTCGACCTCAATCGCTTTTTGACTCTCGGTATTGGGTATCTCCAGGCCTTACACTCAACAAGACTTGATCCTTAGTGGGCTCATTGAAAACCTAACAACATCACCAATAGACCAAGATGCCTTATTGTAGATGATTTAATAGTAAAAAATTAATACATTGGAAAGAAGAAGATACATAGTTTGCTAATAGTCATTATAGAAAATCTCTTATTTTAGCACAATTGGGATAAAGCATGACAACATTGTGGAGTTTGGCTTGTGCCTAAAACAAATTTCATTTGTTTGAATAATTCAAATGCATTTGGTCAAACATGGCCCCCACGTTTCCCATGTTAGCACAGTCTATAACAATTTGGAGTGTAAGAGCATTAGGGTAGCTAGTCTCGGAATTGGGATTGGATTCAAGAATTAGGGCATCATTTATGATATCTTCCATAAAGTATTCTCCACGTTTTATAAATAAGCATTAATGCCTAGTTTTTTTATAAATAATTAATCCGAAGGCGTTACACCTATGGGAAAGGGCTTTGCGGACATGCATGGGATTGTGTCAAATTTGACAAACCTAAATGACAAGCTTTGCTAGTTTTAACAATTTTGCTTTTCTCATTTTGCATGTACTTTACTTTTAATTTAAAAGTTTTGACGTTTTTAGTTTCTTAATTTTTTAAAAGATATTTTTAGCTTTTCCATTTTTAACAATTGCATGGTGAATGTGGTGTATATATATAGTTTGCAAGAATATTGTTCTCAAGATTGTTTTCTAACAATTTAGTGGATCGTACACGTGACCCTTGGATCTGTAGCAATACACGGTACTTGGCCGACAAATATAACTACTAAAGGATTTCTAGCCAACATTTCGTCAAGTAACTTACATGCAAACAAATTTGCATGGCCATACCAATTCCTTCCGTACAAACCCATATTTGCTAACTATTGCCACACCTCCCCATTTTCTTGTGCCACCACAAGAAACTATCTCAAGTACCAACTTTGCTTGATTCCTCGCACATGTACAACCAATTCCTCCTCTCCTTCTGTTTGTTTTCCACCTTGCAATCCAAAATCAACCCAAACAGAACACCCCACCCCTTCCCATACACAGAGACTTCCCATATTTCGCCCTCGTCGCAGACTATTGAAGCCCAACGTCGGTTTCGCAAAAGAATAGATTTGTTGGCAAACATCCAAACTTGCTCAATTTGTTTGGAAAATTACCCTGGAATTAAAACAATTTCCTTTGAAGGTTTTCCCTTCGTAGATAGATGCAAATCTGAAAAACACGACCATTGCTTCTCTTCGTGGAACAACATGGACCCTGAAAAGCAACCTACCATTCTTGCATCTTTAACCCAAATCGAGGAGATGCTTATCACACAAGTCAATCCATTACTACAAGTCACCCAAGTACGTGGAGGACAATACAAATACTCAGGACACACCATAAGTTTCCCACAAAACATTACTTCAATAGCAAAGTACCTACCACACCGCCTTGGAGATTTGGACATAGTACTCATACAAAGGGAAGGATATAATTTTAAAAAGTATGATTTCTACGTCAGTAGATCTTGTGTTTGGGAAACCTTGCAATATAAAATCCAACACGATCCCTATTACAAAGATGTCTTAATCGACCATGATGCCCTTTCCTCCCTACCATCTGAGTTGTCAAATGTTTCCTCGTCTCTTAACACAACCATAGTGGAATTTCCCCAAATGCAAACTATCTCTACAGCTCATGGTATTGATGCTTCCACTGACTCTGACGAAATGTATGAACACTCATCATCTTTTGTGCCAACACCCCACAATTCAAGAACAAAAGAAGAGGAAATCGAACAATTATTGCTCAACCACGATGGTAACACCCCATTTACCATGCCATGGCTAGAGCTTGGGCTCTCGCCTATAAATGAATACAATACGGAGGGCCTGTTCTCAATGGCCTTCCCAACTTTGTTTCGATGAAAAGCAATGTGGCAATAGCCCCGCATAAAATAAGTTCCAATGCATGAATATGCTCTTCATTTGATGCGCTACCATGATGGCCACTTCGGTTCCCACCCACGATTTCGCTACTTCCTTCTAAACCTCATAATGCGGCACAAAATCCAGTCCACAACTACAATTTTCATGAAACAAAACATCGAATCTAGAATCCCTACAACAATTGGAGATCTGCGAAGACAACTATTGGAATGCCCCAAAGATAACCTCCCAAACAGTTTAATGTGGTTTGGATCGAGCCTTCGAGGGACGCGTTCATTCTGGGAAAAAGCATAAGTGAGCTTTCAGATATGGTGGAACAATTGGGGACACCAACCTTATTCTTCACTCTAAGTGTTGTAGACACTAAATGGCCAGATCTCCACAATATTATGTATGGTGAATGCCCTACTGATCCTCGATCCACACAAAGCATTGGAGAACACTTAACATTGTCTCAAACCCTCATTGAGTATCAACATACCTGCATCACAGATTCACAATATTTCGTGAAGAAATATTGCAGAAGGAACTTGGAGCAGTAGACTATTGGTACATGTAATAAAATCTACTATTTAGTAAGTTTGTTTTAGACTAGATAACTAATATTTATGTTCTCTCATCTCGCAAGTATGAATGGTAACATAGAGGCTCTACACACATCCATGGTTTATTGTGGCTCGAGAACACACCGAAATTTAATGTAGTGGATTGGGAGGATACAACAGTTATTGAGGCAACAAAATAATACTTTGATAAGTTCATGTCTACCTAGAACCCCCATCCAACTTGCAACCGCTTGGATTTTGTTCATAGGTCACTGCTAGATGACCCTTGTTTGCTAAATACAACACAAATGCTATCCTCCTCCCCACATACGTAACTTGAAGAACCGCTTAATCGTGTTCAACGCCTCAAAAATGTTCGGAAAAAAATGTGTCTACGTAGAAAGCAATCACAATCGCAAAGGCAGTACAATGTACCATGGGCCATGCAACCT
This sequence comes from Taxus wallichiana var. yunnanensis, assembly GCA_018340775.1. Classification (NCBI taxonomy): domain Eukaryota; kingdom Viridiplantae; phylum Streptophyta; class Pinopsida; order Cupressales; family Taxaceae; genus Taxus; species Taxus wallichiana. Next base: position 305,944,901 of record CM031239.1, on the reverse strand, counting down.
ACTTCATCCCTACTCATTGAAAGTGATGGGAAAATTAAGTACCTCCATTCGAGAAACAATGATAGACTATACATACACAATCAAACTATGATATCCATATGGAGACAAAATGTTGATTTCCAACTAGTACTTTCCCGCCATGCAATTCTGAGGTATATTGCAAAATATGCTTCAAAAACAGAGCAATGTTCAAAACCTATCACCAAATGCTATCCAGATTTTCAAGAGATGCTGACACAGATTCACCAAAGACACACATCAGATCCACAAAATGCTCATAAAGAGCATTTTTGAACATGACATATGCGCACAAGAAAAATGCCACATGCTGCAAAAATTGCCACTTGTTATGTGCAACCGTTCATTTGTATCATTAAATGTTGGCTAAAAATATTGAGACGTGTCGTTTAAAGTGATGCCGATGTACAAGAAACAACCACTTTCTTGGATGCATATAGAGTTCTCCCTGCAACCATGGAACACCTACCACTAATTCAGGTTGCTCGAGATTGAAGATACAAGTAGGAACCGTAAAGGAGATAAATGGAAACTATGCTCAACTAAAGCAATTGTTCGGGTCCACCCGAGATTTGTGGATGTCCCAACTCAGGATTCAACGTCATATGACCTTTTTGTTGGTTAGAACTCCTTTTATACAAGCCTTTCAGAAATATTGCCTCCGAATTTGGCTCAAGCCCACATGACATCAACGACACTTGGGACATGTTCAAACACAACTACAAACCATGGCATGTTTTACGCACTACCACAGACACAAGACATGATACAGATGTTAGTTCTGACTCTAAGGTCAAATGTAGTATTCAACATAAACCATTGCAAGAATGGTAGGTCTTCACACAACTTCGTCAGGAAACAACACGAGTCTTGACAATCTTGAAATGTTGGGGAAATGATATTTTGACATACACAATAATTGGAACATACATGGCATTATGCATGATTTGCAGATAACTAGTTCATCATTCATCGAGAGAGAAAAGGCAGACACAAATAACACTAGCATGTAAGCCACACCACCATCTACCACACTACCTTTGTCTTCAGAACAACAACTAGCTCTTGATACCATACTACACCATTCAACAAACAAAACACTTCTACCTCCACTAAGATTGATAATTCAAGGAATAGTTGGCACATGAAAATCATTTTTGATAAATAAAATATGGAATTCATTTATAGAAACATCAACCACATCTCCCTCGCCTCTCCTTCTGCTCGCCCTACCGGTGTTTCAACATTCAACATCTCCAACCCATAATCCATGCAGTCCTCGTATTCTAATCAAAGAATTAAAACCCCTTGAAGGCCAAACATTATCGTCTTTTCAAGAGTCGCTAAAACATATAGAATATGTTCTTATTGATGAAATGAGTTTCATTGGCCCAAAGTTGCTAGGAAAAATTGACAGTAGGCTACTGCGAGGCTTTCCCACACTCAAAAACATCTGAATTTGGAAACAAATTAGTCATCCTCCTCGACGACCTCGCAATTACCATCGGTTATGGACAATCCTCTTTATGCAAGTAAATCCTATGGAGCCACCCTTTGGAAGGGATTTCATTCTTCCATTACATTACAAACTATATTTCAGCAACAAGGAACAATCGATGCACAAGTTTCATTCCGGAATTTACTGCTCAACATGCGAGATTCAACCCCTCTTATTGAGGATTGGGAACTCCTAATGTCTCGCAGACACACACCTAACTCAGCAAGAGCTCAAAAATTTTAAGGATGCACCACATTTGTTTGCAAAAAATGACCTCGTGGACTCCCACAACCTTTAGATGCTAAAGGCATTGAACGTTCTGATCGCCCAATCCATTGCTGAAAGTAACAGGGATGGACCAAGAAATCCTAATGATGATCAGTTAGAGCACAAATTTTTGTTGTGCAAACAACAAAAAATCATGCTTATTGTAAATTTATGGGTTGACACAGGCCTCATAAATGGTGCTACAGGAACAATCACCGACATTGTCTACAACGCATCAATGCCACCACCAACATTACCTTTATTTGTTGTTGTCAAATTTGATAGATACAACAGCCCATGTTGGGATCCCTCCAACCTGTTACATATTCCGATACCCCCTATTTCGAGAGGGAATCGAAGACAATTTCCACTTAAAATGGCTTGGTATTTAACTATCCACAAGTCCCAGGGACTTACTATGCATAGAGAAACTAACGACATTGGAACCAATGAAAGGTAGGGTCTGACATTCACATATTTCTCCAAAGTTTTCTCACTTGAAAATCTACGCATTTCACCTCCTTTTTCATTTGAAAGGTACTCAAAAATGGTGCACATAACAACACTTGGAGTAAGAAGAAAGGAGGAATCAAGACTGCTATCACTCAACACTTCGTAAATACTACACTCTACTTTGATAACACCTCCACTACTACTTTACTCAACACTTCTTCTATCCTAGATGACATTTCGGTTCAAGGGGTATCAAATGAACTCATGTTCACCAGAAATAAAATTACCCTCAAAATGCTACCATTCATGATATAATTCTTCTCATGTTAAGTTCAAATAAAACAGTCTACAAAACAATACCACTCATGATATGAGATTTGTAAATGTATATGTACGAATTTGTAACAACTTTGAAATGAAGAGATGAAACCTTTAAATGAAGTGGTTGGTCTATATATCTTCAATTACAAAATTACACTTTTCAACATACATGTTCAATTTTTCCTTTTTATTGTTGCATGTTTCTTTATAAATACATAGTTATGTTTTCAAAATAAATAACCAAGTACTAAGCATTACATACTATCACCTAAGCTTGCATCTAAAGGCACAAAATCACTTCAAAGCATCCATCTAGCACACTCACTCAAGGGAAAAGGGATACATTCTTCTGCATACACAACATAGGATGGGAATTCTCTTCTATTTCATCCCACGCATTTTATACATTTGCTACATTCTAGATCTAGCCCACTATCATTGTGCAAGTTGCACAAGGGCCTCTAGGGCATCATTACAAACACACTCACACATAACCACATGGATTCTGAGATCTAGTGCACCACTCGCTCATAAGTTCACTCTTTGGGTGACCGTTGGGGTCAATCTGACTCCCCATTCTGCATTTTTCTTTTTAGGGTTGATGTGGTTTGTGTGCTTGTGTAGGTGAAATATTCCTTGGTATGTTACAAGTACATTTGTAGATCAGAAAAAAATCTAGAGTGATAGATAAAAAGGACAAAAATATCATATGGCCCTGAAAGAATCAAATCTACAACATCTACCTAGACACCAACACCCTGATTCAAACACTAACGCTAGATGATCTTGTCCTCTCTCAAGAGCTCCTGTCCTATACAATTTTAGAGTCCAAAAACCTCACCCAACCTCTATGGCACTCTTTCCAGTCAGATCCAATAGTCACATAAGCCATATCACATTTAGATCCTCTAAAATCAGTTAAATTTCCTCCTCTCTTGCATTTTCTTAGGGTTTCACATTTGTAAATACTATTTTACTTGTGTTATTACTATATTTTATCATTTATACATCATTTATTACAATAGTTACTTTGCGATCAGATTTAATACAATTTATATTAAATCATTTGGTGAACCCGACACACCAGTCCTCTCCACTCACACTCAGACAATCTTGGCTCAATTATATTGGTGGCACTCTTGATCCTAATCATACTTATATCATGTTTCCTATGCCCTTCGGCCATGTCTCTATATGCAATGATTCATTCCTTGGCTATACACAAAATCTCACTCGTTGGTATGCACATGATTTTCCACAACCTCCTTTTACTGATGAATAATATGCTATGGGTATGTATAATTTACGTTGCATAGGCTCTTTATATGATCAACCTCACACTATTGCATACCAAGTCTCCAATCCAAATCCTATAGGCTATGACCCTGACATTGATGATCTCCTGGATGAGTTTACTTGATTCTTCACCCCTTACACACTTAGGGGGCATCACACTTTATCCCCCTTCCATCACTATCAAGTTTTCTCTAGTATTTACTACCACACTTCACTCTTTCCGATTTATGATTAATATGTCTTAAACACTCCTAATTCCTTGGTACACACATTGTACCTTCATTACTGATGACACACTCTAGTTCCACATTTCATACTTGAATGTTAAGGGTTAAATTATTAAATGACCCTCACATCATCCACACTTTACACTCTATGCTTCATGACATTTATTTTTCTTCACACTCACAAGTCTCTCGGTACATCAGAACTTCATTTCCTGATGACACATTCTAGTGATACGGTTCACACTCGAATGTTGAGGGATATTTCATCTATGAACCTCAAATCCTCTACACTTCACACTATGAGATTCATGATATATCTTTCTAGTATCTATTCTCACGTGCTACACTCATTTCCCAATGACACACTCTTGTTCTATGGTTCATTCTTGACTGTTGAGGGATCATTTATAAATGAAACTCATCTCATACACATCCAATAAGGGGAAACATTACTCTTATCATCTCCACACCTTGTATATCACACCATCACACTCATACAACATTTGCATATCTTGGTTGCATTTACTCTTGTCAGCTTATTCTACTTACATGTTACACTTGTTTCCTATGTTAGTTAGATTCTTAGTATGTAATTATATTTTTCTATATACACACATGCGTTCACTTGGTATCTTGAGGTGAATGCAAGACCTATCATAGATTCATACATGATGCATGATTCTCAACACCACTGCTTAGCAGTCCCAACGAGGCTCCTTAGGGCATCTACCTTTACTACTCTCACACACTTCAGGATCTATTGATTCATTATTTACTACTTCTTCTTATTAGCATTTACTTTTCACCAATTTATATACACTTTGACATACTATCTATCTTTCTAACATACTAATGGGTGCTTCATGTGTAGCATATGCCTTGCAAGACTATATACAACCATGGTTATCTGATACATTTTGCTTTCTATTGTTTGTTATTATATGTTATTATTTGTGGGCTATGCCCTATGTCTTGTGTGATCATTGTATGACTTTGACCGCTTAAACCCCGATTATCTTGTGATATGCGAGTAATATCCCATGTATGAAACCCCCTCAGCAGTTTATCTTGTTTTCACACTTGCTTATTACATTGTCTTCTTTTTCATGCTAGCTATTTTTACTACTAACAAATGTTATTAGCCTCTCTTTGTTCATGTGCCTTATTTTTATTAAGCACATACCTTACTCATGTAGGTATCCACTTCAGATATACATATCATATCGGGTTCCTCTCCTTTGGACCACATTTTCCTACAATCATCGCATGCACCCCAAATGAGCGAGAGCATCTATTGGTTGAAAAATCACCCCTACAACAGTTCAGAGCTACAATACATGTCAACAACGTACATAATCAACACAAGAACACAATCACAAAATGGCCTAAAATCTTACTCGTGTCCAAAACACTGAGAAAATACTAGCACCTAAACTTGGATAGTAGTGGTGAGTGCTTGTGTCCTCCTGGGCACTAATGTCTTAGGAAAAAACATTTAATTTCATAGTTCAAAATGATCTCGCAACATTTTTCGTAATAGCTTACAAGAGTGGGGACTTTCCTCCGATACATAATTCACTTTATCAAGTACATTTTAATTACAATCAAGACTAATCGTGACTAATCATAACAAATCGGGATGTACTATCTGCATTCGTGTGTTTATTCGGGAAGTGTCATGGAAGGAGAGAAAAACTAGACCTCTCACCCCAAAACTCATCTCTTGGTATGAGATCACCCAAAAAACTCGTACTTGGCATGAGATTGCCCAAAAAAACTCTCTCTCAACGCGAGATCGTCCAAAAAACTCACTCTTGGCGTGAGATCGCCCAAAAACATCACCATTTAGCAAAAAATTCAGTAGCATCTCCAAGCAAATTAGGATAATTCTCTATCTTTTACACTCTTATAAATTAGGTGCACACTTTCCTTTGACATAATTTCACACTTTTACTTACTTATACACATGTTTCTTTGATTCATCATATACTCAACTTTGACTACTCTTTCGCTCTTCTTTTGTAGGTCCGTTCTTAATACACAATAAGGAGTAACTCACATTAACAAACACAACACACTACTATGCACACGCTTCACCCCTAGGGTCCACTTCCCTTTTGTAGTCTTAACACTTCGCATTACGATCACTCCATGCTTCACTTTTCCACTCAACATGCCATTGGCTACACTCTTCTTTACATGATCATAAGGTACGCATCTTCTATCTAATTTATGCTATCGAGTATTCACTCAACACCATAAAGTGGGGGAAACATGCAGACACAAAATCTATGCACTTGGGTACATTTCTAGGTCCTAAAAGCATGCTAGCATTTACATGATTCCTAAATAAGAAAACTAGTAATTAACACCCACTTTTGGCCTTTTGCTTTGTCTTCTACACTTTTATTGGCTTTATACATCTTTTATTTTGTTGACATTTTACTTTTTTATCTTTTTATGGCCTCAAACACTAGCGCCTAGTTGGGACACTAGCGCCAAGCACTCTTGTCCTTTATACCTATTTCTTATCCTTTTGGGCCCCTTTCACTTCTCAATTACTTTTTACTACTTTGAGTCGGCATTTCAGTTCTCAATTATAAAATTCAAATAAGGGAATCATATAAATACATAGTTATGTTTTCAAAATAAAGGACCAAACACTAAGCATTACATATTATCACCTAAGCTTGCATCCAAAGGCACAAAATCACTCCAAAGCATCCATATAGCACAATCACTCAAGGGACAAGGGCTACATTCTTCTTCATACACAACATAGAGGGGTACATTCACATATTAGATAGTGAATCTAAAGTGACAAATAGAGAAGGACAACGAACATCATGTGACCCTAAAAGAACTAGATCCACAAAATCTATCTCGGAAAAAAATGCCCATATCTAGACACTAGCGCTAGGTGTTCATGTCCTCTCCTAGGTGTTTTGCTCTTGTGCGCTTTTAGGGTCCAAAACCCTCATCGAGCCTTTGTAATAATCTTTCCAGCCAAATCTAGCAAACACATAACCCAAATCACATCCAGATCCTTTGAAATCAGATAAGTCTCCTCCTCTCTTGCATTTTCTTAGGGTTTTACATTTGTACATGCTTGTTTTCTTGTGTCTCAATGTATATTAGCATTTGTAAATAATTTATTATAGTACTTACTCGTAAATAAAATTTAATATAGTAGTTACTCGTATATTAGTACCAGAAACTCATGTCCTTTCCTGGTACCCCTATCCCTCTCTTTCTTCTTTTTACTCTTTTGGGTCCTTTTCACCTTTTGGTCATATTTTAAAACTTTGGGTCGGCCTTTTAGTTATCAATTATGAAATTAAAACAAGGGAATCATATATATATACTTAGTTATTTCTCTCAAATAAGGGGCCAAACATCATAAGAATTATCTATCATCACCTAAGCTTGCACAAAAGGCACAAGAGCATTACAAGGCATACATCTAGCACATCCATACAAGGGAAAAGGGTTGCATTATTCTATATACACAACATAGGAGGGGATTTCATTCTATTCCATCACACACATTCTACATACTTGGTACAATTTACATATAGCCCGCTATCATCATGTAAATTTCACAAGGGAAACCTAGGGAATCATTACACACACAAGCATGGAGAACTACATGGAGTCTGAGATGTAGTGCAATGCTTGGTCATAAGTTCACTCTTTGGGTGACCATTGAGGTCAGATCTAACTCCCCATTTTGCATCTTATTTATTAGATTTTATGTGGTTTGTGGGCATGTGTAGGTAGTCATCTATTTTGTAGATTACATGTATGATTGATGACATTGCAATGAAAACATAGCGAAAAAAAGAGATTAACAACGAAGCTCCTCCACCTCGAAAATATCAAGTTCAATGCATATGAGAGGACACTAGTGCCCTGATTAGTGACTAGCTCCCGTGACACTCCCTGTCCTCCCGTGGGTTCTTATTTCTTGTACATTTATAGGGTTTTGAACCCTCATCGATCCGATTTGACACTGTTTCTAGTCAAATCCAACATATACTCAATCCATATCAATCCCAGGTTGCACAAAATCAACTAAGTCATCTTCCCCTCTCATTTGCTTAGGGTTTTGCATTGTTAAATGCTTATTACTTTTGTCTTATTGTATTTAATTACTTGAATATCATACATTATAGTAGTTACTCGAAATAAAGATTCAATTTAACTAGATTAAATCAAGAATAGGGAAAATATAAGAATCAATAATTATTTCTCAAATATACACTTGATCGTATTAGATTATAAAATAGGCCCTGGACACATTACATATGTCAATATAGAGATTTAGACATCACAAAGAAATTGAGAATTCAAGTGAATTCCAAAGAGAAGAGATGAAATGACCGTAAAAGAAAGAACCAACCCTTAGAATAGAACAATCCATGCTTTTAAAGAATAAATTTGGAGGGAAAGAGAAGTTTGAAATAATTCAGAGGAGACATGTAGGAAGAATGGAAGATTGTCCTTGTAGAAAATTTGGAATTCAATATTGACAATGTTTCAAGGGGAAAAGCAACCATATGAAGTAACTAGATGTCCGAAATGTCCCATGTCCTCAAGCTCCATGTTCTAGGCCAACTTTCATGGCATTATGTTGAGCATTGAACTTTGCAACTAATCTAGGAAACATGGTGAGTTATGTCATCATCACTGGGTCAACGCATATAACTATGTCCTTGTTTTTTTTACACTTTTGTACTTTCAAAAAATATGGCCCACAACCGAAACTTAACCAAAGATTTATGTTTAAGAGCTACATTGCATCCATAATTTACCTTATTTTTTAATTTTTAAAAGTATTTTTGTAAGATTTATTGACTACTCATATTTTAACATATTTGTGGCCACCAAGTGGGACACACTTACATGCTTTGACCCCATGGCTTCTTGTGAAGTAGGAATAGCTTAGGAGATTAATGTGAGCTAACAATGTTTGACGATAGTGATCTTCCATATAGAAGGAGGAGCAATGGGCTCAAGAACATGGCAAAGATGAAAGAAATGTCACAAGGTGACGAGAGATATCTTCGCATACTATTAGAAAAGTAGTGGTAGAGGCATTGTTGCATCCAAATGCAACTTAAATAGTTGAAGGAATGTTGCCAAATTGTTAGGGATGTTGATGTGGTGGACCATGGAAAGAGTATTCCACCACATGAAAATAACGTCTTGGATTGGAAAAATATTTGGTGGCTTGGCTAGAACATCACGGCCGCAATAACGCCTTGTGGCATTTGTGTGGATTGACAATATGACACGGTGGGAAGAAACAAAAGGTGGTAAGAAAAGAAGGGAGAAAATGAAAAATGAAGGGGGATAAGCATGTAAGGGTTAAGTATCAAGACTTAATGATTAGGAATGAAGCTTTGCGGCTTTGTACAACTCAAACTTAGCACAAGAGGGATACACTAAAGTATCGTAGTGGTGCACAGGAGGCACAAAGGATATGCAATATGACAAAGCTTGGAGCTTTACAACTTGGCCAAGGCTTGGTAGGTTGGCAAAACACTTCTCAAATTTGAATAATAAGCCATGCCATGAAGGGGTTTTGATGTGAGCACGGGAGTGATGTGCGGTAATGCATAGTACACAACCCAATGAACTAAATAAAGTGTCGCCAACTCCACAAGAAGAGATAAGTTCTCGGGATCTTGGGTCCTTGAGAGCACAAGGTTAATAAAAATGGGTGAGGGGCTCATTTTGGTTCCCATTCGATTAACAAAACCAATGATTTTGTTTGAAATGACATATTTGGATCATCTTCATTACTATTTGGGTATTGAAGTGATTCAAAAATCCAAGTATATTTTTATCATACAACCAAATTATATTGGTAAGATTTTGAACAAATTAAAAATGATAGACTATAATCTACATAACACACCCATGAAACAAAATCTTAAATTGATATTAAATGATACCACAACTAGACTAAACATTTAGTTTGGTGTTAATGCTCTCTAAATTCATGAAATAAATGAAAGAGTCATTATGTAGCAACAATAAGAGTTCTTTGATATCAAAAATGAAACTTATTATTTTGAGGTAAAATATTCCGAGGAATATTTTGATTCGATATGTACACTTAACAATTTTGAATGAATTCATACAAATAAAAATGATTAAACATAAGTGTTTTTATAAATTTACAATGTTCGGGAATTGGAAAAATGATGGTGGAAAAGCGCAGAGTAAAGGAAGAGTCGACCCATCAAAGAAATTGGCCCAAATAAAGGTTGGCTTTTACAAAACTAATGTTATGGTCGAGCCTTTTACAACTATATTATCTCTATATCATTTAAATCTTTTCAACCCTTCTTTTCCTACATTTGCAAGTCTCATTTCATTTTTTTCCAATTGAATTTAGGAAATGCATTCCACTTCTGATAAACATTAGTGTCGAGATTAAATTAAAATGAATATTACTGTGGAGCAAGATATATTTCAAGGGGGGTTTTGTTTTGGTCAATTGATTTATGAAAAAAACGCTCTTTACTTTCACAGCCCAATAACAGATCAGATAAACTCCGTTCGAATTTTGCAGAGGAACTTGTACCTGTCCCCGATTCCTCTTTGATGATCTCCAACACTGTTGACACCTGCTTCATGGTGGGGTGTGCTTCAGCTGTATTTTTTGAACACCACAAACCAATGCGTAACAATGATACCACAATTTGGATTTCATTGCCGGCTGAATCGGTGAGCAACCTCTGGTCGACCACATCGAGCACTTGATTCAGAAATGATGAATTCACCCAGTTATGCAGTGTCAGATCCCCTTCAAACATGTCGTTGGTGGGGCTCTTACCAGTGACCATTTCCAACAACAAAATGCCATAACTGTAAACGTCTCTTTTAGTAGAAATTCTTCCACTCAGCCCATATTCTGCAATCAATTACATCAATTATTACAATCATTATTAATAAATACTTGAACACAGAGGGAAACATCATGGTTAAATCCATACCCGGTGCGATGTAGCCCACGGTGCCTTTCAAAACTTTGAAATCAACAGTCTCAGGCCCTGCTATTCTGGCTATCCCAAAATCTGATAAATGAGCTGTCATGTCTTGGTCTAAAAGTACATTGCTTGGTTTTACATCACAATGCACTATCTGCACATCACAGTCATGGTGAAGGTATTCGATGACATGGGCCAAATCTATAGCTATGTTTAACCGTTCTTTCACTCCCAATTCACAATTCGGATGATTGTCTGGATACAAATGCTTTTCTAAGCTTCCATTACTCATATATTTATATATTAAAGCTTTGAAGTTGTCGGTGGAACAGGTGGTTATAATTTTGACCAGGTTTCGATGTCGAATCTTTCTCAATACTTCACATTCTTCTGTGAAATTCTTGTCGGCGTCCTTTTTAATCAAATTGAAAACCTTCACAGCAACATACCTGCCATCACTCAATAATCCTTTATAGACTGATCCTGAGTTACCCTTTCCCGAAATGTTGAGTTCATTAAATCCATCTGTCGCTTTAACAATATCTTCATATGATAACTTTGGAGGTATAATACGATTCAGGAGCCATAGCTGCATTTTTTTCCAAATCTTTACCCTCTTCCTCATACACATAATTCGGAGAATTAGAAATATACATGCAGTAGCACAAAATCCTGATATTAATCCTATAGCTATCACTAATCCTATCCTCTGTCTCGAGCGAGAACTTACCATATGATTGTTTAGCATTATACTGTTTTGCCTCCCACATGAGGATTCATTCAACCCAAACGTGCCAGCATTTCCTATTAGCAATATAGCTGCAGTGCCATTTATAAAAGATATTCCTTCATCTGCGTCTACTGCTAGACAATTGAATGACAAATCTAAGAAATCAAGGAATTTCAACCTTTTGAAAGACATTGGTATTCTACCTGACAGGAAGTTGGAAGAAAGATCCATATACTGCAACGCCGTGCATTTTCCAAGGGTCTCTGGAATCATGCCATTCAGCTTGTTGTGGGAGATGTCTATTGCCTGAGCCCTCACAAGGTTACCAATCTCTTGAGGCACGGAATCCTCTAGATAATTGAATGACAAATTCAGATAAAACCTTATATGAGAGAGATTTGCAACTTCTTGTGGTATGCTTCCAATCAGAGAATTGTGAGACAGGTCCAGAAGCTGTAATTTTTGCAGTAGCCTAAACTGAACGGTATCATATCTGATAGGTGGTTGTGATGAAGAAAAAGCCTTTTCAGCCGTTGCAAGTTGCCGATGGATTGAGGAATTCTGCCAGAAAGATTGTTATGGCTAATCTTCAACAAACGCAGATGTTTTAGCTGACCAAATTCATCAGGGATAGTCCCAATAAACTGATTTTTTTGGAGAAACAAACGTTCCAGATTATGAAGCCTTCTCAATGGTGGAATGGTACCGTTCAAATGATTTACACTGAGATCCAGAACGGCTAAATTAGTAAGATAGCCAATCCGACTGGGTATTTGTCCAGAAATGATGTTTTGGCCCAGATCCAAGTGTATCAGTTCTAAGAGGCTTCCCAAAGAGGAGGGAATGACACCTCCTAATCTATTCCCACGCAGGGACATATATTTTAGCTCATAAAGCCTGCTTAGCTGGGGCGGGATTGAACCGTGAAGGGCATTAGCAGAGAGATCAATGGTCTGAAGAAAGGGCAGATTGGCGAGATGAGAAGAAACAGAACCCTGTAAACCCATTCCTGAGAGATTGAGGGAAACCACAGTGTGTTGTTGTAAATCACATATAACCCCAGTCCAGTTGCAGAATGGGATATCCACAGTCCAACTCGATAGTGAATGGTTGGGATCACTTGTAAGGGAAGACTTGAAAGCCAATAGAGACTGTTCTTCCTGCTGTGGATGATGAGAGGTGAAACAATCTGAGCGAGCCAGAGAGAGAAACCAGATTATTAGCAAAGGAAAACTCGACATTTTTATGACAAATCAAACAAGAAAAGCAACAATGAATTTGGTTTAGACTTATAACACAGATTCGGGGCAGAGCATATTGCAAGAAAGCAGGTACTTGGGTTGTATCCAAAAGATGGGATTTTGAAAAGAAAATACAATTTCTATGGTGTTACACCCCTTTAAGTTTCCTTTCACGTTGTACGAGCGTCAAGTGAAAAGGAAGTGGATTGGAAATTGCAAGGAAACGAAGAGTGGGGAAAAATGATCGATCGATCTTCCTAATTTAGTCAAGAGGGTCATATAAGTAGTGCACCTTTGATTTTTAAGGATGCGATCAAATCTGTACATAACGTCTGTCGTACAACGTGGTCCCTAATACCCACCAAAAGTTAGGGAGAGGACCCGATTGTGGTGTGGTCGCGCCACGTCACTTGCCACACGACGAGATGGATGCAGGACCAAATTCTTGACCGCATGCCACCTCGGCGCCACGTGGGCCCCGCGTTTGTGGAGATATCAAAAAAGTTGGTTTAATTGCATGGGACCAAGTGTTGTCCACTCGCCGCGCCAGTTGTTGTCCGGGCTACCGCCATGCATTGAATGCTCACCCACCAGCCATTAATGAGCGCGGGTAGGTTTATGGAGATAGTCACCGCCAAATCGGGCCATGGCATTTCGTGGGAAATGGAGAGGGAGCTCGTTCAGTCTGGTTTTTCACGTGTTCGGTTGCAGAGCTCGAGCGACCATTTCGTGGGATCTTGCAGACCGGTGGGTGCGTGCGTTTTCTCCACTCCTGACCGACTTCGTCCTCGGCATTGGCTCGTCCTGCTACGAAGATGAGAAGAAAAGGCAGAGGTGAGAGGGTTCTCACTCAGGCAATGATCCTTAGTGTTTTTAAACACTGTACTACTATGGAAAGTTTGTTGTTTGCCATTCAGCAAAAGAAATTTGTTTTTTCACCCGTCTTATTTTACAAATCCAAGCTTAAAATCGTTGGTGTATTTGTCTTGTTTATGAGCGCCAGTCTCGGGTTTATGGGTGCCATGCGAGCTCATGTTCAGTTGCTTATTACTGTTAATGGGATTACTGTAACTTTTAATGCGTTTATGCGTTTATGCGTTTATGAGCGCCAGTCTCGTGTTTATGGGTGCCATGCGAGCTCATGTTCAGTTGCTTATTGCTGTTAATGGGATTACTGTAACTTTTAATGCGTTTATGCAATACTAGTTGCGTGGTGTTGGGGGACAGCGAAAAAGATACAATACTAGTTCTGGTACTGCGTGTTTAGTTCTGGTACTGTGTGTTGTGAAATCTGGACAGTAAAGTGACAATTTTCAGTGTTTGCAGCAACAAATGTAATTTGTTTTCTGTTTTGGGTAGCAAAAATTATATGTTTTAGGTGGCAAAAATTATATGTTTTGGGATCTGAATGCATGGGGGAGATTCTTAGGCTACGTGATTTGCATGCTTGAGTGGGGAAAGGAATTTGGGTGGCACCGCCACCTCACTGCCACCTCAGCGCCACGTGGATTTTAATGTTTTGATCTTGCTACAGTGTTTTGTTATCGAATTGTGGTTGATGAAGTATTTGGAGGGGTCAATTAGGCTGATTGAAGTGAAATAACCAATTCTCTCTGGTTTTTCTTTTGTGGGTTGTGAATGGATAGTGTTGGGCATGGTATGGATGTCCAGGGTGCCTGATTTCTTCAGAAAGCTTGTAAAAAGGTATAGTCTTGAGGTCTGTGAGGGTTGGTTTCTTAACTATAGGTTTCAGTGTTATACGAGTCCTGTTATGGATTTTTGTTGGTGTTTATAGGATCAGAATTAAGAGTTGTTGTAGCCCCTTAGGCGTTCAGATTGGAAAAGTTTGGTCTTCCATTTGTTGTAGTCCTTTATACTAACTAAGATATTGAACATGTGCCCGTAAACAATGCTTATTACCCCATATGATGATGGTAGTAATTTTGTTGGTGATACAATTTTGCTAGATGTATTCACCGAAGTCTTCCTATGTAGTCTCTAAAGTTATATAGTGCACTAGTAATTTCTGCTTCACCTCTTAGTGTATCCAATTGTTTTCTTTTTGTATCAGTACCCAATACTAACTAAGATATTGAACATGTGCCCGTAAACAATGCTTATTACCCCATATGATGATGGTAGTAATTTTGTTGGTGATACAATTTTGCTAGATGTATTCACCGAAGTCTTCCTATGTAGTCTCTAAAGTTATATAGTGCAATAGTAATTTCTGCTTCACCTCTTAGTGTATCCAATTGTTTTCTTTTTGTATCAGTACCCAATACTAACTAAGATATTGAACATGTGCCCGTAAACAATGCTTATTACCCCATATGATGATGGTAGTAATTTTTTTGGAAAGTCTTGAGAAATGACTTGTTGAAGTGATTGTAATAGATATGATGTGCATACAATGAAAATATTACTTAATGAATAGTTGACTGTATAGACTTGGTTTTTGTACACTTGTATATAAATTAATATATATTTTTAGTTCTATCAATGAATAAGAGAATATTGACCAATTTAAAAACTGTCTTATTCAACATTTCATGCTTCCATGTTTAATTAATAATGATACAATAGAAAACAGTTGGGTTGTATTAACTTCACATATCAACATTAAAGTACTTAGCAGCATTACCTCATCATTGGACTTAACAAATGTCTTTCTTTCTATGGAATTTTATAGTGTTTATTTTCAGTGTTTGCAGCAACAAATGTAATTTGTTTTTTGTTTTGGGTAGCAAAAATTTGGTGCTGTAGGTGGCAAAAATTATATGTTTTGGGATCTGAATGCATGGGGGAGATTCAAAGGCTATGTGATTTGCATGCTTGAGTGGGGAAAGGAATTTGGGTGGCGATTTTTTTCATGTTTTGATCTTGCTACAATTTACTTCATACGTATAAGACAATAACTTTTTTAAAAAAAGTTGATTATTATTTTGTGTCAAAAGATTGATTTCTTCTGCATTACAGACATTCGGCTTCCAAATGGATGCAGGACCAAATTCTTGACCTCACCGCATTGATTTCTATTATTTTGTGTCAAAAGATTGATTTCTTCTGCATTACAGACATTCGGCTTCCAAATTTCCTTCATCTCAGAGTTTCAGCAAAATGAACTTTTACTACAACTTCAATGAAGATATCTAGAAATTGTTTTTTTAGTGTTTGTATATTTTGAAACAAGAGGAACTGAATAAACAGTATCTTGTTTAGTGCGAGTTAGAAACATATCAGTACCCAATTTTTTTAGTGTTTATATAGAAACAAGAGGAACTTTAATGAAGATATCTAGTAATTTCTGCTTCACCTCTTAGTGTATCTGCATTGTTTTCTTTTTGTATCAGTACCCAATTGTTTTCTAAAAAACTTATCAGCATTACCTCATCATTGGACTTAAAGTAATCTATTTTCTAATACCCAAGTACCCCTTTAAGCAATTTCTAGGTCTAATTATAGACAGATTTCTGGTCTAATACCCCTTTACAATTTCTTACCCCTTTAAGCAATTTCTAGGTCTAATTATAGGCATTACCACTCTCTGTTACTGCCATTTACATTGTTTTCTGTTGTAATTGCTCACTTCTGTATTAGCGTTCTCTCGATCTTGAGTCTAAATGTTTGAAGTGTCTTCCATGGTTCATATATACATGTTGCTCCCACGGGCTGCATTGTTGTAACGCATTGCACCGGTTGTAGTGCACCCTATCTTTGCACAGTCATTGCACCACGTCACTGCCACCTGGTCGAGTAAAAACACCACGCCATTCGCCGCGCCAGTTGTTGTCCGGGCTACCGCCATGCATTGAATGCTCACCCACCAGCCGTTAATGTGCGCGGGTAGGTTTATGGAGATAGTCACCGCCAAATCGGGCCATGGCATTTCATGGGAAATGGAGAGGGAGCTCGTTCAGTCTGGTTTTTCGCGTGTTCGGTTGCAGAGCTCGAGCGACCATTTCGTGGGATCTTGCAGACCGGTGGGTGCGTGCGTTTTCTCCACTCCTGACCGACTTCGTCCTCGGCATTGGCTCGGCCTGCTACGAAGATGAGAAGAAAAGGCAGAGATGAGAGGGTTCTCACTCAGGCAATGATCCTTAATGTTTTTAAACACTGCACTATTAAAATAGTGAGCATAATCATACTGATATATTAACATAAGTTTAATTGTATACATAGAACGATGGAAAGTATTCTGATTACATACGCAAAATTAATATGAGTATTCTGATTACACCGCCAAATAGGGTGTAAAATAAAGAGCATCATCATATTGATATATTAACATAAGTTCAATTGTATACATGGACGCCTGGAAAGTATTCTGATTACATACGCAAAATTAATATGAGTATTCTGATTACACCGCCAAATAGGGTGTAAAATATAGAGCATCATCATACTGATATATTAACATAAGTTTAATTGTATACATGGATGGCTGGAAAGTATTCTGATTACATACGCAAAATTTATATTGCACTATATAACTTTAGAGACTACATAGGAAGGCTTCGGTGAATACATCTAGCAAAATTGTATCACCAACAAAATTACTACCATCATCATATGGGGTAATAAGCATTGTTTACGGGCACATGTTCAATATCTTAGTTAGTATAATTAATAGGTCCCTCATTCTATACTGCTTTTGGATTTTCTTTTCCTGCCGATACAGTGTTCGATTGGCCAACTGAAAAGGGATTTAGAATCCCTTTTGACAGAGCATTTGGTTGCCCAACTGATAAAGGATCTGGTCCCCCTGCTGAAAAAGGATTTGGTTGTCCGCTTGAAAAGGGATTTGCACTTGTTGTTGACAGAGGAGTTGGTTGCCCTGCTGAAGCTTGCATCCATGGTGGCATTGCAAATGAACTACTAGGACTGCTTGAACTTGTACAAAGTAAATGAGGTGATACATACCAAGATGGAACTGTACAAGAGTTATTCATAAGTGATGGAGGTGTTCCAATTTGAGCATAACCTGGAATTTGAATATTTAACATATCTTGAAAAATCCTTCGATTTTCATGATCAGATTCGGAGAACTTACACGCATCCTCTTTTCGTATTCCCTTAATTGATTTGCAAGTTCCCTCTCCCTCTTCTCTTGCTCTTTCCTTTGTTGCTTGTGTGCCTTCTCAATCTCTTTTTCTGTTGCTCCTTAGCCTGCTTCTCCCTTTCTCTTTCAAGCTTCTCCTACAATCTTTTTTCTTTTGCTGCAAGTCTAGCAACCTTTTTTTCTTGTGCCACTTCTTTTTTCCGTAACTTTAGTTTTGCTTGTTCCTCCTTTTTTCTTTCCGCATCAACCAATAGCTCCATGTACTCAGGTGCAGTCAAAATCTGTGAATGCCTACTCAGTCTAATAGAACCATCTGATTTGTTTATGATCTCCCTTGGAAGTCGTAGAAAATGGGAAAGTAACGTACCGCGTCCATCTTGGTTTTCAGTCTCTTCAGGGTGTTGAGGTTCATGTTGCATAACTTCTAAGTTAATTTCATTTTCTTGAGCATCCTCTTGAAATTCGACTTCGTCTTGTTCATCCTCATCTCCAACATCTGCATAGTAATGAATTATTGCTTCTTGTTCTAGTCCTTCAGGAAAGGAAGGCAGATTTAAGCTTTGATCTTCTGTTGGATGGTAGCTTGTAACCCAAGTTTTTCATGGCATCCTCTAACCATTGTGGTGGGTTAACTTGACTTGGCAAGGACAAATCATTGTTACTTACAAAATCTGAAGACCCCTCCTTATTGTTGATGATGTTACTTGGGTTTCCAAGAGCACCGTTTAGCTCCACTCCATGTGTTGCAGCTGCTTCCATATCATCTCTAGAGTCAACATTTTGCATGAATTGAGTTTCAGGTACCACCTCTTCACTGTCATTTAATTCAGGATTTATTCGTTGAGATAGGCTCAAAATGTTTGTGACAGCATCAACATCTTCCTCACCTTGCATGTCAAATGCCTGGCTGCATGCCATGTCATTTAGGAGAGCATCATAATTCAATGGCCAAATACCAGTTCTTTTGAAACCTGCAATTATGTTAGATGGTGTTTGTGCCTTTTTTAAGGCTCTACTTGCAAGCTCAGCAATGTCACTCCTTTTCACATCTGCACATTTGTTCTCTGCCATCCATTTGGACCTCTCAGCTCTAAAATATGTCTTGAAAGGGCTGAACACACTCACGTCAAGAGGTTGCAACTTATGACTAGTATGTGCTGGTAGTGTTATCAAATCAATGCCCAATTTGTTTGCCTCCTCCACAGTTTGTAATGCTACATGGCTGCCATGGCCATCAAATATCAATAGGTGTCTATTATTTGGAGAAACACCGCCTGGTACTGAACGTGCAAAATGACATAGCCAATTTAAAAACAATTCCTTTGTCATCCATGCATTTGGATGTGCAGCCATACATGCTCCAGGTTCACAATTTTTAATGTAATTCTTTATCATTCTCTTTCCCTTGAACAAATAAAATCTTGGGATTGACATACCTGCTGCATTGACACAACACAATATAGTGATCCACTCCCTGCTCTTTGGTATTACCTTTGGGACATTACGACTCCCCTCTTTCGCAATTACACGAACTCCACAATTTCTTCCAGCCTGCAAACCAGTCTCATCACAATTCTAGATTTTATGAGCGCCGTATGAATAGGTTCCATAGCTTTTGGCCAAATTATCATAAAATTTGGTTACTATTGCAAGGCGCAAGTTTAAAGCTCTATCCCTGTCAAGTCCCTCAGCGGTTCGGATTGCAAGGTCTGGATGACGTTTTCTGAATCCAGCCCACCATGATTTACCAGGAAACCCATCTCTGAAGGGGTTTTGTCTTGTTTCACAAATCTGAGCAACATTTGCCTTTAGCTGCATTAACTCCAAGCCATGACCCATATCAGCCATTTCTTTGCACCATTCAACAATTTCCTCTTCTTCTTCTTCAGTTAGAACTGTTGGAGGACC
This sequence comes from Taxus wallichiana var. yunnanensis, assembly GCA_018340775.1. NCBI lineage: Eukaryota > Viridiplantae > Streptophyta > Pinopsida > Cupressales > Taxaceae > Taxus > Taxus wallichiana. Next base: position 305,924,879 of record CM031239.1, on the reverse strand, counting down.
CCTCCTCTTTGTGTGGGTGAGACCATTTAGCCAATAGTGTAATGATGTGGGTGGAATGGAATACTTCTTTGCTGCTGCTCTAACTGAGAACCCATTAAACTCAACATCATCTATCGCCTTTTCCATATCTTCTTTTGTCCAACCTCGGATGACACTAAGCTTCTTTGTTGCAGATGTTCTTTGAACCGAGACAGTGGGTGGGTTTCTACATTCTGGTTCATTACCAGTTGGTGCTGAATTATCCTCTTCATCACTTAAATTATGTGATAATTGTACACCTCTCACTTTTGGCCTCCTTGATCTTCTAGCAATAGCACCTTTTCTCATGGTGTAAATGAAATACCTGATTCACAGCATGAAAGATGATTGTTGGAAAAGAAACTATAAATATACCAAAAATGAATGCTGGAATATGCTAGAATATGAATGATTTTGTTTAATTTTTAGGAATTAATTGACTTGTAGTTTTCATTATGACAATGCTGTATAGTTCAACAATGTTGTATATTGCATTTCAGAATTCACTATATTGTTCGTTAGAAATATGGAAGGGAAAATTTATAATGAAAACATTAACGGCTGGTGGGTGAGCATTCAATGCATGGCGGTAGCCCGGACAACAACTGCCGCGGCGAGTGGACAACACTTGGTCCCATGCAAAAAAACCAACTTTTTTGACATCTCCACAAACGCGGATCGTCCACGTGGTGCTGAGGTGGCAGTGAGGTGGCGGTGCAATGTTGGAGGTCAAGAATTTGGTGCTGCATCCATTGGTGGTGTTTTTACTCTATAAATTTTCCCTTCCATATTTCTAACGATTGGTAACAAGTTAGCTTTAAACTCTATAAATTTTCCTTTCCATATTTCTAACGAAATTCCAGCAAAGGATTGGTTCCATCAAGTCACATTAGATTTTTTTGAAAAGGATTTGTGACGAGGATTGGTAACAACTTAGCTTTAAACTCTATAAATTTTCCCTTCCATATTTCTAACGACAATTCAGCAAAGGATTGGTTTCATCAAGTCACATTAGATTTTTTTGAAAAGGATTTGTCGAGAGGTTTGGTAACATCAAAAAAGTAGCCAGATAAACATGTAAATATGATGGTTTTTATGAAGATTTTATGGTAGATTTTTTTTTATCTAGTTGTTTAAATGGTTAGACATGTATATTTTGCAAAGAAGATAAGAATTTTACCACTCTGTATGATGAATGCAAGAGATATTATGGTACATACCTATATCTATAGAGTTTGACAATCCTTCTATTCATTTATTTACTCTTTTACCTATATCTATAGAGTACATACCTATATCTATAGTGTTTTTACTCGCCCAGGTGGCAGTGACGTGGCGCGGTGACTGTGCAAAGATAGGGTGCACCACAACCGGGTCCTCTCCCCTAGTTGTTAAAGCTAAGTTGTCGTTAGAAATATGGAAGGGAAAATTTATAATGAAAACATTAACAGCTGGTGGGTGAGCATTGCTAGGGGATAGGCACCGGTTGTGGTGCAGGGTCCAATAATGGAGACAGTTTTTAAATTGGTCAATATTATCTTATTCATTGATAGAATTTAAAATTTTCCTTCCATATTTCTAACGAGAACTTGACAAACTACTGTATTCGTCGGACTCTTCCTATGTAGTTTTTAAAGTTATGTTTTCAATATAAAATTTTCACATATGATCATAATACTTTCCAAATTTCTATGTATACAATAAAACTTATGCTAATATCACAGTGATGATTGGAAAAAATACTTTTCAACTGGAGAATGAGATATCTGGAAAAAATGAACAATACAGTGAATTCAGAAATGCAATATACAACGGTGATGATTGGACTAAAATACTTTTGTGGTCATATTGAGAGTTGTATATTGGAAAGAGTGTTGTATTTAAATACAAAGTGAATTCGAAATGCAATATACAACACTGCTGGACTATAGAACGCTGTTGTGGTCATATTCCGACAGAGTTGTATATTCCAGTAGTGTTGTATTTAAAGTTATGTTTTCAATATAAATTTTGCACATGTAATTAGAATACTTTCCATCTTTTTATGTATACAATTAAACTTATGCCTATATAGCAGTGATGACTATACACTAGAGAAGAAGAATATATGTTCCCAAAGAAGTGTATTTGTTGTTTGCACGCACTGTCATGGCATATGATTTTGCAACGTACAGAAGATATGGGTATCCTGATTAGGCAGTCCCACTGTTTCACTGGGAACAACAAACTGGTCCCCAACCCGATCAGTTTACATTTGTCAGTTTACATTTGACACCCTTACTTCAACAATAAAAGTATTCAAGACATTAAGAAAAATGAATACAATATGAATTTCCTGGACTGGCATTCTGTTAATGTCTTGACGTTAAACCAAATATAGAGATGTATTACTTCAAGGAAAAAGTAGATCCCTTGTAGTTTTCTAGTGAGATTGATGTGGTTATCTTCTTCTTGAATGAAGAACACTCAACTATAGTCATAGCCTAGCACATCAGTGACCATGTACAATGTCGTAGCTGTGGTAAAGACTCAAAATTGATCTAATTAGTGAGTTGTGATAAGATAATAAAAAACAAAGCAAAACGGTATCTTTGAATAAACTGCTTTTTTAAATTTTCAGTTGTTGTCTTTGATTTTGTTACCAGCTGTGGGGACGTTTAGGCATATTTGTATCACTGTCCAGTTGAATATTTCCTTCATCCATAATGGTTTTAGCAGCATTATTGTAGCCATACAACTCCTCACAATTTGTAAGAGGGAAGAAATATATGTTTTATCCCAATTTCTGAAGCCTTCTGAAGTTTGAAAACTTTTCTCAAAATTTCAGTCTGTAGTTTTTGGTAGTGCATGGCAGAACAGAGTATCAATTGCAACAAAAACGCTCATAGTTGGACTTTTGCACTTGTCCTAGTTGGTTATAAACATCATATTTAACAAGCCTTTTATCAAAATGGCTAACAGGTTTATAGCTTGTGAACTATTTGCTTTAAAACCAGTCAATATTTCGAGAGCACGCTTGATTTTTTTGGTTTTGCAAGGAATGCTTATGCAGATAACTGCAAGCCAACGTGGTCTCATAGAATGCCATGATGGCAGGATATGCACAAATTAGATTTGTTGAAAAGACTTCAGAAACTTTAAAGCAAATGCAATTGGCATATACAACTCTGCTGCAATATGCAAACACTGAAAAAATAAATAGAGGGCTTGAATTATGAAATAGTTTGTAATTCATAAGTGTCTTACCTGAACTGCACTGCTCCTCACTTCTTCAACTTTGAGAGATGAAAACTGCATGAACAAATGGAATTGTAATCCATCCTTCAGCTTTTATTCTATCATCCTAAATTCTGATTGGTTGATGTTAGTTGACATGGATTCACTATGATAGTTCAATCAAATGGTTGAGATTTATTGGGATTTAATCCAATGGATAATATTTTAGTTGGTCATTTTTATTATTTTATGCAGCTGGTTACACAATTTATTGTTCATATGGTACTGAGTTTTTAAACACTGTGAAAGGTGAGACTGACCATAATTTCATTTATTGTTATGCAGGTGTTTACTTGGGATTGAAGACTCTTACATCAAAAATAGTGCATTATATTTGAGATCTGGTTTGGAAAGTCTTGAGAAATGACTTGTTGAAGTGACTGTAATAGATATGATGTACATACAATGAAAATATTACTTAATGAATAGTTGACTGTATAGACTTGGTTTTTGTACACTTGTATATAAATTAATATATATTTTTAGTTCTATCAATGAATAAGAGAATATTGACCAATTTAAAAACTGTCTTATTCAACATTTCATGCTTCCATGTTTAATTAATAATGATACAATAGAAAACAGTTGGGTTGTATTAACTTCACATATCATTCAAAATATGTTATTAAAAAGGTGAATGTCTTTTCACCTACTATCTCCACTAATGGACCCTGCACCACAACCGGGTCCTCTCCCTATTCTTCACATAAAATGCACCCTATGGCTAAGATCGATTCATGAAAACACGGGTTAAATTTGACGGCCACCTATGCTGTCAAACAATTTTCAAGTGACGGTAATTTTTCAATACGCCCTTCAAAACACAAAATATCATTATTTTTTACTAATTATTCTATATATATATATATATATATATATATATATATATATATATATATATATATATATATATATATATATATATATATATATATACAAACCTATATAAAAATTGCGGTCACGTTTTAAATGTGCAAGTCGCACGGCTAGATAAAATATTTACAAGTATTTTACGTCTAAAATCACGAAAAAACGTCTAAACGACGGGTCAAATTTAACCCATGCATGAAAACACACCATACACATACATGCACATGTTTTGGTGGGAACCGCACCTCAATAGTCACATCATTCTATATATATATATATATATATATATATATATATATATATATATATATATATATATATATATATATATATATTGTTTTCTTGTTTTTTTTTCTAAAACGGCTGGTATTTTGAAATCGAAAGGGCATGGGAAGCATTGTTTTCTTGCTAAAAACTTGAAATCGTAAAGGGGCAGGAGTTGCAAGTGGTGGGGAACATGGTCATGACTCATGGGTTTGAGTCATGTTGGGTCTCTTTACTCGCTATTGAAAAACACTCAACCCAAATATAAACCGAGTCCTAAGCATTGTGCCGCGTGACAAAGCAAATGGCATGATGGTTGGCATGATGGTTGGGATGGTCGGTTTGATGTATGTGCTGCATTTTGTGGGGAGAATAGCCCTCGCCTTAGTACCCTACCATTTTCAAACTTACCCACCTTTATTATGGAAATTTGTGTGATTGTACGTGGTCTCTATCATTTTTTAAATGATAGATATGTGATAAGGAATGATGGACAAAAATGGAATATTGGGTCTCTTTGTATCATGCTTCCACTCAAGCAAATACTAATTTTGACTAGTTCCAATTAAATGGAATAATGTGTATTTATGTGGTATTAGGCTAAAGTTTCATGTTACAATTTATTATTTTGGCTCCATTTGATTGGTTTGTTCCTTTACTTTTCATTGTGGACGAGAAAATATTATCTTGCCTTGTACCCAACAAAGTGACCGTGTGTGACACAAATGTTTGGTTGTTGTTGCGGGGCCCAAGGTTTATGTCCAACTATCTTTAATGTTATCATCTACCAAATTTCAAAGTGCATTTTTCTGTTTGTGATAGTTGAAACCCTTATTGGTATTCTTGAATGACATACTACATTGACAATTTGTTTTTTTGTTCTGTTGTTGAGGCATATGCTCAAATTTTATCTGTTTATGGACATCCAACGCTTGGAGTTTGGATTATATATGCAAGAAAACAAGTGCAAATATCTGTAACATCTCTGCACAAAACATTTTTCCCAGAGATATATTATAATTTTTTACTTTACCCAACAATATATTATTTGGAGCAACTTTTAGTTTACCCAGAAATAATCGGTGAGCATTAGAGGTCCATATCTCAACGAAATGTATGAGATCGTGTTATTTCTTGGACCACGCATGTACATCTAAAGGAAAGAGGATGGAAGTCGCAATCGTTCAATTTATTCTTATTATCTTGAGCGACTTTTAGTTTACCCAAAAATGTATTGGTTGTGATTCAATAGTTTTTTACAACTTTTATTTCTTTCCCACATCTGCATTCGTTTTTTATATCGTAGGCATATGGGACATGCAACTATCCATGCAAGGCTTATGCATGATATGTTTGACAAAATGTTTGTGACTAAGCAATAATGATAACTATTATTGCATCCCCACCTAGATATTAGCTCATTTTTTACTACCATCAGCTGTCAAAACATGCCTCCCTCCACTAGCTTCTGCACTGATAGATAACGTCAAATATCTGGGTAGGGCATTTGATCAACACAACCTCCTACAATGGTATGTTGGCTCTGTTTGTTTTATTTTTCCTTAATTTTTATTTTTCAATGCATTCATGTACTTTGGTTTCTTAACAAGCATTGAATTTTTAACTCGAGCTTATATATCATTGCCTTTCCATTTAGTTAGATTTGTAAATGTTTCTTATTCGCTGCAATTTCAAATTTATATGATGCAATTGAAATCCCATCGTTACTCATCTATTATTGTTATATACCATTAGAATATATGGCATATTATTTAGGTAAGAAAAAACTAAGTTAGGGAATAGGTATGGGACATGTAGGTATTTAATTCCCATGTTTTTACTAAGTCATGGAATAGGGGTGGTACATGCAGGTATTTAATTCCCACGTTTTTATTTAGAAATCTCTCTTTCGAATGGTAGATGAAATCCACCTTTCACTCTTATGGCCAACTACTTGTGTGGCTCGATTACCAATATTTTTCATGCATCTTGCTTGTCATATAACATCTTCTTGTACCCTCGTACATCCATTCCCCAAAAGGGCTCAATTATCAATGATTGTTCTTGCATCACCTACTTCACTATAATTTCTCAAGCTTAAAAATGCAAAAACATAAATGTGAATTACTACAAAAACAAGAAGCGCAGCTTGGGTTTCAAATTGGGACCCTTGTGAAGTCTCATAAATTTTTATTTTGGCCCCTTTAAACTCACATTGCACTCACGTGAATATATCGCATGAGATTATGATGATTAAGTGGAGCACATATAGTAGATATTATTTGGGAAGGAACAATATGCTTCATGGAATAGGTGTGGGGCATGCATGTATTTAATTTCCCACCTTTTAATTTACAACAATCCATTCATGTCTACATCTTACATATCTAATTAAATTTTGTCCAATTGAAAACCTTGATGCCATAAAATAAAAAATCAACAAACTTGATTAACATATAAAATATACCTTTCACTGATATGTTTGATTGCTCCTGTGACTCAATTAGTGGTGTTTGTTTGCACACCATCTATTTTCCTACACTTACTTGAGCTTACAACTTGAAAGGAGGCTACAAATTTCTACAAAATGCATCTATTTAGCATGGGTTTCAAACCCTGAAACTTTTCAAGTTTCCCCATATTTTATTGTGTCCTCTTTGTGAGATTGAAATGCTTAAGTGGAGCACACATAACAAATAATATTTGGGTAGCAACAATATGATCCATGAAAAAGGTATGGGTCATGCAATCCAAATCCTTGACCTACCTTTGAATCGTATGATCAATCGTTGGAAGGTGTCAATTATCGATACATATCCATGTATCTACTTCCCGCAATTAGTTGACCTTACAACTGGAAACGAGAGGTACAAAGTTATGCAACAAGTAGTCATTGTGACTAGGTTCCAGACTTGGAACATGTTGAATTTTCCCTTTTTATTTTTTTCCCTTTAGATGCAAATTGCATTCACAGGAATATTGCAATACCATAATCATTAACCTCATAGTTGGAGAAAAACAACAATCTAAATGTTGCATGATATCACTACCTTAGGTTTCTAAGTACACTCGCCTTCTGTTCTTGATGTGTCCCACGATATATGCATTCACATTCCCCTTACATTTATATTTTTTCTATAATATTAAGAGCTGAAAATTTAAACAAGTGTTCATCTCGACAACATTTTCCAACTGCTACTTGCATTTTGAGATATCTCCCTCAACAGTTTTATCTACATCTTCCACAACACATGTTTTCTCCTTCTTTCAATTCGACAAACATGACATGTACTTACTTAGAGGGTATATTTTCACATTGGCTCCTCGATTCCTCTTTCCTTTCCCATGCACTTCTCCACCCTCAAATGCCTTTTGTTACACCCCTCTTCCTCTATTGTTTCTCTTCATCCAATTTCACTTCTTCACTATATCCCTTTCAACATTCACATCGTACATTTCATGTACGATTGCTAGCTTAATATAATCTACTATAATTATAAGTATACTAGTATAGATATCTTAAATACATCTATCTAAAATATGCCGAGAGATATCAATCACAAGGCACCTATTTAACTATGCAAATGTAGTATAAATATACCAAAAATAATAATTAAAATAATAAAATAAGTATATTATAATAAATAAATCCATATAAAATACATCAATAGATATCAATTTCAAGGTTCTTAGGTTTGATTTTTTACATATCTCTTTAATCAACAACTTCATTAAATTCTCTATCAATTTTCCATTGATTTGTGGCAAATGGAATCGTTTATCTACGCGATTGTGTCAATCTCAAAAATATGTATTTAAGAAAAAAAGTACATAACAAAAATATTACTATTTTTTTATTGACTCCTCTAATAAAAAAGAAACAATATTATGTAAGTGACATTCCAATAAATGTCAAATTTATGAATGAACTATCACATGAAAATCAAATGAATGTCAAATTTAATGTCAAAAATAAAAGTAAACAACACACTCCATTACAACCTCGCCTACAATTGTAGAACGCCTCTCGACATAATAAAATTATACCATTTTGGGAGAAACTTAAACCTTAATATGATCTCTCCCTTTTTCATTCACTAAACTAAATCAATGCCCATTATGATGTTTCCACATTCAATCAAAAAGAACATATAGTGTATTATACTAGGGCTCCGCTAGTTAGAGTTCCCTTATTCTAGTTTATGAGCACACCTTAATTCCCTGTATGTTTTTAAAAAACATGGTGTGTTGTGGAATTTTTTGGGATTCCCTGGAGACATTTAGGCAAATAATTAAAAACCATATCTAAAGGGATCAATAAGAACCTTTGATTGGGTCAAGATAGAGAATAAACCTAAAAGAAAGAAGTGATATAAAAGAAAACACAATCAAGATTAACATGATAGCACTTTTATAACCACATAAGCAACCCCATTCCCATTTCCACATGCCCTCACCTTTGGTTTCATGCCACCGATGTTGCGTGGACTATGCGCATTGAGGTCGAATTTTTCACCTTCCGATCTCAACTACCGAATTGATCGAAAAGCGCTCTGGAATTGTCTTTCTCTTCCTCCACCTTATTCTCGTATATTCGACTATAGGTGAAGCTTGTGATGAACTACACCCACTATGCCTATGAGCGCTATCACCATGAGGATGAAGGGACTCCACCAACATTGGAAAACTACAGTCAAAACTACACCTTGGAATACAACATAAAAGCCTAGTAGTTGATATATTTCGCTCGTATATTTTTGCTCCTTGTTTCCTTTTGTTCTATTTGTCAATTTAAAACTAGCTCTTCATTTTCCCATAGCTGTAAAGGCACAACCGGTAGGCTCTGCTCTCTTGTATTTTGATTCATCTCAGAGGGTGTATTTCCCCATTTATGACACTAGGTTACATCTTCAAATTTTCTAAAATTTTCGGTCATTTTTTTTTAAATTTATTTGTGAGGTTAATGCACCCCTTTGATCATTGAATTCTTGTTTGATTAAACACAATCTCATTAAATCCTACAAAAATATCTCGTCAATATAAACACACCCCTAACATCTTATATTACAAGTATTATACTCATTAACTTTGTAGAAATAAGAAGAGGCCATCCCAATATTACCGTCATGTTATTAGTTATTGTGGTAAGATAGCGTGATCGAATGTGAAACATCATACTTATGAAATTAACAAGTAAAATGACTTAAGCTATTTTAGCCTAGATAAACAAGTAATATATAAAGGGTAAGTGCACCAAGTTGGGGTGCAAAAGGGGGTCTTAAGTGGATGCATTTTTAAAAAAAAAAAAAATCAACTTGTACGAGTTTTTTGAAATAGTTACACTCAAAATTGGAAGATGTTGTGTAAACATGAATCGTAACATTTTGAGTCTAGTTTCTAAGCTACTAAATTTTATTGAAAATGGATAAGTTTAAGTGGGTCAAATAACTAAAATACCAACAAGTGCTCCTATTTTTGTTAAAAAACATAACATAGTGAGTTTTGTGCCCCCACCATTTTTTAGCACCATTTATTAGTTTTGAAAACCCTTTGGTAGAAAGATAGCTAGGAGCATCTAGTTTGTGCTAGATTTTTTTAGATTTTTTTAGCAAATATTTATTTTTTTATGATTTTTCTAGCACAAAAATTTTATGTTTTGAAAAATAACGGAGCTCTAACCTGTGCCCCCCACCTAACTACCTCAAAAAATATAGAAAATTAGAAATTTTTTTGAATATGTATAGAATTAGGCCTAGTTTGTGCTAGTATAATTTGTTTTCAATTTCGATGACCCAAAAAAAAGATACACGATGAAAGATAGACATATTTAAACTTCAAAAATAGCTATAAAAAGACATAGTTAGAAAATAAATAATATGGAAACCTTATATTAGTCAGAAAATTTGAAAAATTATATTTTTAGAAAGAAGAAACTCTGCTCTACGTCGTGGTATAATTTTTTTAAACGAATCGATTGTTTTATGTTGATTTATCATGAAGTGACATTTTTACATTTTCCAAAAACATGTTGTTTGTTGTGTTTGTGTAGGTCCATGCCTCAGGCTTGGGGATCCAAACTGGATCCCAAGACTTTAGGCATGGCTTGGAAAAAGTGAAAACGTAAAATTCGTACACGTTATAACGTGTACGCACTATAACGCGTACGTGTTACGTATAGTATAAACATTGTATAAGCGTATTGCAAGCTTACTATATACAAAAATAAATGTATAAGTATAAGAAATAATAAAATATAAATAATAATAAGAACTTATACTTTAAATTTATTTTAGTAAATATAAGAAATTAGGGTCACTCTGCACCTTATGGAACTAATCTCATAACTCCATTAATCATGGTTTATGAGATAGTTTTTTATAGTATAATCTTGGTCAATACATAGGTAATTTTTAGGATTTTAGCATTCAACGTAAATCTTTTAGCATTTAAATTCTACAATCAAAACCCTAAACCCTAAACCATGATCCCTAAACCCTAAAACCTAAACCATAAACCTTAAACCCTAAATCCTAAGCCCTAAATCATAAGCCCTAAACCCTAATCCTTAAATATTCAACCCTTACCCATGAGCCCTAAATCCTAAACCTTGAGCCTTAAGCCCTAAACCCTAAACCCTAAACCCTAAACCATGAACCATGAGCCTTAAATGTTAAACCCTAAACCTAAAAACTAAATCCTAAACCCTAAACCCTAACCCATAAACCCTAAACCCTAAACATTGAATCCTAAACCCTAAAGCCTGAGCCCTAAGCCCTAAACCATAAGCCCTAAATCCTAAACACTAAACCCTAAACCCTGAAATTTATGACCTAAACCCTTAACCCTCAACCATGAGACCTAAACCCTAAACCCTAAAACCAAAATAATAAATCCTAAACCCTAAACACTAAATCCTAAACCCTAAACCCTAAACCCTAACCCTAAACCTAACCCTAAGCCCTAAGCCCTAAACCCTAAACACTCAATCCAAAGCCCCGAGCTCTAACCCCTAAACCTTAAACTAATAACTCGAACCTCGAACCTTAAGCCATAAACCATGAACCATGAACCATGAACCCTAAACAATAATCCCTAATCCCTAAACCCTAAACCCTAAACCTTAAACCTTGAACCCTACACCCTAATCCTTGAGCCATAAACCCTAAACCTTAAACCTTGAGCCATGATCCCTAAACCCTAAATCTAGAGCCCGAGCCCTAACCCCTAAACCTTAAACCCATAACTCTAACTCGAACCCCGAGTCGTAAACCCTAAACCATGCACCCTAACCCATAAACCCTAAACCATGAACCATGAGCCCTAAACCATAAACCTTAAGCCCTAAATGTTAAATCCTAAAGGTCTCAAACCATAAACCCTAAACCATGAACCATGAGCCCTACATGTTAAACCCCTAAACCTCGTATATTTCCAGTAGGTCTCATGAGTGAGTTCATATGTTTGAATATCTTAGGAACATATTTCCTAGTCTTGTGCCTAGAACCATCATTAAGTATGCTTTTACAACTAACTTGTTTATGAGAGGTGGGTATTTCCCTCCTTCAAAATATCAACAAATGAAAGACATCGAATGTGATGAATCTCTTTGAATTTTGTTCCTACAAAGTCGATGAACCCTTTTCAGTTGAATACTCTCTATCAATATTAATAAGAATGGGTAAGACACAAAACATTACAATGAGTGAAATAGTTCACATGCAATGGGAAGAAGATAGCTCTGTATTGGGTAACATTTATTTGTACCAAATTGTTCTTGGATATCTATAATTTCCCTCCTTTAAAATATCAGTAGATGAAAGGCATCAAATTGTGACGACTCCCTTGAATGTTCTACCTACGAAGTAGATGAACCCTTTTTAGTTGAATACTCTCTGTCAATACTTATAAGAATGGGTAAGACATAGAACATTACAGTGAGTGAATGGGTGAGCCTAATCCACAAGCCTTAAACCTTGAGCCCTAAACCCTAACCCCTAACCCCTAAACCTCGAGCCTTAAACCCTAAACCATGAACCCTTTTCCCTAAACCCTGAACCTTGACCTTTAAACCATAAACCCTAATTCTAAACCCTAAACCGTAAAACCCTAAAACCTAAACCCTAAACCTTAAACCTTGAGCCCTAAACCCTAAACCCTGAGTGTTAAACCCTAAACCCTATACCATAAACCCTAAGCCATAAACCCTAAACTCTAAGCCCTAAATCATAAACCCTAAACCCTAAAACCTAAAACCTAAACCTTGATCCCTAAACCTTAAACCCTAAACCTTGAGCCCTAAACCCTAAACCCTACTCCTTGAACCCTAGGCCCTAAGCCCTAAGCCAAAACCTAAACCTTGAACCCTCAAACATAAACCCTAAAAACTAAACTTTGAGCCCTAAATCTTCAACCCTCAACTCTCAACCCTAAACTCTAAACCCTCAACCTTGATCCTTAAACCCTAAACTCGAACCTCGAGCCATAAACCCCGATCCTTAAACCCCGAACCCGAGTCCTAAACTCTAAACCCTAAATCATAAACCCTCAACCCTTAACCCTGAGCCATAAACCCTAAACTCTAAACTCTAAACCCTAAACCCTAAACCATGAACCCTAAGCCCTAAGCCCTAAACCCTAAACCCTAAAATATGAACTATGAGCCTTAAACACTAAACCTTAAACCCTAAACTCTAAACCTTAAGTCCTAAACCCTGAGCCCTAAACCCTAAACCCTAAATCATAAACCCTCACCCAAAGGAAATTCCTAATAAGATCATTCATCGTGTTTCAGTGTGTAGGGAATAGTGTCTAAGGTGATCGATCAACTCATTTAGTTTTGATGAGAGACTACTTCCTTTGAAGGCCTAAAAGGGCATTTTAGCCATTCTGTAGCTAATTGAACACCCTTCAGAACAAGCTAAAATGAGCTAGTCATGTCACCAAGGTATCAAGGACCATCATGTGTGAAGTATTAAGGCATCATTTGTCTCCATAAGAGACATATGAGAAAAAAACATGTATAAGAATCATGAATTTGATTCCATGAAAGGATGATTTTAGAGCTAGGAAAGGTGAGGGGATGATCTTTATATGAAGCACAATGTTTCTAAGAATGAGCAATCATCTGAGTTCACTTGATACAATTCACTTGGTACTATTCGTAAAAACTCATTCAACACCTAGTAGTGTTATCACACCTTAAGGAGGAGGCACATTACAATCACCTCATTTTGGCAAATAAGACAAGAATGGCATTCAGGAACAATCCTCTATATACAAAGTGAGGATCTCTTTTTAGTAAGAAGTAGACAAACATCATAGAGTTGATTCATGGTCACTAAAGTGAATTATGGACCAAATTTAAAAATTGGTACCAATTTAAGCAATGGTAGGGACAAAATCCAATTTAGAAGGTAAAAAAACCTAAAAACGACTATATGCTTTCCCAAAACAAAGACCGACTACAATATAAATGCCCTGAAAGTTTTAGATCCTTTGCTGAAATCTTGAAAATGAATAAGTACTGACCTGATTAGATTTTGAAAAACTATCTTCTAGATTATAACTGTTGGAGCTATGGGACCACTTCTATCAGGTGCAGAGTGACCATAATTTCTTATATTTACTTAAATTTGAAGTATAAGAAATAATAAAAGAAATCTTATACTTCAATATTTATTTTTTATAAGTATAAGACATCCAGATACACATACATAGTCCATAATATAAAAACGCATATGCGTTTTAAATTCTCTCTAAAAACCCATACGCATTTTGGCTTCTTTCAAACACATACGTGTTATAGGCTCGATAATTACCAAACCAAAAAAATTAAAACATGAGTGCGTTTTAGCAAAACGTGTACGCGTTTCGTCTGTATTTGGGGTTTTGTCCACTTTTTGGCCCCCAACTTCGTGCACTTACCCTAATAATAATCCCGATACCGCCTTAATCAATTTCTCATATACTCTATAATTTATATAATTGTACATATTCCCATTCAAACCATGACGCCTATTAAGAGGGAAAAGATAGGGTTAGAGGGAAACACATAAAGCCAAAACTATGTTGTCAGACTTTTGGCGAACTTCTACAATTTTGATGGTTTAGGGCTGGTTTCTTTTCTTTGTTTTACTCTCTTTGGTTAAATTCCTGATCTTCATTGTATGAGTTACGCGTGTTTAACTCCTTTCGAGGACTTTTTGTTTCTTTCTTGCTCGTTGGTTTTTGTTCCTCCTTTTGTATGGCCCATGAGAGCCAATCCCTGTTTTTACCTTATCTAAACTAATACTATGCCTTTGTAATTTTCTCAACCCTAGCTTTCCGACCATTCCATGACAACTTTAGGGTTCTTTTCTTCTTTTTGTAATCTCTTTCCTTTGTTAAATGTTATCCCGTGAAGAAGCAATATCATTTTTTTTTTTCTTTCGTAGGTTGTAGAGTGCACACAGAAGAAGGTATTGGGAGGCGGCGCTAATGGATGAGGAGGAACAAAATGGGTTTTAGAGGAACGACAAAGCCTCCACAGGAGTGGCATGAGATGACCTCGCTGAAGGGGAATGGCCGTAAGAAGGGAATGATGGCCACGGAGGCTACGGTCGTGGCCCAGGGTTACATACTGGTAAAAGGGCGGCTATGCGGGTGGAAGCCATGATTCATTCACAGAGTGGGCGCCACCAAAACATGTGGAAACGATGGTCGTAGGTGGGGATTTGGCCGCCACATTCCCCAGCAAGTAAACAATTAGAGGGGTGGGGTTTGACCGGCCCGCCCCCAAATCCACTTATTTTATAAAAAAATTCTTTGTAATTATTGCACATAATTTTATTTATTATTTTTTAATATAAATGGCCACGAATATACATATATATCAGGATTTGTGAAATGGACTACTTTTAGTCTTTTAAAAGAAAATCTCGTTTTCTATCTTTTCTTCTTTTTTGACACAAAATACTTGCGTCTAAAATCTATAAAAATGGAGTATAACACAAACATATTTATAAATGAGAATATTTATGGATAAGTATATACTTATATATTCATATATAAAACAAGAGCCGCAAGGCGGCGGTCCCTGCCATGTACGCTGCAAGATCTAAATAAGTGGCATAACAATTTAGCATTTATATTGAATATGTAAAATGAATGTCCAAGCATTTATGTAGTTACATTAAGGACATTTGAATTCGTATCCCAGAGTAATGAAGAGTCGGAATGGCATGAAAACAAGGTTAGAAACAGATTCAAATTTGCACAAGAACGAAAGGTAAAAATCTTGTATTAGACACAAATTTATTCTACAGTAAGAAACTATCCTTGCATAGATAAATTGATGGCAGAAAATCTGGTCTTTTCTCACTTTCTTACATGGCATTTATGGCATCTAGCTGACTTTAAATAAGAGAAATTATAAATAGACAAAAAGTCACCTGGACTTATAATAAAAAAACCAATGTCTACAGGTATTTCTTTACAATAATCCCGTAGAAGCAATGCGTTCTGGGTAGGTTTTCCATGGAAAAAAAGAATCGTAGTATCTAAAATATAGCCACCCTAAATGGTGAATGTAAAAAAAACAATATGCCCTATTCAATGAAATATTTATATTCGCCAAGAAAAACATAGCATGAATATGGATGACAAATTGACAAAAACTAGAAGTGCTTATTAAAGCTATGTGTATATTGTCAAACAAATGGCGCGCCTCCTCTATGCTTCGACATTTTGCATACATATCCATCATGGCGGTCATAGATACACCATGTACATCTAAACTGAAGAAAAGAAAATCTGGTAAGTTTGGAGAATTTGGAGTAAACGCATCACAGTAGAATCCATTACAAGTGTTTATCTGCAAATTGAAAAGCTCAAAACATTACTTGATTTCCCATACAACTCCTACAAAGAAATCTGTAGCAGAACATTTTTGCATACACATTTTCTTTGTTTAAAGTGTTGTCGTTTTCGCATGTTGTACCAAATTCAAAAAGTGTATTTCAAGGTGTAGATTTCACAAGTTCAACAAGGTAAAGACATAATCTTGCTATGATCACAATAACATGTGAATAAGATAAAAGTAGCTTGAGTCTAGCACGGTCCAAAGAGGTTAAATAGATACTCACAACTGAAACAGGAGCATCTGCTTGTTGACACATCACCCAAGGGACTCCTGTGCCTAGACCAATGGCCATAGATGCCGCCCATTTTACGTATCGCTTACCTGCTTCTCCATATGGTCCAGCAATGTTGCCATACTCATTCTCTATCTACAATATGATATAAAATAGAATGAAAACTAGCTCTGTCTTCTTTCTTATAGGTTCTCTCAAGTACGGAAATGTATCGTGTATGCCCATTTTACTAAATGGGCGTTGTTGTAAAGAAACCCTATTAATCTACAGTGCCGCATACTAAAAGCATGCATCATATATGGGAATATAGTGCATTCTTATTTTATTCAAAGCATATCCAATAATAAATAGAGGCAAATAAAAATAAAACATAGACATCCCGAATCTAGTCAACAGTGGAAAGTCACGACAGTGAAAAATGAAAGCCATTGAAACAGAAACCATACAGTAAAAGCATGAACCTTTTTCAAGCAAAAGATTGATGCACAATAACCACGAAATAACAAAGCTATCCCTTACTATGACATATGGAAAAGTGATGTCGGAGCTAAACAAAATCATTACTACAATGACCTCATTTACCAATATAATGGCACAAAATAACAAGTGCAAAAATAGAGTAAAGCGACCAACTCGTAACAAAACAGACTCAGCTTTAACAGTGAATACTCCAAAATATCAGGGCATGAACAACTTTCCATGGGTCTCAGGTGACAATGATAATGGATTCACTATTGTTTTAGAAAGAGTGGACTGTGTTTCCTTTGTGAAACCATGCTCATGAAAATACAGGTCTGCAATAATTGAAGATATGTAGACATGTATGCAAAATGTGGAAGCATACACAAAGCATGTTAACTGTTTGACAAAATGCCTCAAAGAGATGTGGTCTCACGTTGAGTTGTGTCATTTTGGAAAAGGAAATAGGTACGCACATCCAGTTACAATAGCTACTCCTAAGATCACAGTACAAGGAAGAATTACAAATAATTCATAGCAATGTATACCAAAACTGCAACTGCATGCCATGTCCAAAAGATACAGAGAAATGCAAAAGAACAGATGCTGGTAAAATTCCAAATCAAATTTGTAGGCAGAAAATTCAATGGACAGTTCATTAATTAAATGCACTGGTCGCTAGCATCTATACGTGGCTAAGTTGATTCTTTAGATCTATTTAAGTTAAATAAGTTAAAGACACAAAATTACCTGAAGCTCGTCCGAATTAATCAAATCTGTCAAGA
The DNA here is from genome assembly GCA_018340775.1 of Taxus wallichiana var. yunnanensis. NCBI lineage: Eukaryota > Viridiplantae > Streptophyta > Pinopsida > Cupressales > Taxaceae > Taxus > Taxus wallichiana. Next base: position 305,907,076 of record CM031239.1, on the reverse strand, counting down.
AATTCAAGAAAAATGAAAGCTGTTGCGGCAAAATTTTAAGCAAAAGAACGCAAACAATGACCGAAACCACAGATTTTTGCACAGAGCAATATCCATTTAATCTATATATTGTGGTAAACGGGAGAAGTTTGACAAAAAAATATATACCAAAATTTAGATGGGAAAAACACAGATGTGACGTGATCGGTGCATATTTTTTTGTACATGTTTTGCTCCGAACAGGGAGGCCTTTACATAGCTTGAAATTCTATACAAAAAGATTTCAAGCTCAGAATGCGGGATGCAGAAAGGCATATACAAAGCAGTCATGAGTTCAAAATGTGATAACATGTGGAAGAGGTATGTGCCAAGTTCAAAATATTATGGTCAGATACAATGGGTGGTTTGTTGGAGTAGTAGATTTTTTGTAATATGTAAGCTGCTTTTCTCTATTCCCAGTGAAAAGCAAGGAAAGAGTATGAGTGACAAGAAATTGAAAGCAGAGGAGATTGCATGAAACTTGTTATGCAAAGAGTAGTTGAAAGAGTCACCTTAGTTGTTTTCCAGTTGGAGCGCCATAATGGCATTTGTCTGGTTCAGAGTGAATGTCCCTGTTGCTTGAAATCCCCGCAGCAAATAAATGACAGCAGTCTTATTCTTAAAGTATTCTTCATGTGAAACTCTTGTCAGTGCAGGAAGCAACATTTGCAGCGGTTCACTGGTCAGTATGCATTGGATATTTTTGTTTTTGCTGGATTTGAGGTTGCAAATAAGCCGGTGTTTGAAGCTATAAGGACATTGTTGTTGGCAGAAGCGGCATTGCGAAAGTTGTTTGTCTATTGTTTGGAAGGTTTCTAGTGACGAGCCACATTTATTGCAAATGATCTCAAATGGTATTGAGTAGATGTTGGCGATAGTCAATGTACCTTGCACCTGGATGATAAGAAATTGTAAATGAGCAAACGTAGAGGTAGAATATTTGAAAGAAAAGATGATATAAAAGGATGACGTTGCAAATTGTTATGTATTGCTCAATATAGAACTCACCTCTATAGTTGTGTTTAACATTTCTTTTAAGTCTTGCAGTGCTTTTTCCATCCTCAGGGGTGTGATGAATGTTGACTGAGTAGTCTTCAAGGCCTTGTCATTATCATTTCCAGCACGCTTTGCAACATTTTTGAACAAATAAAATGTGTGTTTTTGTTTTTGTAGTTGTTCCTCTATTGCTGTAAATAGAGGTTGAAATGTTCCAAATAGGTATAGCTGCAGTTAGAGAAGAAAATGTTTAGTATTATGCAATGAAGAGCACCTAGAATATGAAATTTTTGCAATACTAGGAGTTTACCCTTGTTGTGTCTTCTTCTGTTGGCCCGTCTTTAATTTCTAGGATAAGTTGGAGGCCAATCTATTTAGCAGAGGTTACAATTGTAGCAATTGTTCCAATTGCATATGGCTCTGTGCTGTTTAACAATTGCTTAACAGTTGTGTCTGGAATGAATTTATATTCTATTGAGAGTGGCGGAGTGCTTTCTACAAAGGTGCTGGATTCATTGAGGAGTAAGATCACATCACAGTCTCCACGGTCATAACTGGTTTTAGGTGCAATGCTGAAATTTGTGATTTGTATGCCTTTTCCAGCCACAACTTTGTCTTCATGCATTGGGATAAATTTGTGGGCAACATTTAGAGTAACTGTTAGTTCAGCTTTTTCATCAGTAAGATCTGCTCGCAGGAGTTGTTTTCCTTGATCTTTTTGCACAATAGTTTTATACACCACGAGCACATTGCCTTGGAAAATGTTGCCAATTGTGAAAGTGTTAAGGTCATCAATGGATGTGAGGGATGGAGTTGATGTTGCTTGCCTGCAGAGAATGTAGAATATTTCAATGTATGTCGATGAAATCATATTTAAAGTTAATGTAGTTTGTTTTGTACATACCTTTTTGGCTGGCTCTTGTCTTCTTCTTGTCCTTCTATGTTGTCAAAGGCTCGTTTCATGGTTCCTGCGATAACAAGGTATATAGTGCAATATGAGAAAAACTTAGTTTGTTGTTATTATTGGACAAATACCGTAAATTTGTTATGGAAGAAACAATAGTATTGAATTGATTATAATTGTAGTTTTGTATGTTAATATTGCATACCTTATAGCAGTGTATAGTTTCGGGGAGAGAAGTGCATCAGACAAGGTGTTGTTGACATTGTGTAGTATTTTGATTTTGATTTAACGAAATTGGTTATGAAAAGTATAATGTATCGTGGTCGCTCAATACGTATCTGTTTCTAACAATGCAATGCCTTTGGGGATTTGTTTTAGACCATATGTGGTCGATAATTGGCATTGAAGATGAAATTTGGTTTTGTTTGATGAAGTGCATTTGGTGAGTTCGCATATGATGAATGAGTGTTGTCTCGTTCGCTGATTTCTTATTGATGTCAATATTGAAATCACCTATAATGTGCACGTTGTTTCGTGCTTGTGTATCCGCCAAGGCTTTGTCAATTGCACGAAGAATATCTGAAATAGATGCAGTTGCCGCATAAAAGTTTACTATGGATATTTCTTTGTTATGAATGGTAATGGTTGCAAGTAGCGCTTCTACCTTATTTTCTTGATATTCAATAGTTTCAATATTCGAAATATGTTTTTTGATGCAAATCATTATTCCATGTACGTGTTGCATAGAAATGCAATTGAAATGTTGTTGTAGTGTGTGTGTTTGTGTGGTCGGGGTATGCGTTTCTTGTAAACATAGGATGTCTACTTGCATTAAATCATAGTCATTGAGTATGTCTTCAGCATGTGCTTTGAGGCTTCTTGTGTTCAAAGATGCAATGAGGAGCTCAGATTGGGATATCATTGTTTGCAAATCATTTTGCAATTGCCATGTCGAATTTTCCGTGAGACGCATCATCTCTGCTGTTATCTCTTCTCTTACCTTAAAATTCTTCATTTTCAACGGTGTTAGTAAGTACAAAGACTCAATATTTGTAACTTGAGATAGTGCTATGTATGTTGGTCCATGTTGTGTGACACCACCAGTCAAGGCAAGTCCTCGCATTGTGAGGCCTTGGGATCTATGTATTGTTCATGCACATGCTAATTGTATTGGAAATTGTTTCCGCATTATTAGGCGTGTCCGAGTTTGGGAATTTGGTGCTGATCTAGTAATACGTAGGATTGGTATCCAACTCCTTTCTATCATATTGCTTCGTACAAGTGAGCGAGTTTTTTTGTTTGCATATGCCCAATATGAGGGTCATTAAATTTTATCCATACTATGTCCATTTCGTTTAGAAGCGTGTACGATTTGAATATTCCATCAGATCCATTGACTAACCCGTCTTGAATGTCATAATTACCAGCGAATATTTCTACAAGCATATCGGTTTTCAAAGACAATAGTTGATGGTAGGGTGGCAAAGGTGTCGATGTGGATGGTGTACATTGTACTTGTCATCCTCTTGGTCTATAGCATGTAGCGTAAATTGTTGTCCAGGACAAATGGATAACATTTGATTGTTGTGTTTTTTGACATCGTCATTTTTGTAGAAGAGATATGGAAATTTTGGATCGATAGGAGGTGTTCGCAAGCATGATTCATTTACATAACATAAGTCAGATTCTATTTGTTTTCCTATGCGCATACGATTTAGGACAGAAATGAATTTTTCATTTTTTTGACGCATTGTTTTGTTTAGTTGGTAGATTTTCACATTGTCTTTCCAAAAACAATATGGAATTTGTTGATCGTTGAATGTAGGATAATGAAATATGAGGGAGTCATGTACGGGTTGTGCTTGGTAAAAGTCTCCACAAAAGAGCATATCGATGTTGCCAAAGTGTTCCGTGGGAGTATGCATTATATCTCGTAGTCGTTTGTCTATAAAATACAAGGATCTACAACCGACCAATGATATTTCATCAATAAGAATGATTCATATTTGTTGATATTGCTTTGATAATGTGTCTAATGATTGAAGTTAACGGTATCAAGTTTGTTCGATTGAATGGTAGTAGGAATGCAGAGTGTATTGTCACTCCACCAAAGATTGTATGCAGCCTTTCTGTGTATGCTAGTATCAATCCTTTTGGTTTGAGTGGATCGCTGTCTATGAAATTGTCGTAGAAGCGTACAAGTGTCTCGTATATCAATTTTGCTGTAAATGTTTTCCCTGTACCTGCACCTCCTGTTAGAAAGAGGTAGAATGGATTTGATGGGTTGAGTCGCTTTTTTGTTGCTATGTCTTTAATGATTGCTTGTTGTTCTCTGTTTAGCATTCTTCTCTTTTTATAGTAGTCAATGGTTGAGGATATGAAGGGATGCTTCCCAATTTCAAATCTGTTTTTCGTGTTTTTGTTTTTGTTGAAATGATATGTAAATTGCAAATCAGATTTTAAGTCATATTGTTCATTGACATAATCATTTTCTGCAGGTTTTTTCGTGTTGTCAGGAACATCATTGTTTATCTCTTGTTCTCTAGTCGTGTCATCGATGTCACCCCATGTAGGATTAAGTTGGAAAGTGAATTTAGATTCGTTGTGTTTGATAGTTTGTTCATGATATGCATATGCTTGTTTCCAAGTTGGAAATCCTTGTTGCAACGATGTCTCATCGATGACAAAGGGTACATATAGCAACAACTTTTCACGATAGTAGTTTTCATTATCAACTTCTTTGTTGCATTTGATATATCGTATGATGTTTTGCTTTCTTTTCTTTTTTTTAATTTTTCGTTGTTTCTTTGGTATTCTGAAACAAATTCAGATAGGCAAATGTGTGTTAGTGCAGCTGGACGCTTGATGTAGTGATCTATAATCGATTGGCACATTATGTTATCTGATTCATCAGGCTCTTTACTCAAAAGCATAGGCGGCTTGAGGACAAGTGTGCATTGATTGATGGACTCGTGTCTATGAAGACACATTTTCTAGAGCAACTATGCAATGGCAATGACAGAACAATATGAACTGCTTGCTGAGAAGAAATTTGTTGGGTGTTGAGCAGTGTGTTGCCTAGTTGTCGCACCATTTCAATTGCATCGATATTTTTTTCTTGGTGGTCTTTTCTAATTTTTTGAAATGATTTTGTTGTTGACTTGTCGAGTTTAGTCATATACGATGTACAATATAATGTCCGCTTGCATGTGCATTGAGCACATGCAGCAAGACATTATTGGGCATCCGTGTTAGCTCTCCATAGTTGAGGAACTTTTTTAGAAAAGCTATTGGTCCATGTATGTGAAGGTTTTCGTGTCAAAAAAATCCTTGGTTGTTTTAGTGTGCTTTTTATTGCCTGTATATATTCAGGCTCATTGATTTTTAATTCTGCCAGGAACATGTCAAAGGTGTCTTTTTTTTTATATTGTTTTTTCTCTAATACATCAAAAATGTCCTTTGCATTTTGAATTTCCAATTCGTTGGTTGGTTGGAAGGCTCAAGGATCATGGTCCTTCTCATCGGAGGTATAGGGAAATTATATCTCGCAATTTAATTTCGACTTTCTATAAGCATCTTTTGGTGTGGTGATGTTCATGTATTCTTCGCAATATCGCCTTCTAGGTTGTCGTGTTGCAAGATATGTATTTGTTTACAAAAGATTCAATTTCATTATTCTCGTTTTGTCTATAAATTGGTGCGTATTTGATCCATACCAAGAAGTGTGTATGTTGATTTCCTTGGTTTTGGAATTCTGTTATGGAGAAGTGATCTTGTATTGGTCCAAAAATGATTCATCTTTGTATATCATCGCGTACCAATGCTTTCAATCAGTAGTTGTAAGTACCGTACAAGTGATGTGGTCCTTTCTTATAAGGAAGTTGTTGTCTACAGTGAGAAAGTGATGGCTTTGAGTAGATTTACATTTCTTTTCTTGTCTATGATACAGTTCAGACAATGTTAATGTGAGTGGTTTCCAATTGTGCTCGGCACTTGTAAATGTCAAAAAGAAGGTTGGTGGACCTAACTGTCGTATCATTGCAAATGTGTTTCTTCGTAATTGCTGTAAATAATCTGGAGATGTGCGTATTTGTTTGAAGTCCATGTATCCAATATTTGATTCCAACAATTTTTCCAAGTTTGGTTTGTATTTGACATCTCTTGCAACTAACTTTCTACCTTTCAATTGTGCTTTTCTTATCCTTACCCACATGGTTCTTGACACTTGGCCTATGATAATTTTAAGCGCTTTGAAGAAAATGTTTGTTATATGATAAGCAAAAGCACGATTTGCATGTTGCAATTCCCAATGTGCAATTTGAAGATATGAAAATGAATTCGTTATATTCTCAGGTCGAGGATCACCATAAAAAAGTGTTGGGAAATTCATTTCTTCAGCAAATTTGTCTTTGAAAATACCAAGTGGATGTTTTCCTTCTGCAGGTGCAACTTGTATTAATTTATTTTGCAAATCACGAATGCAATGTGACTCTGTGAATCCATGCACCATGGTTTCATTTGGTGCGTCTTCTTCGTCTTCGCTGCTTGTGCTATCAGTGTCTTGGAGCTGATCTTGAGTGTGGTTTTTTGTGTCAATATCATGAAATAGTCTCTTCCAATCCTTTTTGACATGTATTTTTTCCATTTGATATAAGTTTCTCTTGCATAATTGTTGCAAAGCACGCATGATAATGTATGCTCGTACTTTTCCTTCTTTGAAAGGGTTTTTGTATTGAAGTCTTCTTTTAAGTTCCACTCCAATTGTATGTGTCTCGTCTAAGGATCGTGGCAAGGCCTTTTGTATTATATTGGTATTGGAAGGGACATTGATGATTGCGCTAGTCATTCCTATTTGTGGTTTTTTGTATCCTAGCTCTCTTATTTGTGCAAATGCAATTCGAAGTGAAACAAGTCGCTCTTCAAGTTCGGTAAGCATTTTGACACATGACAAGGACTTGTTCAGTTTGATGTTGTCTGGTGATGCAAATTTTGGCATCTTTCCAATTTTCAATGACTGTTTACACTTCTTGCATATTTGCTTACACATTATAGCTTTGTCCTTTTTAGCTAAAGTCATGTATGTTTGTTTTTCTAATTGAGTAAATTGCACCATATTATAGCTGAAATGCAATTGCTTATAGATGGGACATGCATGTTTTGGTGTGTCTTGGATTTTTTGGTTAAATTTGGCAATGGGTGTATTTACATTGCGTCGTGTGCTTATTTTTGTAGTTTTTTTGTTTCTAGCAATAGACTTCAAATGACGAAGTGATGGTTTAGTTGTGCCCGGAATTAGACATTGTAGTTGATTATATGGTTTTGAATTTGCTTGTTGTGATTGTTCTTTGATTATTGTTGGATTACTACATCGAGCAATAGACTTCATGTAGCGGATGGATGTTTTACTTGGTGGTGTTGTCAAAGACAATTGTTGAGTATTTTGTTTAGTAATTGAGTCTTTTTGACGATTCATAGTTAGCGGTTCAAAGTGGACGTGTGTTGTTTCTGTTTCAAAATATATTATATTAAAAGTTGCTTTGGGTTGTGCGCAATTGGAATATGTGGTTAGAATTAATTTTTCATTCGATGACCACAAATTAATTGTTACATTGAGTAATAGAGATACCCATTCCACGCAGAATTATTTCCCTCGATTTGCCCTTGTTCAAAAAATGTTGCCAAGTTCACAATGTAATCTTGCCAATTTGAAATTTTTGGTATCTTTCGAATCAAGTCGACTGTTAAGTGTTTTTCCAAGAGACGAAATGCTATAGGATTTGTAGAAAGTATTGCATTGCAAAATGATTGAGCGATGTAACGGTGTAAGCATTGTATGTCATATTCTCCATTCGTTAAGAGACAAATTGAGTTGAATAAGCTCTCACCACAATCACAGGGGTGTGTAACTAGTCTAGACAATCCATAGTTATTTAATTGATTTGAAATGGCAGACCAATTCAATTCGATGTTGCCACAAGAGCGCGATAGTTGCACATGTGTCATTGGAAAATTGTAGTTGTCATTTTTTTGCAATATAATGGTTCATAGTGACCTGCTAATGGATTTGTGTCATGGAATAAGATGTAGTATGGAAGATGAGGACTATTTACATTAAATCGAAGGTAATTCATTTTTGTTGTAAAAGACCAAACACATATTTGTATATTCAACCATCTAGATAGCCAATTAATGCAAAAAGTGTCACCCCATAGTCCTGTTTCAGTTGTTTCGGAAAAAGGCAATGCAGATAATCACATTCTGTGGAAATATGTTTCTATGTCATGTATTCCATGCATAATCTGCAATTGCGTTGGGTCTAATTCCAGTTGATAAGAATTTAGTGCATTAGGTTCGCCTCTTTTTAAACAATTCAAAAAATGGTCAATGATGCCATTACGCAGTTCTAAAGATGTATATTTAAAGTGTAGAAGCACTTGAAATGCATCGAACAGGCAATCTCCCACATGGTAAGAAAATGTTGGTTCTCTTAATAAGTTTTCTGCACTTAAAGCGTCATCGATGGAAGCATATTGGACTCTATGCATTCGTTTGTAGTCTTCTACAACTATTGGTTCGTCGCATGTTTGATTGGTTGTCGTTCTATGTATTGATCTATTGTTCGTTTACGTTTTTTGTTTACAAACTCCATTGACCGCAGAAAGCAATAAACAAGTAATGTTTCAAATCTGTACCTTTGTGTAAGGTCTGCAAGTATTTTGTTTGTAATAAAACACTTAGTTGTGAACACCTGCAACATAGACAACACAATAAGACAAGATAAGATATTTAAAAATAACAGAATTTTATAAGATTCAGTTTCAATTAAGATTGAAAAAGACAATACACTTGATTGTAAATTTAAATGGGAAAAAGAAGTATAATTTTGATTCTATAAAATTCCATATGTACAATTTATAAAGAAAAACAAGTACTTATTATACACATTGAAAAAAGCATTTATGTCAATATATAATAAGTGCAATAATGAATGTACTTTTTTAGTATCAGTGCATAAACAATGTAGCAAAAACAAGGCAAGGTAACTGGGGCTGTGATCGAATCCTCGTAGTTGCTGATTTTCCAGTGACCAATAAGCTTAGCGTTTACAACCTAGTTAATGTACAAATTTTATTTGAGTTCAATGAATTGCTCAAATGGTATGTCATAGTTGTGAAATAGTTTTAATTAGTAAAAATATTGCTCCTCCATGCAAATTCTTGCATCTGGCACTGATCTCTATCAAATATTTCTGAAATATGTTAACAGTTTCATGTGTCAATGTGTTATCGGCTTTGTTGTTTTCTCAGCCACTTAATCCATATGATGTGGCTGAAATTGGTTTCATGTGCAAATTTCAGGTATGGACAAGAAATTCCATGTCTCGTGAGAAAATTGTGAACGTGGTTGTGAATGGCGTAGAAGTGGATTTTCATATGTATTTTCTTGATAACGGATCAGGCTTATTTCTTGAGGGAAGAGGATTCTGATGAAGAAGACAGAAGTTCGCATTCATCAGAAGATGAGGCAGTTGTTAAGAGCCGTAGAAAAAGTTTCAAGTCTGCTGCATCCCGTGTAGGCATAGAAGAGCATGGTAATATCAGTATTGGTGGTTATGAAGATGATGAAATGGAAGAGGAAAAAATTAGGACATCATTAGATGTGGGTGGCATTTCAATGGTTAGTCAAAGCAATGGGGAGATATTGATTTCCTTTGCTGGACATGGTTACAACTTGCCAGATAAGCAGCAGTTCAAGAAAGGGTTACAGAATGGTTTTCCAAAATCTTCACCCACTCATGAAAATGAAAATCATGTCAAAGAACCAAATTTGGAGATGACATTGGAAAACAGGATCAATTCGGTTGTCCCTTTAGAAGGAGGATTTGCAAATGAAAATGAAATGCAGAATGCTCATAATCACCAAGAATTTTCAACAATGAAGAATTTTAAGAGTACTTTTGCCAAGATAGATGCAGCCAGTAGACCACGGATAATAATTCCACTGAATATGGAGTGGACAACTGTGGCTTGGAGAACAAAGAAATAACTACTTCCAGTAATTATCAAGTGAAAGCTGCAGCTTCTGATACATGTGAGAGCATTATGCAGACTCAATATGGCTTAAACATTTCTGAGTTTCTTCTTGATTCAGAAAGAGAGTGTAAACAAAGAGGGCAGCTTACTGTCAGTGGTCATAACATGGAATTTGAGGCCCATACTGAGAATCATTCCAGAGAATCTGATGATTGCTGCCTCAAATCAAAGGTAGAAACTTGTCAAATGCCAAGAACTGAAAGTGAAATTGAGCTCACATTCAATGACGAAGACATTTTTAAAAGTTGCCTTGCCCTTTATGAGCTGTCTTCTCCCATAGGGGAAGAAGAGAAAGAATATAGTTAGTCTTGTCCTTTGGAGAAAAAGGGAGAATATAACTTGGGAGGAAGCAACGTTGATGCAAAAAGGACTTCTTTGGCTGCTTTCCAGCTTGAGAAGCATCAAGCATTGCATGCTCAAAGTTTAGACATATTAGACACTATGAAGAAGTCTGATTTGCAATATTTAGGTGGTGGCAAGATGTCCAAAAAGTGCAAGAGATTGAACTTAATTATCTAGTTTTGACATATCTAGTGGAGTTGATTGAAATATTCAAGTTTCGGAAGTGAAAAGTGGTTAACTCATGGTTGAATCTCGAGTTAAGATGTTATTTAATCATATGTATTTAATATCAATGACTAAATTTTTATTAATCTTATTTTTAATAACTTGACAATGACAAGTTAAATAACATGAAGATAATAAATGATGAATTTTATAATTTTGTAATAAATTAGATGGTCTATTAGTTGACTAAAAACAATATAATATATATAACATAATATGATAAATTGATAATTTGTGTTGGTACACAAGACAAATCAATCAATTGATTGATTACATGTTAAATTTATTAGATAATAGATGGTAAAATGACTTTGGGCACCACAAGTGGTAGGGAATAGTATCAAATTATCATCCATAGGGTGTCTTGGTTGGGAAGACGTATCTTAAATTCCTTTACCACGACTAACTTCTACAAACCTCATATGTATGTAAAGTTTTGTGACTATCCCCAAAACATCACGACATATCGTGGCATGCCACAAAAATATATGAAACCCGCACCTAATCTTTGACTACCACAAATACCCATAAGATTCTACTTATTATCTTATACTTACCAGAAAATATTTATAGACATACTTATCTATACACACAACTAGTTGTAACTTCTGCATTTTGTAGATAATTAGAAACATTCTCTCTACATGGAGCAATCTCCACATACTTGCATGTTCATGTAATCAATGCTAAATACTAACATCATTATGTCATTTTATTCAGGAAAAGGATCTCGTTTAGCTATTCATCAATTATTTTTGGACCCCATTAGTAAACCTATGAATAGGTAATAACTATTGATTTTATAACATACTTGATTGGGGACCATTCCTTATTTATAAAGGATATGAAAGGAGATATTATTATGAATTCATTTAATTGAGAATATCCGTGTTCTTCAAAATGTATATAAAAATATATATATTATTATAAATTAGTGTAATGTAAATCTGAATTGCATCTGCCACGTGCGACCTGAAGGCAGCGCTGTCAACAGGTAGAGACGCCAACGATGTGGAGCTGGTAGCAGTGGAAAACGCTGTCAAGTTTAACAGACGAGTTGTGCTGTGCGTGGCCTACTTATCCAGAACCCACTTTGTGTAAAATATAATCTCACTTTCCAGTTGGTGTGTTCTACAAGCTCCTCAAACAGAGACATCAAATCTAATTTCGTGATAAAACTCAGCGTCACTATTTTTCCAACACCCACGCCAACAGGTATAAATGCCCATTACAGGTACATACTCAAGCGAATTGTCTGATGATGCTTAGTTTGAAAGAAATCATGTTTTAGTGATTCAATCTCAGGTGGGTTCTCATGTATAATTGGGTTTTTTGAGGCCCTTTTTCATTTTATGGTGTTTATCATTGCAGGTGTTTTTATATGGGTGAAAGAATTCATTTTAGATATGCCGGCATCTACAATTTCCATATTGTTTTGTAGAAAATCTGCAGTCTTATACAACAAACAACATAAAAGAAATAAACAGAATACTTAAATAGCTTGCATAAACATATGAATATTCAAACCAGCACTGCTGTGCATAATCTCCATTAATAAAAGCTTCATCATACTCAGAGCTTCAGCTCTTTACAATTGTGCATGCAGCTGTGTGCTTTCAATACACATCCTTCCTTGCTTGTGCAGATTTCACACCTTTGTGTGTGCATACAAAGCAATTACAATTGCTGTTATTTAAATAGAATAACTCACCCACTAACAGCTCTTCAACTGAGCATTCTAAATTTAAACTCATGCTTTAAAACAGTTGCATGCTATGCATGATTTAAAACAGATTTATTTGAATTAAATCTAATGATAAAAATAAGATAAAGCTAACTTAACTAAAGCAAACTAAAGCAAGACTAAAGCTAAAATTAGCTTTCCTAAAAAGCTATAGTTGGAATTAAATATGCATCACATGCATATTTCCAACACTCCCCCTTAATTTCAAACTGTAGCTTTCACTCTTCTAGAGTTGTGTTTGCTTTTTCAGATCTGCCATGTGCAGGATCACATACTCCCAAACAATCTCTCAAATATTCAAAAACTTCTTTTGCTAAAGCTTTTGTAAAAATGTCTGCAAACTGATCTTCAGATCTACAAAATTCAAGATGAATTTCCTTGTTGTTTACCAGCTCCCTGATGAAATGATACCTCGTATCAATATGCTTGCTCCTCTTATGAAAAACATGATTTTTGGACAACGCTATGGCTGAGTTGTTGTCACAAAAAATCTGTGTAGCTTCCACTTGTTTCTGTTGTAAATCTGTCAACACTCTTCTCATCCAAACAAACTTGACATGCCTGCTCCCGTTGCTGCTACATACTGCTGCTCGCTGAAGATAACGTGACAATGGGCCGCTTCTTTGATGCCCATGAAACCACTCTGTTCCAAAGTGAAAAGTATAGCCGGATGTACTTTTCCGATCATCTATACTTCCAAAGATTGTCACTATCTCAAAACCAATGAGTTTGAACTCATCCGAACTTGAATAAAGAATTCCATAATTTCTTGTTCCACGTACATACCTCAAAATTCTTTTTCCAGCTTGCCAATGTGAATCTTTTGGAGATTCCATGAACCTTGATATGAGGCTTACACCATACATGATATCGTGCCTTGTGGCCGCCAAATACATAAGACTTCCAACCAACTTTTTAAACAATGTTGGATCCACAAATGATCCTTCATCCTCTTTGCTCAACTTCAAACCTACCGCAATCGGGTGTTGGTGTTGGCTTACAATTCAACATGTTAAACCTTTTCAAAACGTCACTTGCATACTTTGCTTGTGAGATAAAAACTTCACCTTCTGATTGTTGAACTTCAATACCCAAAAAGTAATGCATAAGACCAAGATCTGTCATCTCAAACTCCTTCTTCATGGCTGATTTGAATGACTCAGAGATAGATTTCAAGGAATGATCAAATCATCTACATATAAACAAACAATTAAAATTTTACCTTGCTCATTTATCTTGGTGTATAAGGTAGGCTCACTGCTGCTCCTACTGAAACCATTCTCAATCAAATAAGAATCTATTCTGCTGTACCAAGCTCTAGGTGCTTGCTTGAGACCATAGAGTGCTTTCTTCAATCTGTATACTTTTCCTTCATGACCTTCAATCTCATAACCTTCTGGCTGATTTACATAAACTTCCTCTTCAAGGAATCCATTTAAGAATGCTGATTTAACATCCATCTGATAAATAGGCCATTTGTTTTGAGCTGCAATTGCTAAAACCATTCTTACCGTATCCAAACGTGCTACTGGTGCAAATGTTTCGTTGTAGTCAACTCCATATTGCTGCGTAAAACCTCTTGCAACCAGCCTTGCTTTGTGCTTCTGTACTTTTCCATCAGCATTGTATTTTGTCTTGTAGACCCACTTGACTCCTATCACGTCCTTTCCTTTTGGAAGATCCATTAGCTCCCACGTTTGATTCTTCTCTATAGCATCAATCTCATCATCCATGGCTTTTTCCCAAACTTCATTCTTTATAGCCTCTTCGTAATATACTGGATCTGTAACTTGAGAAAATAATGCAAAAACTGAAAATGAATTAGTTGTATCAACATTATAAATCTCACTTAGACTTCTTGTTTTCCACTGCGTAGGAGCATTTGATGCAGGACTACTTTTTGGTGATGGAGTAGCTTCTGGTGTTCCTTGTGGTGTCTCTTGCATGGCTGAAGATGGCTGAAATCTTGGTGACTCTCCGATGTAGATGGAGGTGTAGCTTGTGCTACAACTTGTGGTGCATGTCCAAGATTTGTAGATACATGTGAGCTTGTTGCTCTAAAGTTTCATCTGTCATATCATCATGTGGAATAGATGTTGCTTATATAGTCTTTGTTTTTCTATACTTCCATCCCATGCTTCATTCTCAATAAACTGTACATCCCGCTGATCACAACCTTTCCAAAGGTGACTCGGATTATACAACTTGTATGCTTTTGTATTCTCTGAATACCCAACAAAAATACATTTTTCTCCTTTGTTGTCTAACTTCTTCCTTAGCTCATCAGGTACATGTGCATATGCTACACAACCAAAAACTCTGAAATGTGAAACACTGTGTTTCCTATTAGTCCATGCTTGTTGAGGAACCATGTTCCTAACAAGTTTCGTTGGACACCTGTTCAAAATATAAAATGAAGTTCTACCGTCGCCCAATACTCATTTGGAAGATGTTTTGCCTTCAACATGCTTCTCGCCATCTCCATGATGGTTCTATTTTTCCTCTCTGCCACACCGTTCTGTTGTGGTGTATACCTGGTAGTAAACTGCTTGTGTATACCATGATATCTGCAAAAATTCATAAACTCATTAGAAACATACTCACCTCCTCTCGTCCGTTCGAGAACTTTGATGTAGTATCCACTTTGCTTCTCCACTAATGCCTTGAATTGCTGAAATGTATCAAAGGCATTTGATTTATTTCTCAGAAATAAACCCATGTCTTCCTTGTGTAATCATCAATGAATGTCATAAAATAAATACAACCTCTAATAGAAGCGCGTCTGCATAGGTCCACATAAATCAATGTACAATCTCAAGTGGTGCACTTGCTCTTTGTTGCTTTTGCCAACCGGAAATGAATCTCTGTGTTGCTTTCCCAAAATACAACCTTCACATACCCTTTCAGGTTTCTGAATCAATGGCAAACCTTTAACCATATTTTTTCTATATAATAAATTCAAACCTCCAAAATTCAAATGTCCATACCTTAGATGCCAAAGCCATGTTTCATCCTTCATAACTGAATGAAAAGCTGATTGTGTTCCTTCAGCGCAGACTTGATTTTCATTGGCGCAGGACTCATCTGTTTGAGTGCATGACTCAACAAAAGACTGATTTGGCTTAACGCATGACTTTGCTGCAAACAGATCTGATTTCTTCTTCTTTCCAGGTTTCAAAATCAATGGAAACATCCTATTGCTGCTCATCTTCACTTTTGCAATCAACTGAGTGCTAGGAGCTTTGTCCACAATCACGCACTCATTGTCTTCCATATAGACTCGGTATCCTTTCTGTACCAGTTGTCCAATACTCATAAGGTTATGTTTCAAACCTGCAACATAGTAAACATCTTGCATACTTGTTTGCTCCCCCTGTCTTGTTAGAATACTAACCGTGCCTTTTCCTTTCACAGACACAATATTGTTATTTCCAAGAGTTACATCACTCTTAACTGAATCATCCAAACTAGAAAACAAATCTAGATTACCTGTCATGTGATTACTGCAACCTGAATCTAAATACCATACATCACATGGACTCTCTTTTGACAAATTACATTCAATAGGGGATAAAGAAGGTATTGCTTCAGCAATCCTTGTGCATGCAATAAACATAGGTTTAGAAATAGAACTTCCAACCTGATTTTGATTTTGTCTCTCTTGATCATATTGCTTTTTCTTGCAATCATAAGCATAGTGCCCATACTTCTTGCAATAATGACACTGAACATGAGACTTATCTTGTCTCTGACCATAACTCTGTTCTTGATTATGTCCTCTTCCACTTGAGTATGATGAACTGCTGCCACGTCCTCTCTCGCATGGACTTCTTCCTCCGCCTCTTGGGTTGAAACTTCCTCTTCTTTTGCCACGACTACGCTCGTCTCAGAGATGCAAAAGCCCGATCTACACTTGCATGTGATCTATTCATCCTCTGTTCATGATTGATTAGTGATGCATGCAACTCATCAATAGAAAATCGACTCGGATCCTTAGTTTCTTCATAAAGAACAACTAAAGGATCAAATTTCGTGAGGCAAACTTCTAAGCAATTTTTCAATAATCCTTCGTCCTCAAGAGTCTCACCATGAGATTTGATTTGATTGACTAAGCCAACTACATAAGTAAAAATGATTCTACGAATCGAATCTTTCATTGCTAAATTCTCAAAATCTCTACGAAGTAATCGTAGCTTTGGCGCTTTTACTTTCTCCTTACCTTGATATGCAACTTGTAAAGTATCCCATGCAGTCTTTGCTTTGTAGGCTGCTTTGCCACTTGGAAGAATGCTTTCATGCATTGCCTGATGAATATAGAAAAGAGCTTTGCCATCCTTCTTTCGTAACTCCTTCAAAGTATCTTTCTCTGCTTGAGAAAGTGCAGTATACGCTGCTGCATTTGCGGGCTCTGTGTACCCATCTTCAACGATCTCCCACACGTCTTGAGATCTGAATAGCGCCTTCATGGTCAACCACCGATTCGTAATTCTTTCCATTAAATTGCGGTGTTTGTATACCGGATGTAGAAGCCATAGCTTGCTACCAATTTAATAAGCTGCTGGAATAACCTTGCTCTGATACCAATTTGTAGAAAATCTGCAGTCTTATACAACAAACAAGATAAAAGAAATAAACAGAATACTTAAATAGCTTGCATAAACATATGAATATTCAAACCAGCACTGCTGTGCATAATCTCCATTAATAAAAGCTTCATCATACTCAGAGCTTCAGCTCTTTACATTGTGCATGCAGCTGTGTGCTTTCAATACACATCCTTCCTTGCTTCAGGCAGATTTCACACCTTTTTGTGTGCATACAAAGCAATTACAATTGCTGTTATTTAAATAGAATAACTCACCCACTAACAGCTCTTCAACTGAGCATTCTAAATTTAAACTCATGCTTTAAAACAGTTGCATGCTATGCATGATTTAAAACAGATTTATTTGAATTAAATCTAATGATAAAAATAAGATAAAGCTAACTTAACTAAAGCAAACTAAAGCAAGACTAAAGCTAAAATTAGCTTTCCTAAAAAAGCTATAGTTGGAATTAAATATGCATCACATGCATATTTCCAAATGCTTTTCCATCGAAGTTTGAAGGAAGTTGGAATCAATGTCCAGGTGAATCTGCCTGCGTCAACTCAATCTATTGACTTTATCTCCAAGGTTTTTTACTGAGATGTTTGGACATGTCCATGCTTTAGACATTGATGTTATGCATCGGGTGTTTGAATTTTCAATCAATGAGCAAACTTTCAGGTTAACTAATCGCAAGCTATTGAAACCGTCGATGTTGCAGCCTGTACCTAGTCATTCCTAATTATGATTATTAGGAGGTCCGACTTCAAAGCCTGGCTACTCAGAAATTCTGCAGCAGGGGATACAGAATGGTAGCTGCCTAAGGCTAGGTAATCCTGATGACACAGAGATTATACCTGATTGACAAAATTGCTTTCCCGTATTGGGAGGAGGCTTTTGGTCCATGTAGCCAAAAATGGGTGCAGCATTGAGGTTAATTGCAATGGGGCAACCTCTCGTAGAAATGCGTCGTTTGCCACTGTGAACCGGAGTGCATATTAATGAGATTTGGGGACATGAGACTGGAGCCTCAGAGATCACTTGCTTCTTAGTGATCGCCAACCATATCCTCCAAGCCATCCAAGAACAGAGTGTTGATTCTTATCAACTAAAAATAAGCTCTCTCAGCATTGGGGCTTTTATTGTATGTTGCATGTGCACATGATGTTTTCAACTTGGGTTAAATAGGCACACATACTATTGACAACCCACCTTATCTAGCAGCAGGTTTCAAGCAATGGTTGGTGAAATCATGATTGTTGTTTCAACTTGATACAGAGGTTTCCGGTTTGGTTGCATTTTGTTCCTGGAATCCAGTTCCGAACTGACAACGAGCCCTTCAAGGTTGATCACTGTCTTCTTTGTGCTATTCAAAATACTGTATATATAATTAATTAAATTTTTGGTTCCATTTTGTAATTTAGTACTCTTGTAAATGATTAAGGCGAACTTTTGTTAATTCTGTGGTACTTCATCAAATACTAAATTGGATCCCTATTTCCTTTTTTCTGTTGTTTACTTTCTTCTGTAGACTGAGATGGAACGTTTCACCAGAAAAATTGTGGATATGATGAAGCAGGAGCAACTCTTTGCCTCTCAAGGGGGACCTATTATCTTATCTCAGGTCATTTTTTTATCTGTATGAATAGCAACTGTTTCTCGGGATGTCTATGTTTTATTTTTATTTGCCTCTATTTATTATTGGATATGCTTTGAATAAAATAACAATGCACTATATTCCCATATATGATGCATGCTTTTAGTATGCAGCCTGTAGATTAATAGGGTTTCTTTGCAACAGCGCCCATTTAGTAAAATGGGCATGCCTGATACATTACCGTACTTGAGGGAACCTATAAGAAAGAAGACGAGCTAGTTTTCATTCTATTTTATATCATATTGTAGATAGAGAATGAGTATGGCAACATTGCTGGACCATATGGAGAAGCAGGCAAGCGATACGTAAAATGGGCGGCATCTATGGCCGTTGGTCTAGGCACAGGAGTCCCTTGGGTGATGTGTCAACAAGCAGATGCTCCTGTTTCAGTTGTGAGTATCTATTTAACCTCTTTGGACCGTGCTAGACTCAAGCTACTTTTATCTTATTCACATGTTATTGTGATCATAGCAAGATTATGTCTTTACCTTGTTGAACTTGTGAAATCTACACCTCGAAATACACTTTTTGAATTTGGTACAACATGCAGAAGACGACAACACTTTAAACAAAGAAAATGTGTATGCAAAAATGTTCTGCTACAGATTTCTTTGTAGGAGTTGTATGGGAAATCAAGTAATGTTTTGAGCTTTTCAATTTGCAGATAAACACTTGTAATGGATTCTACTGTGATGCGTTTACTCCAAATTCTCCAAACAAGCCCAAAATGTGGACAGAAAACTGGAGTGGCTGGTAGCACTCTCATCCCATTTGAACTCTGTATAAGAAATCACAAAAGTTCAGAATATTTCAAGATCTTCCATTAGTGCACAAAGAAGAAAAGATCTATATATTTCTTCATCTACCTATTGGTAGGATTCTATCTTTCGGGGGTCGTGTACCTTATTTGCTGGAAAATCACTCTGCAACAACAATCTGGGATAGAACAGTAGCACTAGCAGAATAAGAAATATGGAAGAAATGAAAACGTACCAATGACATCCACCCCTGTAGAAGGACCTTCCACAGTTAAAGATCTTTGTGCTTGACACAACTCCACAGCAACTTAAGCACCGAGCTCCAATGTTCAAGATGAAGTTTTGAGCATGCAACAAAAAGTTTCAAGAAGTGACAGTGTATGGCGCTGCACTCCAATGCCAAGTACAATAAACAATATTTAATAATGTTCAATCTTTTCATGTCAACACTGATTTTTCTCGAATTGTATTAACGAGGAGACAGAATATATATCATGCCGAATTTTAAGATTTTTTGTATTAAAATTAGTATTTCATCAACCAGATTTGGTCTGCATTAAATACTTGATAGGGAAGGCGCATTTTCCCCACTTTCCTGTGATCTGCAATCATAAATTTGGTCCTCCAGCTGTTGTTATTCAAGTGGCCGTGTATTTACTTTTCAAGAATTCTGTGAAATGTAGTTTTGTTATTAATATTCAGTCATTTCAATTTAAAAGTTGGACACATGTCTGGCTAAGATTTTTAGTTTTAAAATTTATATAAACATTGTACTGTAATAAGGGAGAAAAATAGTCATTTCAAACTTATGAACCAATCAAAAATTTAATAAATTAATTTGAATAGATTTATTAAATAATTTAAAAAACAAACATTAGAGAAGAAAGTAAAATTCGTATTGCTGATTGGTTGGAAGCAAAAATTATTGATTTGGAGTGAAAGGTATAGTATTCCTGCCATAGGCAGGAACTAATAAGAGGTTTGCTTCTAAATTTTAAAATATGTTACAATTATACATACCGCGTGTATTTCTTTATGAAAGGTGATGAGAGTTCCAAAATTTTAAGGGGACTTGGGCATTTCACAATAACACCATAAGATTACACACACACACAAAGTAATTTGGGCATAGTAATGGAAGAATGCTTCATCTCAAAATGGTAATGTACCTAAATTCTCCTCCTGAAATTTCCATTTAATCTAAATATTTTCCAAAGGGAACATTAACTCATAGAAACTATGTTAAAGGCAATAGTGTTCAATTTCCTAGGTAGTTTTTCATTTACTCATCTTAACAAAAAAAACTAAAAAAAAGAATTCCAAACCATAAATCATGTGTTCCCAATTATTGAAAATTAATGGAGTATTTATAGGTGTGGTTTCTACATTATAATTGAATAAAATTCATCAATATCTTAACTTAACGTAAGCCAATTATAAAACCATTTTAATCTAAAGAACAACCAATATTTTTATTCAACATTTTATTTTCAAGGATGACTGACTTGCAAAATGAATTTTTTTTTTTTTAAAAGAAGAGAGAAACTCCCTACAAAACATACAATCTATTTAACAAAGGAAGAACTATGTCACACAAGTATGCCTCCATTTCAACAATAAGAATAATAGTTTACTTCATGTTACATATCAAGCTATAATGTCTTTTCAAATATGAAGACAACAACCTCTCATTACAACAAAGCTCTTATTTAAAGAGATGACCAAATATACAACAAACCGTTATCATGGAAAGGCAATATCAACCAAGATTCAACCCAATAAGGAGTGGTTTACACACTAACACAACACTAGTTACTCCATACAAAACATATCCCCACATAGTGAGATTACAAAGAATGCTTCCCTTGACATAGACATATCCACATGATTACAAGAAGTTGAACACTTCCAAAATTGGGGAAGAAAATGTCATAAATAGCAAAACAAGCTCTAACCATCTTCAAGCTTTAAACTTCAACTTGTGCTCCACATAATCTTCAACATAAAGAGAAATGCTTGTTTTACCATCCAACCTATAGGCATCATTACATGCCTTTCCAAAGGTTGGAAGACATGCTAGCCTCCCCAAGCCCATGGGAGAGAGAGATAGCTTCCACAAATGTGCATAAGAATAAGGGAGAGGTAACTGCAAGCATACAACACACAAGACTAACCCATTCATCACAAAAACACAACAAATGCCAAAAACAAAAAAACAAAACCATATTCATCCTCAACAAGGGGGAAGAGTGGATGAGACATCCAAATAGAGTTAAAGAGTGTGGTTCAACCATAGGATGCACACTTACAAATATTCAAAATCCTCCTTATCCCTCCAAAGAAATCACCCCTCCTTATCACTCCTCCCATTCACCTAAAATCCTCCTTGGGAGGATTTTCAAACCCATTAGGTTTCCTCTAAGGATGGGGAAGGGGGTTCAAACCATATGAGCCACCTTCCCCACCTCAAAACGTATGAGGAGATAAAAAGAAACCAATATGACTTGTCTATCAAGCCATGAGGTTTTAAGAGGGAAAATCTTTACCTCTTCCCCAATTAAACTCGTAAATCCATCAAGCCATATGATGGATGGAGAAAATAACAAATATTAACATAACCAAGAAACCATACAACACATGCAACAAGAAAAAAATTTCAACCATAAACAAATCTAAAATCTAACATGCTAAATAACTCAAAATAAGATCAACAAGTCTACCTCCACAAGCTCTCTAATCTCTATTTTTTTCCCAATTTCTTGTCCCAAGCAAAATCTCCAACTCCAAAATCTCTCCAAGGACAAAATACAAACCAAAAGTTCTCTTTCTCTCACATGAGAGAGTATTTGAAGAAAAATAAATAAGTTTCCTCACAAATGAAGAGGTGACATGTGTCACCCTCTCTTCCTCCAAGTCAAGATTCCCAAAAACAAAATAAAGAAAAGATAAACCCACATTTAGACACTCTCTCTCCCAAATTACTCAAAAAGAAAGTGAGACAAGCTTATGCAACTTTTCACAACACATACACTCCAACCATTCTTACATGAACGGTGACAAGTGAGAGACTTTAAATGGGAGGGAAACTCCCTTTTCCTTAGAATTAAGCCCCTTACCTAATAGGTAGGGTTTATGCTAAGTGAACCCCAAAACCAAAAGGAGTCACTTAAAATACCAAAAATAACCCAATATTAGGTTTAGCACATTTAGACACAAATGTTGAGGATGTGGGGCCCACTCAAGTGTGCTTATGTGGCCCAAATCTTCATTATTTAAGAAAAAAACAAAATTACATTCTTAATGCAAGTGGAGACCATTAACTCCCCCAACCAAGTTTATAACAATAATAAACAACCTAACCACAATTAATTTTATATAAAATACAACATTACAAATAAGGGTCACTCATGGTGCCCAAACAATACAAACAACCAATAAGGCCTCATACAACTAACATGGTTAGGAATTAGCCCGTGGGCCGCTTGTGCACATTTGTGTAGCCACCCTGAAACCCACGTTCTCTTGTGCCCTATAACCTGCACACTCAATGCAAACATTAAACACATCTGCCCAATACAAGTGTAAATCAACTACTTAGTAAACAATCAAGTCTAAACATGCAAACTATGCTAACACATCATCAACATAGAATTGTAAATGAAAAACATGTACAATTTCACCATGGGTTAGCTATTACAATACATATAAATGACATATATCCATGCTATCATGTGCTCTCATCAATAATCGAATAGTCTATAACATCAAGATGTGCAACTAAACTATGTATCCATCATTTATCAATTATGCTCAAATAACATAACAATGACATGTGCCAACATACTAATCAAAGCTAAATTGACACTATGCACCCAAATCACCATACATTTCTATTTTAACACCCATAAATTTCGATGCTCTAAAACCACATTAAACCTTAATATCTATCTAACAAGTCATGGAATCTTGTTTTTGTTTTAGTTGTAAGGATGTCAACCCTATAATATGTTTAATTAATTCTTACCAACAATTTTCTATATTACAATGAATGGGTCAGAGTCTAGGTTAATACTTAAAAATTCTAAATCCATTTCAAATGTTAATTTAATTACCATCCACTAGATAAGTGTCCATTAATTTCTTTTACTATGTTAAATAGTTTCCCTATTAGGAATTAACATTCGATCACATTTAAACAACCCTTATCCTTAGTTACCTTAGTTCTCTTAAATTATTTTCTTTAATGTCCATTAAATCATTTACTAAAACTTACTAGAAGGGTTACATAATTAAATTAACATACAAGGGTATCAAGTGGCCTCATTTACCCATTTACACATACCTTTAAATTATTTAATAGCCCAAAATATTAATTCTTACCTAACAATTGTAGGGTTGATCCTCAACCCTTGGATCAAATCAATTGTGGCCACTAGATCTTAGGGTTCCATACTAACCCTAATTATCCTTATGGAATTTTATTAAACCTTTTTCTTTCGCTAGCCTCCTCATTTGGTCTTTTTTCTTTCTTTAATTTTGCAGGTTAGAGGAGTGGAAGTCATGACAAAGCTAAGAGGGAAGAAGCCATGAAGGAATTCACTAGAATCAAGCTCAGCTTAGTTTAGATTAAGGATTTATTATTGTAATGTCTTCCATTAGTGGATTTTAGAGGTTTCCACTCTAAATTTGGGATAGCCATTTAGTAAATTCCATTTTTGGTGCTCTATTTGGGCAAAACCCTACTTCCATTTAATCTATGAGATTGAGTACATTTAAATTCCCATTTAAAGATTTACATGTTTAGAACAATGAATTTATGCCCTTATGGCTTGTTGGTGATTTCCTCTTCATATTTGCAAGCTTAATGTTTTTTATAAAACAAGTTTAAAACTTCCAGTCATGGATATTTAATTTTCCGCCAATAGTGACGAAATTGCTGCCCAAGGTAGGCCGATGGTATGGGACCGTAGCCATACACTGGGTGACGATTCACAAACTATCACCTTTCTTGGGTGGCGTTCACGGATCGTCGCTTCTATACTGTGTATGCCATCCTGTTCTTCCAAAACAGAACCATAAATTCTCGTGAATTTTTCAAAAACAAATTTTACAAGGGTGCTTTACAATTTATCCTTAGCTTAAATTCATGTGTTTATAGTCTCCAGTTGAAAGGTTATACCATTTATTAATTTCATGCCTAAAATTACTAAATTTAAATATTTTTATTTCTAGAGTAATAAGAAACACAACTACAAGATCATTTTTATTTTCTTCCAACAAAATTTCTTTCAAGTTTAAAAATAGGAGTGAAGCTTAATCTATTTCTAATATTATTGATTTTTTTTCCACAACCAAATGCAAATTTTCAACAAAATAACTCATTATAATTTATTGCATCTTTCCATTACTACTACAACCATTTGTTCAACTAAAACAACTTTATTTCACATTCATATTTGTTAAGAATACATTGTTAATGATTTACAACTTTTATGTTCTTCCTTCATTCTTATAATAATGCAACTTCAACAAATAATAATGAACTTTCTTTTTTTTTGAGCATAGCTCATTTATTTCAATGCAAGGAGCCTTATTTTCCACAATACATTACAACTTAATAACAAAATATACAATATAATTTTTCTTTCAAATACAATGCTACTAGTCTTCCACCTTAAGTGGGAATCACAAGGAAAGTTTCTACAATGAATGATTTCTTTTTGACTTCAACAAATACTCCAAGTCCTAATTCTTCAACAAGAGCTCCACCATATCTTCACTTTAATCACAACAACAAAAATGGGGGAGAGACAACACTCTCCACCCAACCAATAATCCAATGAGGAGAAGAAGCTATCCTCCTCATTGGCCCCCGAGCCCCAACTAAAATGCAATAAATGATGAATCCAACTCATGGAAACTATCAGAAAGCTTCCACATCACAATACAAAATTTCACAACTATTTAACACACATTCAAACACAAGGTAATAATCACAAGAATGCAACTATCAAAATACACAAGGCTTGAAATGCAAAGTCAATGGAGTAAGGATTTATGGAGAGATCACTTATGCCTCCCAATGGGGTTAGGTGCCCACCTTAAAACCCTCCAAAATACATCTCAAACCCCTACACAAATTGATGCAGGAGCATCAAGTGTCAAGACAAAATAAGGTCCCATGAAACCATTAAGCATGTTAGAAATGTGTATTTGAATTCAAATGTGTTGTAAAAGCACACATGTGCTTGTAAAAAGTCAATATATGTTGTAAAAGGTGAATGAGTGCTTGTAAGAAAGTTGTAGGAGTAAATTTGACATAGTAAAAGAGTAATATTGGAAAAATAAAGCCATGTCATCATGTAATAGTTGTCTTATATGGATTACATGAGAGTATTAAGGAGATCTCCACGTGATTTCTATGTAGAGGAAGTTGTTGAGTCTTCTTAGGAGTGTGAATTGGCTTAGGAGTCAGTTTAGGTGTTTGTTAGAGTCTTTACTTAGCAAATTGACACCTATTTCATAGGTGATTCAAAGAGAAGGAGGTAGAACAGAGGTTCTCAGGGTTGTAGAGATGAAGGAGAAGGAATGTATGAGGTTTTAGAAGAAGAATATACCTCTGTTGGCATGAAAATTACATGTTTCACATGACTGTGCATGAGGACTGTAACAGGACAGCAAGATAGAAACCCTCCATAACATTCAAATGATATAAATCTCATGATTATTAGCATGGAAAGGTTCTACAGGTGATGTAGATCACATTTGTAATTTTTGTATGTTTTGAAAATGCATAGTTTGGATTTTATAGCAAATTGTTACCTCTCGGGCCTGAAATAGGGCATCGCATATCTTTTGACTGGATGGATGAAATTGGCTGAAAATTTCAGGATATCTCTGTATTTACACTATCTAACTACTGTCAAAATTTCAAGGATAATGGATTTGTACAGCTCAAGATATACGTGACTGTTTTTTTTTTTTAATTATGGCAAGAATATACAACGTGTACAGTGAGAGAGGAATTGAAGTGCATGAAGGGTCATAACGTGGAATCAAGCCACCAAACTTTGTAGCAGTCATCTTGATGACATTTCTGAAGTAGATCCATCAAGATCCAGGTGAGATCAAGCCCCAAGTGCCTACTGTCATAGCTAGGGTCAGAATAGGCCTGATTTTTGTATGCTACAGCCATAAAGGAGGTGATAAAGGAAAAACCTAGATCTAGGACAGTATATGGAACTCATGAATACCTCAACCATTGTGAAGGGAGGTTTGTTAGCTGTTGGTATGCCCTGGGAACCAACTAATTGAGTATTAAGAGTTTGAGTTGGATGCTTTTAGACTAAGTTCAGTCTTGAGGGCAGAGTATTGGGACTGCACACTAGTAGAGAGATGCTTGAGCATCCATAAAGGAACTTGAAACATTGGTTTGTTGTTTTGGTCATGTTCAATCAATTAAGAAAGAGCTTGTGACTGTAGTAAAGAAGAACTCCATTGGGAGTAAAGTGTATGGTAAGAAATATCAAAAGGTAACATATGCTAGATACCTTATCAATAGATTTTGTATCTTGGGACAGTCATGTATATGAATGTAGGAGCATTACATATCTATTATACATTGTGTCTATGGTCACAAAATGATCACCTTAGCTCATCTCTGATCAAGGAAGTCCTTTAAGGGTTTTTCTTTCATACAAAACATGCATTAGGCCTCCATAGACACCAAGGGGCCATAAAACATGTAAATGGTGATCCTCAAGCAGGGGTTGGTTGGAGTATTAGAGTAGGTTCAAGCTCTTGATTATATAGTAAGAAAATTTTGGTATTGACCTCTGCATTACAAATCTTATGCCTCCTCAAAATCCTCTTATGCATTCCACATTCTCTTATGCCTCCCTACAATCTCTTATGTCTCTCTCAAAAGAACTAAGTAAGAAATACAAGCATTTTCTTATCCAAGGTGGGGCACCCAACCCAAATCCCTCCCAAAACATGAAATAAACTCTTATGTCTCCCTAAATATATAAGATCCACATAGCCTTCTCCTACACCATACTTAGGCATTCTACCCATGATCCAAACAATCATACAAACCATTCACTTGCATACAAATATACACATATAAAATAAAACAATTAAAACAAGGGTGTAGTTCCTACCTTTCCATGGTAGAACTTGATCAAAGAGTCACACACCAAGCTCCTTCAAGCTCAATACAAATCCAACAAGCTCCAAAAATTCAACAAGCACTCCAAAACTCTCCAACTCCAAAAATACAAGAACACAAAATCAAATTAACCCCCAAACAAAAAAATAAACTTGCAAATATAGAAAAAGGGGAGAGTAAGGCGAGGCGGCTCTATGTAGGATGCCACTTAACTTATCCTCAACTCTACATCACAACTCAAACCTCAACCCTAATGCACAATAAATTGGTGGTTGAGAGGAATGACAAACCTCTTTCACACACAATCCAAACTCATACCTCCTAAGGACATAATTTAAAATCCGTAAAAAAAAGTACAATAAATGTCACTTTTTGTCTTACAAAACACAATGGGGTCTTATTTTTACCCCCAATCCATAGGTAGGGTTGGTATATGAAATTAAGAGGTGTGGGACAAGCTTAGTTTGTCCCACAAGCCTAAAAAAATGGCCCTTAAGCCCAAATCCGAATTTTCCAAGTAAGGTAGAGTGTACAACACTCAAAGTCAAATACACTCAACTTAAATCACAAAATTCAAAGGACCAACTACTATAATAAATGGCCCATTTTGTCACATCCCCAAATATCTTAATAAACATGATTAATTCACTTAATTAAGGCACATTAATCAACAATGATAAAAATGAATTACATCACAAATTAAATCACATACTCCACAATTAAATAAAAGAAAAGGGAAATAATTACACACAAAGCCCATGGTCACAATTGAGGTCATCCCCCCATGGGGACCCCTAACAAAATTAAAAAAACATAACACATTACACAAGTTATGGTGACCATCATTGTATCCATCCAAGTATTCCGTTATGGTTGGTCTCCTAACCCCCTTTTGATTGTTGTGATATAATTACCTGCAAAATCACACAATACCTCCTTCGGCCTCGTGGCGCACTCAAATACATCAAAGATAAAATATACGCACATTAATCAATAAACATCCTCATGTAACTAAATCATCATCTCAACTAATCAATATTATCATTTGTCTAAATTTTCAACATCTCAATTCTACCTTTTTATCAATATCAACAAGATCACGAGATTAGTTCAAATGCTAAATCATAGTCAACATGACGAGAATTCTGAATGTTAGTAATATATATGCTAACAACACATCATCATCATCAATATAAAATGTCTCTCTATGTCTCTAAGAATCCACAAAAATCATACTATGAATCAAAATCCATCAATAGTCAGAATATCTCTATCATCTAACCTCATGCTAAACCAAAATGATACAATAATATCCATGTCTATAATCAACAGTAATCGAAATCAAAATATAATAAGTGTCGAATAGAGTGGGCACTAGATCCATGAAGATCAAATAACATAACATAATATCCAAAATGTGTCATAATCCATGTCAAATCATAAATATGAGTAAAATGTCAGCAGATAACTGAGGCTAGAAAATGTGGCCACTACAGAGGATGACTTCACTGCTCTCTCCATTTTAATCAATACATTCGAAATAATATTGGTAAATGTGTTTATATTTTTGGAGATGCAGATTCAAGGCCATAACTACCAAACTTGTTCATGGAAAGTTCACGGAAGGTGCATAAAGTTTTAGGAAATGAAGATGAGATGCGGGGCCATAGCTTACCGAATTTTCCATGAAAGGTGAATCAAATTTAATTACTATGACCCAGGATGTTTGTAGGAAGTTGCGTAGAGAGAGTGGTTAAGATTAAATTTTACCTTACCATTCAATTCATGAATGTGGATGGGACAAAAATAATCGAGATGGAAAATTCAAAGAAAAGTGACAACCAACGTTGAAAGTGACAAAGGAAAGTGGAAACCATAATTGAAAGTGACGGAGGAAAGTAGCAACCAGACAAAGGAAAGTGATAACCCATTTTGAAAGTGAGAGAGGAAAGTTGCAACCATTAAAAAGAAAATATTTATAATAAGATGAATATGAAAGGTCCTCATGAAGTAGATGACATTGCTTTGAATATTTGTAAAAGTAGGCTGGTGCAACATCTCCGTAGAAACTAAGTCTTGAAAATTCTTCTACCCTAATTGGTGACAAGATAGTATTAGTCAGACGTGCTTTGTTGGAAAAAAGGTCTCCTCTTTTTGGATTTTCTTTGTATTGTTTCCACAAGATAATTATTTAGTTTATTTTGAAATGAATTCAATAGGTGGGAGTATTTCCGATCTCGAGGGGAGGAATTTCACATTCATTCTTTTCAAGGATTTTCCCACCAATCAACCAACAATTTTGATATGTAAATAAGGTCAAATTCTAAGTATCGTAAACAATCTAGAATCCATTGCTTGTTGTTTGTGAGGAAAAATATCTGAAATTATTACTATTATTAGAAGACAAAAATTATTTTTGTAAGATAATTTCATTTGAAAAAAAGACTTGATTCGGCACATATCTTGTAGTTTAGTTTAGTATAATTTAGATATTAATGTCCACTACAGTTAAGACGGTGGATGGGAGACTGAATAAGTCATTACATCAATCTAGTACATAAAGAAAGTATCAAATGCATCACTAATAGATACACAGAGAACTAGAAGAAAAATTTAAGAAATATTCAATGAGAAACAACGATTGTCTTATAGATCCGGAACATTATGTCTAGTATGTGGTCTTGTAAAGTTCTTCAATTTTAAAATTGTCCATTTAAATTGAAAATGCCTCATGAATAAAAAAGGCTAAAAATATCTCACCTTCATTATTTTTTTGGAAATAAATTAGCAATCACATGTGTACAATGCAATGTGAACGCCGAATGGTATACATTGTTTGTTTTAGAGGGATAGTTATTACTTTTGTAGTTGATGTTGATAAAGGCTGTGATTGATTTTTTAAGTGTAGAAATATAGATGAACCAGTTCATTTAAAGGTTCTCTCTACATTTCAAACTTGTTACAAATTTGTACATATAGATTTGCAAATATTATATCTTGAGTGGTAGCATTTTGCAAAGTAGTTTATTTAAACTAAACATGAATACATGAAGACTTTCGCGCGTGTGCAGATTTTATATCTTGAGTGGTAGCCTTTTGTTGCCAATTTTTTTGCACTAAACATGAATACATTTGATACCATTTTGGATAGTTAATTAATTTTGTAGTTGATGTGGTTTGTATTTATTTCGGGTAATTGTGTTAGTGTTGCATCGGTTGTTTGGTTAGTCTATTGTTGAAAATACTTTTTTTGTACACTTGATAAGGGGTGTGATTGATAGTGGTAGTGTATGAATATAGATGAAACATTACATTGAAATGTTCTGTGTGTACATTTAAATTTATTACAAAATTATACATATATAGTTGCAAACCATATATTATGACATTTGAACTAAACATGTATTCATGAAGACCTCCGTACATTTTCATAATTTATATCATGAATGGTAGCCCTTTGTGGGGAATTTTATTTTCAATAAACATGAATAAATTTGATACCCTTTGAATGACAACACCACTTTGGATATAAGAAGTGTTGAGAAAAGTAGTAGTGGAGGTGTTATCAAAGTAGACGGTAGTATTTATGAAGGGTTGAGGGAAGTAGTCTTGACTCATCCTTTCTTTCGCTCCAAGTGTTGGTATGCGTGTAATTTTTGAGTATCTTGCAAATGAAAAGGAGGTGAAATGTGCAGATTTGCAAGCGAGAGAACTCAAGAAAGTTTTGAATGTCGACCTTGCCTTTCAATGGTTCTACTATACTTTTACTCTTTCTATAACAAAATAGCTAGTAATTTCCATGATTAAGGACATGTAGCTTGAACAATGTTTGACTAAAAAATCTAAATCTAAATGTTCAAAGCATATAAATGAAAATTTATACTTTGCTCAACAGTTGTTCTATTGTAAAGTCTACCCAGGTTATATGGCTTAAAAGCAAACAAAAATATAAAAAGTTGAATATTTGTTTGATTTTGCTACTCTAAGAATAATGTTTATGTTATTAAAATCTATGGAATTGGAAATGATTCACAATAATGAACAATTTACAGAAAGGGAACAAACTTTGCTTGTAGATTTAAAAGACAATCTCCTTGGAACTATAATTTTTGTTAGGATTGAAACATAGATGAGCAATAAAACGGAAATCAAACAAAAATAGTATAAGCATGCAATCACAAGATAAACCCAAGATTTAACATGGTTCACCCAATGTGGGCTACATCTACCAAAAACAAGCCATCCTTCTCCTTTATTCAGTCTAGAGGAATACAATACAATTCTCTATTTTTCATATTACAAAGAGTAAATCCATGCACACACACACACACACACACACACACACACACACCACACACACACACACACACACACACACACACACACACACACACACACACACACACACACACATATATAAGTTGTGCACCTCTTTGTAAAAATTTACTTTAACCACAAGCAACCTAAATATAGCATGTTTATAATCAAGAATCCTTGATCATTCGAGGAAAGAAAACTCAGATGGAGGAACTAGCAGACTTTGTTTCCCGAGACGTTTTAAAATTTTCAAATGAGTCTGTTTTGGGCGGTAATCCCAAGGAGGATCTCGTAAGTTCAACATGTATTTCTGGTTCTTCCAGTGCTGGCCAGTGTGTGAATCGAGTCCCGCTGGGAGGGGTTTTGGGTCCCATTGGGGTTGAAAATATAAAAATAAAACCCCACATTTCTCAGGATCTCAGAGCCCTGATACTTCAGGCTGGAGCGGGTCCCATGGTTCAATCCCTTTATAAAATCTTAGGGGCTTCGGCATTGAAAAACTTGGTGGCTGGTTTGGTTCTTCCGTTGCAGGCTCTGTCATCTCTCGTTCCCCCTTCTCCCTCTATCGAGGGCTTTATTGGTTCACTGTCTTCTTTGCCCATGGTGCCTATAGTTTCTTCTCGGGATCTAATTAAGGTAGGAGGGGTTGGTTTTCAAATCTCTAACGATCTTTCCAAGATTAATCTTTCTCATAATCGGAAAAAGAATTTTGTGGAAGTTCAAGCTTCAGAGAGAAGTTTGTTGTAAGTTTTTGGCTCTAGGTTCTCCAGTGTTTAAAATTCGAAATTAGATTTCCGCTTCTAGAATTGGAGATCCGGCCCAAAATCTTCTTTTGGCCATAGGTTTCTTCTAAGTCTTGTTTCCTTCCGCGGAGGAGGTTGATCAGGTCTTTAAAGAAGGACCTGGTTCTTAAATTCCTCCAGTCTTTATGTTCGCCCTCGGTCAAGATTTTAGCCCTTCGACGGAGATCGTAAATAGGCCCCCTATAGATTAATCTTCCCCATATTTTGATCGAGTTTCAAGTCTTGTTGTGCTTAAAGAGATTGCTGATGCTTTGGGATCCTTTGTCCCGATCTCGAATCCTACTTTGTCATCTTGGAAAAACTCATCAGCCTGGGTTTTTGTTGACATGGATCTCTCCTCCCCCCTCCCGAGTTTTATCTTGCTGCCCTCTCTTAAAGGTCCCTGGAAACAATAGGTTTCTTTTGAATGTTTAAATATCAACTATTTTCATTGTGGTAAAATGGGTCATTTAAGCAAGCTTTGCTTGGAGAAATCTAAAAGAGCTCTATTCTTGGGATGTCGGAGGGCAAGAGCTTTTCTTTTGAGGAAGTTGTGCCTCCCCTAGTTTCTCTTTCCCCGGGTTCTTTGCTTAAGGAATCAGAACCTATTCATAGGAACTCGGTGTTTTGATTTCTTTGATCAAAGATGGTATGGACAATGGGCAAAGGTGCCTCTTTGGCTTCCTCTCACCTGGCTTGCCGTTAAGGATTACACTCTAGACAGCTCGCTGGATCTTCGTAAAGGGTTGTTGGAGGAAGGAGAAATTGGCTTGGAGTGTCTACTTTCTCCTCGGGTTGATTCCACTTTAGCTTTGTCTATGGCGGGGTTGGGATCTCGCTGATTATAACTCTTCTCTTAAAAATACAAGAATTCAAGCATGATAAAGCCCTTATGGAAATCGATGCAGAAAGCAAAGTATTTTGAAATTTGAAACCTCTAAAGTGGGAAGGTGAAACTCCTTCCCACCCATCCATGAAGCTCCTCTCTCTGGAATGTCGAGGTATTAATACTCTCCGACAAATAACGCCTTTTGAAGAGATATTTATTCTCGCCGAGGCTAGTTTGGTTCTCCTTCAGAAACAAAATTATCTTGATGAGGCGGCTGGTATTTGGGGTAGCAAAGATGTCAAGGGTCAAGGTGGTTTCTTCACAAGTTCGTTGGGGATTTTGGTGGTTTAGGTATTCTTTGGAAAGAAAGAGATGTGAAGGTAGATCTTGTTGCTCGTAACTTTCATTGGCAATTAGTTAGTGTCTCTCTTTATCGTTCTCATTTGTCCTTCTTCTTGTTCAACGCTTATGCTCCTTCTAGTATTCAAGGTAAAAAAATCCTCTGGACTTGTCTCCAAAAAGCTATCTTGGATATAGGGGATAACCTATTCCTTCTAGAGGTGATTTAAATGCTATTACCTCTAAGTAGGGGATAAGAAAGGAGGTAATATTCGTAACATGCAATCTAGGGTGGATTTCTGCTCCTTCATTCAAGAAAGTGCCTTGATCGATCTTGAGCCTAAATCTGGGTTGGTTCACCCTGGAGCAACAGGAGAAAGGGCCTTTGTAATATTGCAGAGAGACTTGATAGGTTTCGCATGCCCTCATGGGGTCATAAGAATTTCATTCTTGAAAGTTTGATCCTCGCCTTGGTCCGGTTTGGATCACTTCCCTATTTCTCTTTCCGTTCTTGGAGACGAAGCTCCTCATAAATCCCCATTCAAATTTGAGCTAATGTGGTTCTCGTGACCCTTCCTGGTAGTTTAATTGAGAACTGGTGGCACTCTTATCCTTCACAGGGCTCTCAGATGGCGGCTTTGTACTACAAACTGAAACTTTTGAAGATGGATCTTTAGGTTTGGAATAGGAAGGTCTTCAAAAATATCTTTGTTGAGAAATCCAGAGTCAAAAATCTTTGTCGGATCTTAATCAACATATCCTCTCCCATGGTATGGGTCAGGATGAATACAGATCTGGAAAATTTCTCCTCAGTGAATTGGGAGAGCTTCTTCTCAGGGAGGAAATTTTTTGGAGAAAAAAATGTCGAGAATCATGGCTTAAGGATGGAGATAGAAACTCTTCTTTTTCCATTCCTCTGTTAAGGCTAAAAGATCTTCCTCTTTCATCTCAGAGATTAAAAATGAGAATGGCGAGCTTTTGGTCTCTCGTAAAGATATTGTCAATGAAGGAGTTCTGTTTTTCCTCCCTTTTGAATGGAGATATCGTGTCCTTTGCCTCCACCTAGAATTCCCTTTTGGAGATCATTCTCAGCCTTAATCTCTAACGAGAAAAATGTTGCCCTCCTTAAACCTTTCTCCCTTGAGGAAATCAAGAAGATCGTCTTCTCCATGGAGAAAAATAGAGCCCCAGGTCCGGATGGTTTTCCTATTGATTTCTATTAGAAGTTTTGGAATATAGTGGGGCCTAATGTTTGGGCTGCTGCGGAGGATTCTAGAAGGTCGAGGTCAGTTTTTAAACCCCTTAATAATACCTTCCTTTGTCTCTTCCCTAAATCTTCCCAACCTGGCTCTTTTGGGGACTTTAGGCTAGTCTCTTTGTGTAACTCTTCTTATAAAATAATTTCCAAAGCCATTGCCTCCCATCTTAAAGGTTCTCTTGATCCTTTGATCTCTCAAGAGCAAACTGGTTTTATGGTGGCCTGCTCCATTTTTAATGGAATTATTTTAGCTCAAGAGCTAGTGCACTCCCTCTCCATCAATAAATCCCCTGGTATGATTCTGAAGCTTGACATCAGTAAAGCCTATGAAAATTTGAATTGGAGATTTCGATGCAATGTCTGAATAAATTTGGTTTTTCTCATGCATGGTGTAAATGGATTTTTAGTTGCCTTTCGGGTTCCTCTTTTTAGTGTTAATTAATGGGAATCCAAAAGGTTTTTTCAAAAGCAACATGGTAATTAGACAAGGGATCCTTTGTCCTATTTTCTTTACATTTTGAATGCCAAAGTTTTGGGTCGCTCTCTTATGTAAGATGAATTTGGGCATTCTCCGAGGTTTGAAAGTTTCTAATGGTTTTCCCTTGTCTCCCATCAAAAATTTGTCGATGATATTTTTCTCTTTGGTAAAGCCGGTGTTTGGGAAGCTAGGGTTCTCAACTCCTCTCTTAAAGATTTCTCTCTCACGGCTGGAAAGGATGTAAATCTTCTCAAATATTGTATCTTACTTTTTAATGTTTCGCAGATCGGAGCTTCACATTCTTAATATCTTCCACTTCAAAAGGGCTCCTTTCCAAAGTGAAATATCCGGGTATCCCACTGTTCAAAGGGTCCGGAAAGGCCTCGCCTGCGGAGGGATATTATTTCTTCTATTGCTTCAAAATTACAATCTTGGAAAGGAAATTGTCTTTCTCTCATTTGGGAGAATGATCCTGGTCAAGTGTGTGCTTAGTGTCTCCCCTCTTTTCATGGCTTTCGTCCTTAAGATTCGTAAAAGTGTTCTAGGGAATCTTACCTCTACGATGAGGAATTTCCTCTAGAATGGGGTCTCGAGGATAGAAAAATCCCATTGGTCCATTGGGCTTCTCTTTCTAAACCGTGTGACTCGGGAGGAGCGGTATCCGAACTGGAATTATAGAATGTGGCTCTGGGGGCCAAGCTGGTTTGGAACCTTATTTCCAATCCCTTCGCTTCCTTAGCCTAATGTTAGAGAAGAAGTATCTGGGTGCCCCTCTCCTCGCTTACCTTCTCGCGTGACGAGAACCCCCTAAAGGTTCTCATACGTGGAATTTCATTCTCGCTTTGGGTATTTGATTCGAGATCATGTTGGTTGGAAAATTGGTAATGGTAATCGAGCCCTTTTTGGGATGATCTTTGGAATAACTTTGAAGTCCTTGGGATCCCCTAATGTTTAAAGAGGTTAAGGATCGTTTATTTGTCACTTGGGGTTCGCCGCCAGACTATTTTGTTCCAGCTTAACAATCATCCCTCTCTCGGCTGATTGGAAACTCAGGAGCCCTTTAATCTCCCTCGCTTTGGGGAAAGAGGCGTATCTTTCTGAAATTTCCAAGAGATAAATCCTTATCACCAATGCTCCAGATGAGATCGTTTGGATGACATCCTCCTCAGTTCCTATGCGGTTCATCTTGGTTACAAGCTTCTTCATTCGAGTATGTCGCGGATGACCGGATTTGGAAAGGTTGCTGGCCCTCACTTTCCCCCTAAAGTAGGAATTTTTTCCTGGTTAGCCTTTCAAGGAAAATTTTTAACTCGGGAAAGAAGGAGAAAAATTGGTTTCATTGGTCCTACCATCTTCTTCTTGTGTTTTAATGCCCGTGAAGATAGCGATCACCTTCTTATGAGTTTCCCCTTTGCAGTTAGATGTTGGAACCGGCTTTGTGCTAAACTAAACTTGCCCCGGGTTCAACCGGCCCCTTTCTTTGGAGGTGATTTTGGCTTGGCCTCGCTCTCTTCATAAGGGTGCTCTCTCGTCCATTTGGCTCTCGCAGCCTGTTCTTCTCTCCGCACCTTTGGTGGGAAAGAAATAAGCATATTTTTAAAGGAGAGCATAGTTCGGTTGATTCTGTTACAACCGGGTTAGAAATTGCTATCTCGGAAGCAAAGTGGCATCTTCTTGGTCAGAGCTCATCCTTTCTCCTCTCGTTGATAGTATGTTGAATAATAATCGGCCTAAAATTTTAATCCATATGATGGGGCAATGAAGCCCCCTCTTCCTCTGCAGAAGCTTGGAAAGTCACTCGGTGGATCCCCCCCCTCTTAACCGGTCGAAGCTCAACTTTGATGGAGCCTTCGCATGGGAATCTGGGGCTTCGCGCTAGGTGTATTCTCGAAATTGCTTGGGTCAAGTTTTGGGGCTGCATCTCTACAACCTCCTCGGGGACTGTAATGAAGGTGAATTGTCTTCTTTAAGTAATGACCTCAATCTAGCTTTCAAGTTGGGGATTGATAATCTTATGATTGAAGGAGATTCACAAATTATTATTAACGCAATAATTAAAAGAAAGGCCCTCTCATGGAAATTGGATATTGGCATTCAAAAGATCCTATGGCAATTATGCAAACTTTCCTCTTGGATTATTTGTCACACATTTCAAGAAGGAAATTGGTGTCTTGATTGGTCGCTAATCATGGTGTGGAGCAAACAACAAGTGAAATTATCTCACTTAATGGGCAATCTCGAAAGCATTGGATATGATGGTTTCTTTAGATCTCCCCTCTCATTTCTCTGTTCCTCATTAACTCTCGCACGCTCCGAGTTGTTATTTTTTTCCCATCGATGGTCACCCTCTTCTTCATCTTTTTGTTTGTAAATATGGCTGCCCCTCATGCTCCCTAGATCGCTCTCACGGTGTGAGATGCATGAAATGTCCTTCCGCAATGGTTTCTCCGATGGTAGGCTGCGAAATATCTTTAAAATTTCCTATGATGAGAATTTGGTTGCTATCAAAGCAAAGTGTTGGGGAAGATTTTTGGTCGCAGAGGGTTGGCCTTGGGTCAATAGTGGTATGGTGTCGGTCTTTGTTAAAAATATTCTGGTCCTCCGTCCCGTGAAAGCTCAAGTCATTAAGCTAGCTTGTGTTCGGCTTAAGCACTGCGTTCGTGGAAATCTTGATGAGGAGGTCTCTAATTTCAATTTTCTGTCTTGGGTTGCTTGTTTCAAAGAAGGAATAATTGCATCATCTTCATTAAAGATCATTTATTGAGTTGGAGAACCGTTATCATGAACTCTTGCATTCGCGGAGAGTATGGCTTCCTTTGCCAAGGATAAAATCTCTCCGCACAGGCCCGATTTGTTCTCCCCAACTTCAAAGCTTTGTATCAAACTCTGGCCCCTATTCCGCCTTGGTGGGTGCATATGCATGAATTGGCTGCTGGAGCTTTTGACTATTTGCTTCGAGAGTGGATGTGCTCCAACCTGATCGCAATTGAATCTAACTTGGATTTGGACCCGATGCTCAAGGGAATATGAAGGAACTGAATTTTATTCTAAACTCGGTTGGTTAATATGCTTTGTTCTTGTCTCTCGAGCCGTGAAGGTGGTTTTTGTTTACCGTTTTTTGTATTTTCGGGGTTTCTTTGTTGCCCCTCTCTCGCATTAGTTGTTTTGTCTTTAGCTTCTGTTTTCTTTCTGTATTAGGGTACGGGTCCCTTCAACCCATTTGGATAATCTAAAAAAAAATAGCATGCTTATAAATAAGACATGCATATAAA
This sequence comes from Taxus wallichiana var. yunnanensis, assembly GCA_018340775.1. Lineage (NCBI taxonomy): Eukaryota > Viridiplantae > Streptophyta > Pinopsida > Cupressales > Taxaceae > Taxus > Taxus wallichiana. The sequence continues at coordinate 305,868,308 of CM031239.1, read as the reverse complement.
TAAATTAAACATAAAAATAACAGCTCCCATCTATTAATAAGACAATGCTATTTTTATCCATGACCATACATTCCTCCCAAAAGAAAGGAAAAATCAAACTGCCACTTCATCTTGTAGTTAGACTCCACATCTTCAACAATCTCCCACTTGGAGACTAACTGCTACAACCCACTGTTATAGCTCATCCTCGGACTCTTCTCTAACTCATTTCTCTTCTTTAAGATCAATCTTGAAGACTTATCGAAGTTGAACAACCTTCCACATTATCTTTTTCACCACCTTTGTCAACATATCAACAAGATTCTGACTTGTATGAATCTTCTCCAACATCAGTTGTCCATCCTCCAAAAATGATCTAATGAAGTGATACATGAGTTGTATATGTTTGGTTCTCAAATGGAATGCTAAGTTCTTGGAAAGATGAATTGCACTCTAGCTATCACTGAATAACCTATAATCCTCTTGCTTCTTTCCCAACTCTTCCATGAACCGTTGCATCCATATCATCTCCTTGCTTGCTTTTGTAGTAGCAACATACTCTACCTCTGTAGTAGACAAGGCAACAATCTTTTACAGTTTAGAAATCCAACTAACTGTCATGCCACCAACAAAGTGAATACATAACCTGTGGTGCTCCTCCTACCATCCAAATCTCCAGCCATGTCTGCATCAACATATTCGTGTAAGAAGAAACCTCTGACCCTCCATAACACAATTGCTTGCTACTGGTCCCTCTCAAGTATCTGAGAATCCATTAGACTGCATTCCAGTGCTCCTTTCCTGGATTACTCATGTATCTGCTGACAACTCCCATTGTATGGAAAATGTCTGGTCTTGGGTATACCATATCATACATCAAACTTCCAACTACTGAAGCATATGGAACTCTAGACATATATTTAGTTTCTTCATATGTTTTAGAACATTGTTCTTTACTCAACTTAAAGTGCCCTGCCAATGGTGTACTTACTGGTTGTGCATCATGCATCCTAGACCTTTCTAACACCTTGTTCACATACTCTTCTTGAGAAAAATTCAGTATTTTACTCTTTCTGTCTCTATTAATTCTCATGCCAAGAATTTTCTTTGTTGCACCTAAATCCTTCATGGAAAATGTATTGGCTAACTATCTCTTTAGCTCATTTATATCCTATAAGTTTGACCCTGCCACAATCATGTCATCCACATACAACAACAAGATAATATAGGTGCCATTATCTAGTCTCTTAAAATAAACACAATGATCAGAATGACATCTAGAGTAACCTTGTTCTATCATGAACCTATCAAATCTCAAATACCACTGCCTTGGAGCTTGCTTAAGGCCATACAAGCTCTTCTTCAATATGCACACCAAATTCTCCTTCCCCCTGACTTCATATCCCTATGGTTTCTCCATATATATTTCTTCCTCTAAATCACCATGAAGAAAAGTAGTCTTTACATCTAATTGTTCAAGATGCAAATCTTCCACAGCTACCAAACTTAAAATAGTTCTAATGGAAGTCATTTTAACAATAGGAGAGAAAATTTCATCAAAGTCTATACCTTTTTCTTGTGTAAATCCCTTCACAACAAGTCTTTCCTTGTACCTCTTTTTGTCACCTTCTTCTTCCTTCAACCTGTAAACCCACTTTTTCTACAATGCTCTCTTTCCTACTGGAAACTGAACTAAATCCCATGTTTGGTTGTGATCCAAGGATTCCATCTCCTCATCCATACCCTACTCCCGCTTATATTGTGTTTCTACCTACATCACTTCTTCAAAAATTTCTGGTTCTCCACCATCTGTCAATAAATAATAGTAAATCTCATACGAAGATAATTGTGCAGGAGGTTTACTTAACCTAGTAGAATGTCTTACAATTTTTTTTGGATTTTGAGGATCTTGTTGTTCTTGTTCATTTTGATCTATAGAATCAACACCAACTGTGCTAGGATTAATGCCAACTTTTTGATTTTCTATTCCTTTGAGAAATTCTCTATCTTTTATCTCATCAAGTGCTACATACTCATACTTTTCCAGCTTCTTATCCTGTAGTTGTTCCTGTACATAACCCTTTCATTGAAAATAATATCCCTAATCCTAATGATTTTCTTCTCATCCAAACTCCACAACCGGAATCCAAAATCATCAGTGCCATATCCAATGAAATTACATTTCTTTGACTTAGCTTCTAGCTTGGTCCTATTCTCTTTATCAATGTGCACAAATGCTTCACAACCAAAAACTTTTAGAAAAGAATAGTTTACCTCCTTACTGGTCTAAGCCTCCTCGAGTACTCCACCTTCCAAATCACTTGAAGGTCCTCTATTTATCAAGTAAACAACAATATCTACAACATCTACCCAAAATTGTAAGGGCAATCCAACATGCAATCTCATGCTCCTTGCACGCTCCATGATAGTCTTGTTCATTCTTTTTGACACACCATTCTGTTGTGGTGTTCTAGGAATTGTCTTCACCCTACGGATTCCATTCTATGAACAATAGTTATTAAATTCATTGTTGTAGTACTCTCCACCATTATCTGATCTGAGACACTTCAACTTCAAACATGTTTCATTCTCAACCAAAGCTTTCCACTTCTTGAAGGTATTAAATACATCAGATTTATTCTTTATACAATAAACCCAAACCTTCCTAGTAGCATCATCAATAAAAGTAACATAATACCGTGAACCACCAAGAGAAGATACCTGAGCCAGCCCCCACACATCTGTATGAACAAGATCTAACTTTTTCTCCTTCTTGGTTGATCCAACCTTGAGAAATATCACACGCTTTTGTTTCCCATACACACAATGCTCACAAAAGTCCAAGTCTATGTTTTTCAAATCTGACAAATTTCCCGTGAATATAAAATCTTCACCCCCTTCTCACTCATATGACAAAGTCTATGATGCCATAGATTGTGTCTATACCTATAGTAGCTAAAATAGAAGATGGATCAATACTAACAGTGGATAAATACAAAGTACCTACTTTCTTACCTCTTGCTACCACAAGAGAACCCTTGGTAACTTTCCAAGAATTTGTTGTAAATATAACCATACAACCATCATCTCCTAATTTCCCTATAGAAATTAGATTCCTCCTCAAGCTAGGAACATGCTTGACATTCTTCAACACCCAAGTGTTACCATTCTACAATTTAACATGAACACTTCCTTTTCCAAAAATGTTACATGGCTCATCATCACCAAGATATACCTGCCCAAAATTCCCTTGAACATAATCTTGAAAATACTGTCTATGAGGAGTTGCATGAAATGAAGCACCAAAATCTAAAACCCAAGATTCTAATTTACTATCTAAAGAAAGAATAAGAGCATCTTGTAACACATCACTTGCTATGTTTTCCTCTTTTCTCCCTTCTTGTTGATCTTTCCCTGATTTTAAAGACCAAAATTTTTCTTTGCATGTCTCGCTTTTCCATAATTCCAGCATACCATCTTGCTTCTAGATTTAGATTTGCCCTTCTTAGACTTTCCACGGTGTCAGGACCTTTTGTTTTTTCCTTTTGTCTTCCCTATTCTCTACACTCAAAGCATTACCAGATGACTCACCTGTGCTTTTTCTTCTCATCTCTTCACTAAGAATCACACCAATAACATCATCAAACTTTAAAGTGTTTGAACTAGAAATAGAATTACTCACAACCATAACCAAAGTATTCCAACTTTCAGGAAATGAGCACAAAATCAAAAGAGCCCTAACTTCATCATCAAAAATTACTCCTACAGAGTTTAATTGATTAGTAACCATGTTGAATTCATTCAAATGATCATTTACTAAATCACCATCTGACATCTTCATATTAAAAAAATTTCATGAGATATACCTTATTGGAGGCTGAGGGTTTTTCATACAATTTACCCAATTTTTCCATTAGATCTACCGTTTTCTTTTCCGTAGAAATATTGAAAGCTACCATAGCTGCCAGGCACAACCGTATCGTTCCCAGTGCCTTCGATCAAGAACATCCCATTCTTCATCTTTCATAGCTGACGGCTTTAAAGATTTCCCTTTCAATGGTAGATAAAGATCCTTCTAATATAGGTATTCCTCCACTTGCATATTCCATAGCTGAAAGTTCTGGCCGTTAAAATTCTCAACCCTAAACTTTCTATCTTCTGTCATTTCTCCCACTCAAACAAGAAACCCTCATGTGATATTTTTCTACCAAAACAAAATCCTGCTCTGATACTAGTTATTAGGATCAAAACACAAATGAGCAATAAAACAAAATTAAAACAGAAATAATATAAGCATGCAATCACAAGATAAACCCAAGATTTAATTTGGTTCACCCAATGTGGGCTACATCCACCAGAAACAAGCCACCTTCTCCTTTATTCATTCCAGAGGAATATAATACAATTCTCTCTTTTTCATATTACAAAGAGTAAATCCACGCACACGTGCACACGCAAGGCGCGCGCACGCAGCACACACACACACACACACACACACACACACACACACACACACACACACACACACACACACACACACACACACACACACACACACAACTTGTGCACCTCTTTGTAAAATTTTGCTTCAACCACAAGAAACCTAAATATAGCATGCTTATAAATAAGACATGCATATAAATAAGATAAACATAAAAATAACAACTCTCATCTATTAATAAGACAATGTTATTTTTATCCATGACCATGCATTCCTCCTAAAAGAAAGGAAAAAGAAAACTACCACTTCATCTTGCAATTAGACTCCACATCTTCAATAATTTTTAGCTTACAAATCATGTCCACAAACCTATATCACATAACAAAACAGTTAACTAAATTGATTTTTTTATTAATTAGATTCTAGTGATTAATTTAAAAATATCTACTTAAGCTACCAACCCCTTGCCCTCTACAAAGTTAACTTGTAGCTCCTCCTCTTCTAATATCATAATCTTTGAAAGGCCCTACAAAACCATTGGCCTAGAGGACGATCAAAGTTGACACTAATTCAAAGTTTGAGCTTTGTACAATTTTAAAAATTAATAGGCCGAAAAATCAGAAAACCTATCAAATTCAATGAGAGGAATCAACAACAATCGTTGAGTTAACTATAGATCAACATCCTCCAAAGCTAAGTCCTCTAAAAATTTCTCAAAATTAGAGCCGGAGAAAAGCGAAAAGTGACCAAAAAAGCAACCAAAGACTCAACGAGAAATTGGGATTGTTAAAAACCTTTCATGGTAATTTCATTTATTTTGTTTTGAAAGGAAGAAATGGTGCAAGAATTAAAACAAAACAACACACCAAAGCAAGACACCAACATCAAGAAAAAGCACTTTTTTTTTATTGTGAAAAGAACGAAAAAAAATAACAATGATGATAAAAGAAACCATTAAAGAGAAGGTCCTCACCAACACAATGATAAAGTGCCCTAAGCTAATATGGCGGGGTAAAGAGAATAATGATTCAAAATGTAATCACCAAGTATAAATCTAATCACCAAGTATAAGCCCCTAGTGGTGTAAATTGTAATGTAGAATGTGAAACATAAAAGAGATTTTCAGTACCACTTGAGAAAACTATAATGTATCCCCAAATTTATCCTTAAAAGAAATATTCAAATGAAAGAAGGGAGAGAAGAATATTTTCAAAAATATATTGATTTTTAAAAACTTCCAAAGCATATAGATATTTGATTTTGCCCCAACTTCTCTTATTGTGCGGTGGAACATAATGGAAAATAGAACAACAATTAAGATGGACATGTATTTATAGACCATAGAGGAAGATTATTAGTACATATATCGGGTGCAGGAAGTTGCAACATTACAAATGCATGCCTCCAAGAAAGGATACAAAGATTTGAAATTCTATGCCTCCTATGTTTAACAAATCGTCTGTGAGGAGAAAGACATCAATCTCTAACATAGGAGGGTTTGTGAGGATATGAATCTCAAACTATGTATAATCAAATTGAAAAAGACTACACTTTATCAAATTGACATATACTACAATTTATCATTGACAAAAAAGTGCATTTAAGCATGCCATCATTATATCACAAAACAGATTCCAAACAAAGAGATTGATTTATTTTAATTCCTGATAGAATACCACTCACCAGGTATGCTTTAAAAGCACTTGGTAAAGATAAATTTTCAATCTGGCCCTGGCGGTTGATAGGGATAGGGTAGATGCCAAGCTCTTGGGGTATAGAAAACATATTTTTTCAGCAGGGGATTTGGAGGTATGGATTTGCTTTGCAGCTAGGCGATTCTGTCTAATTATTGCAAACTACATTATCTTATTTCCACATAAAGACCTAAATAATTAACTTGACATCTACTTAGATTAATTTTACCAATAAAACCAATCATTTACATATGTGAACAACAATTTTAGAACAAATTATGAGAAAATGGAATCTATACTATAAAGATTAGTCCAAACTTGGACTTCAAAAATGTATAAAATTGAAGCAAAAAGGGCTTGGCAAAATTGTTATGGGTGAAAGAAGTTTTCTTGCAGAAGCTTACAAAGGGTAGAAGGTGGGCTGAAGAAGAGGAAGATAAGCGAAAAGCATTAGTGAGGGAAGAGAGGGAGAGATGGGTTTCCAACAAAAACAGAGCCACAATTCACAAGACCCGTTAAGTTGAAAAGAAAATAAATAGAAAAGTGAAAACTAAACAAATTTATGGAAAACCCACGTCATGTAATGAAGTATGGAAAAATCTTATTAAAATTACAGGAGGATGAATTAATGTGCCATATACCAATAATTCCTTTTTTACAAATCCTTGCAAACAAGAACGTGAAAATTCAAAGAGAGAGAGAGAGAGAGTAGATATATAACTGCGCAGATTGCTAAATATACCCGATATTCTAGCATGCTAAACTAAAAACAGAAACCTGCATTCAACATGCAAAAATGAAAAAACAAAATTGATAAAAATAGCAGGGAAAAGTAAAAATGTCAAAAGGTTTGTCATAATAGTCATTTTGTCCATCAAATTTAATCGTATTGGAAAAAAATCCATATGACCATCAAATTTAACAAGTTGACATGATCGATTGAAAAGGCATTTCCCATAGGGGATGCCTTTGGTGTAAATATATTTAAATTTATTAATTTAATATGCTACATTCATTGAATGCCCTTCTTTTCTTATCCGTAGGACATGACCCTATATCTTTTAAGAAAAAAACAATGCTTTGTTTCATGAGTTTATAGAGACGTAGAGCATTTTACTCACCGCTATCTTTTCTCCTCTCGTGTTTTGTTGCTAGCTGTATTAATTTAGGTAAGTTAAGAGAAGGTGATATTATATGTTTTGATTATTTACATTCTTATAATTGCATTGGAAAGCTTGCTTGCTATGTTATGTTCTTAAGAAATATTGATGTAAATATTTTCTCAAAGCCTCAACTCATATTTATATACATATACATAAATATTATTATTTAAACAAATCCCTACAAGTCTAATCTAAAAATATATATGTTCTAGATTGTAAGTATTTATGGCTTGCTAGAAGTTCTGTTATATACCTAAAAATCGGATATGAACAATCAATTTATGGCCCTTCATTTTACAAATTAAAAATGATAATCACACTATTGAAGTAATCTAATGGAGCATATCATATTGTTAATTTTTACAAATTTTTCAGTTTCAAATTGTTGCCATGGGGTCCATTCTCAGGATTTCATTCATTCGTATGTTGAAATCTTACATTGTTTAAGAATAGCTTACATACACCTCATTAAACAAACATGTCGGGCTTGAATTCTACTCTTGTCCATGCATGCTATAGTGTTTTGATTTTTCGTTGCAATGTTTTTTAACATTTTTTTGGAAAAATATAATAAAATCTCATGATCACTATAGTATATTGAATGCAACCTACAATAGTATGATGTTTATTTGGCCATGTGCTAACGTCGATTCCATTGTTCAACCTCATCCCTCTTCCTTTAAGGATGGATGCACCATTGGCGAATGAGCATTGTGTGGGTATTACTCACCCCTTTGAAGAAATTCAAGATGACTCAAATCATAAGTTTACATTAGATTTGTGGGAGAGGGGGAGAAGGTTTTAAGCATAAGAATTAACCACTAGCAATCACACGTGAAATGTACGTACGATGGAAACGATTAAGGGGATCTTTTAAAGAAATCAAATTGGAGGGAAGGAAACAATGGGAGATGAATAGTGGTGAAGAAGATGGGGTATGAGGGTGGAGAAGTACGAGGGTGGCGAGAATAGAATGGGGAAACAATTGGGAACCCAACCCTCTAACAATCATATGACATTGATGTCAAGTGTTTGAAGTAAAAGGGGTGATGTGTAAGAGACTTACGACTCTAAATAATAAGTAAATGGAAACAACATTTTCCCTCTGATGGGACATTCATACATGATGATGGAGGAGTTGGGGAAATACATAAATTATAGAGAAGTTATCACCCTAAAATAAATTTTTAAAGATTCTTCAAAACAAAAAATTATCAATTTTTGTCCCATTGTCTTTCTAACAAATTTTTACTCTAAACACAACACATTTATCTTGTCCATATCTCACCAAATCTAAACCCTAAACTCTACCATACTTTTAGTCGAAACACCACATTTTTCATCATAGAGTGTTCTAAGCCTTTCTTTTATTCAACTAATGAAGGCGACTTCTCTTAAAACCCACTCCCCACCATATGCATTGAAACCAAATGTTAAATACAAAATGTATTGGAAAAAATTATTTAAAGATTTATGTGCCATGTAGTCAAGTTTTCAAATGAATGGCCATACTTATTTCACAAAAAAACATGACAACATTACAAGATAAATGTGGAAAATTATTTTCACACTAAGTTACTTAATGCAAATAAAAGTTAACATTCCAATGTGTGTGTTTTTCCAGGGTGGTATGCTACATGTAGTTGCATGTAGGTTAGTTATAAATTTTTATCCTCAAAGAGTTGAAACAAACCGATCGCCTTACAACATATCTAAGTGGTGTTTGTTTGAATATTCTTTATTTTCTATTTCAACGAGGATGTGTATTGTGGTGGAGGCTATTCTCCCCACGAAATTGCACCACTTTTGTAACACATTCTTTTTATGTGCACTCGTAAACATGGTGAATTTTGTGGGGAGAATAGCCTCGAGTGCACATTGTTGGCTCATGTCTTTTCAATTTGTCCACATAATATAGAGGATTCATATACCATCATTCCCCATCACTCAAGAAGATAACCACTGAGTTTTTTCACATCCACGGTGTGGTGTCGGGTTCCTTTCATCAATATTTTTCCATGCCATCCAAGCTTACTGCTTAGGTGGTCCCTCCACAACGATAATGCTAAAGAAGACGGTCAACAACACCCTTTTCCATATCTCCCCTCTCTACAACCATACTTGCAGTATTATCAAACAAAACCATTAAAACAAAATCATTACAAATTTTTCGAAGGCATGCTTGTATAAATTTGAGAATGGCCTCATATACACATCCAAGTCTAGAATTATTGTTATTAATATTGTGTCATAGTGGGGCTAATATCATAGGATTGCATTGGACTTGATCTATCTGAAAAAAATGACACAGTGAGGGACATTCTTAGAATGATAACAACCAAAATGATGCCCATCATCAGTTATATACCCTGCAAAACTTAGATATTGCCTAGTTCTCTTAATAGGTGGATGTCTCGGTTTCTCAGTGCAATAAGGTTTATCAAAGCCACTTGCCTCTGCCTGATGTTTCTAGGATTTACAATAGTGATTAAAGAGGCCAAACTCTTCTCACTCTTCTTCCATATAAGGATCAACAAACGTGACATATTTCCAAAACGTCTCATCTTTAGGAATATTCATTCCAGCCCCATATTCGGTAGTTTCATGCCTGAAACCATCGTAGAGATCGCTAGTGCATGCAGACTATGGGCAAGTAACCAAATGGATATGGCATCGGCCCTGTTTCTTAGAATACATGTTACACATCTCCACCTCATCTTTCTATCCCCATTTATACTTTCGATCATAAATCTCAATATATTCAGTGAGATTATATACTTATAACCGCGAGCGGGGTAGCTATACACCGGTTTGGACTCATTCAATTCCCTCTCCTCTGCTGCTAAATATTCCCCCGTAATCCCCGCTTCCACAACACGCCTTCACACCTTCCTTAAAACATTCAACACAAACAAATAAAAATAGAACGGTTTTTTATATTTTTATTTGTAGAAGGTATTATTAAGTAACATCGATGGATTCATCCATTGTGTAAACCATATTTATATGGTTGGTCCAAACCATCATTCAAAAATTCGTAGAAATTTGAATCGGCAATGGTAAGTCCAGGTAGAGAAAAGGAAAGGGCTTGAAATGATGTGGATAATGCAAAGTTATGAGTTGTAGCCAGAGCGGAAGCCGCATCAATACATCCAGCTTCGTTGGGATCGTTGGCCATGGCCCTCATTATGGGTAAGAATCCCAACGACAACAATCCTAAGTTTCCATATTTTCTGGCTCTTGTGGAGCAAAAATATGCAACAATGCCTCAGAGAAATGAGTACAAAATCTAGGTTTGTATAAAGATTTACATAAATAAATATTTTCAACCTTTTATATGCACCACACTTGTATCACCTTGGTGACATTGGTGACCACCATGTCGGCATACTCTTGGGCTTGGGGAGCATGCAGTTGCTGCATCTTTGGATTGCCAAGGTACCCACTAAGATAATCGTTGCTTCCAATGCTCAGGAAATATACTTCTTCTGAAAACAATCTCTCTGCCTCATAACACCCCAAAATTTCCACAAGATTTTATTGAAGCTCCTCGAATTGATCTAGTAGTGCTAGACTAGTTTGGAATGAAAAAAAGGGTGAAGGATGTAAAATAGCTCGCAGAAAACATGGTTGGGGATCAAAAGTATGTGAACTGCAAAACTATGGCTATGCTTCAACGCACCCATCCTTGGAAGGCTGAAAATTATAAAAATCAAATGACACTTCACATAGGTACCTGTATGTAAAGAAAAACATTCCATTCAAATGACAGAGATCAATTTAATCAACGTCAATGCGTACGATAAAAATAAGAATCGTTGATGTCTACTGATATGTCAGAATTGGGAGGGTGAATCTCATTCAAAGAACACCTTTGGCATAATAAGGACACTAGCGCATGAATATTCAGAATGAAATCTACCAAATTATGGCTCTATATTTTGTAGTACATGGAGTTGTTTTGACCCCCATTATTTTAGGGGTTGCAAGCCCCCAATCAAAATACTTGCAAATCGTGGTGGATCCACTTTTCCTTTTCTGCATTATAATTTATGGCTAGTGTGGCCACAATTCGCCACAAATTTAGGGATAAATTAGAGATTGAAAATAATCTACAACAAGAGAAATAAGATTGCAGGGATTTTTTCAAGTGCATTCAGGACCTTAGATCCAAGGGTGCTTTATTTGATCCCAACACAATTCTGATCTCCAACCACCCTCATTCCCAACCTACAATTACATCTAATTTTTTTGACATTGGGTACTGGTGGGGTTATAGAGGGGCTATCACACCCATCTTTTTGGTTTTTTTGTTATCATATTCTTTTCTTGTTGGTTTCTTCTTTGCTCCAATTTACATTTAGTAATGGTCACACTACCCACCATATCCCGATAACATTTCATTTTCCCCACTTGTAGCATTTCATTCATTATCTAGGTGGCTAACATATTAATGTTTGTGAGTGAAACCCTAGTGGAATACAAATGAAACCAAAAAATATGTGCTTCAATCTTTAGAGTTTAGAGCAAAAATTGTAAATATCATTGAATCTGACAACATCTGAGAATGGAAATTGAAATGGAAGATAACTGAATCACCCCAAGATGATAGGGAAATGCTTGATGATAGATATATCCTACACTCATCTAGAAATTATTTTGGGCCCCTAGCTTCACTTGAGGGGGTGTTAGAGTAGGTATTTACCTTAGCTCATATTCACCTAAGTACTTTATTTACCTTTATTGTGTTTATCCTCACCCACTTATGTGTGTGGATATTTCCTTTTATTTATTTAGATATTAGGGGGATATTGTCTAGTTGTTAGGTATAGTTCTTTCCTTTATCTATGGTATTGACTAGATCCTTGATGTATAGTTCTTTCCTAAATCTATGGTCTTGAATAGTTCTTTGATGACTAGTTCTTTTCTTGATTTATGGCTTGATCTACGACCTTGACTAGTTCTTAGATTGTTATTCATTTCTTATATAAGCAAGGTTCTTTCTCATTGTATTTCATTGAGTTCCATAATAATATATGATATTGTTTCTCATTTGTTTGCAAAGGTTTTATGTAAAGTTATTCTAGCGAATTGCTTTCATCTTATTGATCGTGGTGTTTGATTATCATCGAGTTCTTGGCTTGGTACAATCTGGTTATCATTCATTTTAAATGTCTGGGTATGTGGTCTCTTAACGTTCCTTAAATATGTTGTTTAAAAGTAAGAACTTATATTCTAAGAATTATCTATATCTAGAAACTTCAATTTAAATGTTTTTCGTCTAAGTTGAAGTGTCTCATGAATAAACAAGACAACCTCCATAAAATAGTTTTTAAGTAAAAATAGAGTTTGAATGATTATTTTCTGGGTTCAACTGTAAGTAAAAAGACTACCCGCTATTGAACCCAAAAATACTCATTCAAATTAATAGAATGTGAAAACATCAAAACTATTAAAAACAAAGTGATTGGTTTCATGAATTTATAGAGATGCACAACATTTTTGTCACTAGTATCTTTGTCCCTCTTTGTCTTGTTGTCAGCAATATTATTTTAGGCAAGTTAACAGAAGCATGATATTATATGTTCGATTATTTACATTCTTATAGTTACATTGGAAAGTTTGTTTGCTTTATTATGCTCTTAAACAATATCGAAATAAATTTTTCCTCTGTCTCAACTCATATTTATATACATATACATATACATAAACATTATTATATAAATGTGTCTCTAGTCTAAAAATATTTACATTTTAGAAAGTATTTATGACTTGCTGGAAGTTTCTTGTTATATACCTAAAAGTGGATATGAATAGTCTATGTCTGACCCTTCATTATACAGAGCAAAAATGATAATCACACTATTTAAGTAATCATATTTCAAAAAAAAAAATTATTATAGGGATCAGACTCTCCATATGCTTACAGCTCATTAAACAAACATGCGACTTGAATTTTACTTTTGTCCATGCATGCTATAAAGTCTTAATTTTGTGTTGTAATCTTTATGTTTTTCTATTTGCAAAATATAATAAACTATTATGATCATTACTTACTGTACTTATGGATTTGTTAAATGGAAACTATGATCTCTACAATTTTTGTATAACACCTACTGCTTGTCGATGTTTTTTGGCCATGTGCTAACGTTGATTCCATTCTTCAACCTCAGCCATCTTTCTTGTAAGGATGGACGCACTATCGATGAATGAGCATTGTATGGGTATTAATCACCCCTTTGAATAAATTGAAGATAATTTGGATCATAAGTTTACTTTTTATTTTTGGGAGAGGGAGGAGAAGGTTTTAAGCGTAAGAATCAATCACAAGGACACCACACACATGAGTATTCGAATGACATCTACCAACTCTTGGCTCTATATTTTTAGTACATGGAGTTGTTTTGATGTATTATTTAAGGGGTCAGTAAGCCCCCAATCAAAAAACTTAAAAATGCTATTGGATTCCCTTTGCCTTTTATGCATTATCATTTCTAGCTATAGTGGTCACAATTCACCACAAATTTAAGGGGCAATTAGAGATTGAAAATAATCTGCAACAAGAAAAACAAGAGTGCATGGATATGTTCAAGTGCATTCATGACCTCCGAGCCAAGGGCACTCTATTTGATCTCAACACAATTTTGATCTCCAACTACCCTCATTCTCAACCTCGTAATTGCATCTAAAGTTTTTGACATTGGGTACTTGGTGGGGTTATCACACTCATCTTGTTTGCTTTTTTTTGTTGTCATACTATACTCTTGTTGGTTTGTTATTTGCTCGATTTACCTTTAGTAATGGTAACACCACTCACCATATCCCGATAACATTTCTTTTTACCCCACATGTAGCATTTCATTAATTATCTCGATTGTCAATATATTAATGTTTCCGAGTGCAGACCTAATCGAAGACAAACTAAACCAACAAAAATGTGTTTCAATCTTTGGACATTAGAGCAAAATGTGCAAATATCATCAAATCCAACTATAGACATCTAAAATATTGACATGATTAATTTGTCCCACAACATCATCTAAATTTATATAATAATTAATCGCAAGATTAATTATTATTAATTTCATCATTAATCTATTTTTTTTTCTAATATTTCATTATTTATTTAAATATTCCATTTTATCATTTATCCCATTAAAAATCTCTCTTATAACGTTTAACCTTTCATTTAACCCGCATGATGGTGCGTTTCATTTCTTTGGAGGGGAGGTTCGTCACTAAGCATATGGTGTTTCTCAATCACTTCCGCAAGTGTCGCACGGTATGTTTCCCCACTATTTGCTTAGTTCTCTAGAGCGCTCCATTTTGGAGTTTCAAAAGCACGCACGTGCGGTTCCATTGCACCAGGGGCTCATTTTCTTGTTACATAAGTTGTGTCTTCTTAGGTCTCCCGGCATCCCTTCCTCCCCTGGCTTTGTTCCTCCTCTGCCCAACACATCGCCACTAGCCCCATCTCTCCACCTTCTATCCCCGCCACCACTGCTGTCACCCCTCTGCCGGCCTTCTCGGCTCCATCTTCCATCCCCCCACCTCTGCTCCCACCCCCTTCACTTCCACTTTGGCCGGACACATTACAGTCTTCTAAGATCGAACCTTGATACCCCTGTTGTGGGGAAGGTCCCTCAGGAGATTGAAATTGACCATAACCTCTTGCACCTTAGTAGTGCTAGTTCTCAGGAAGCACACATTGAGAGCTCTACAAAAAGGCTGGAAGCCTTAGAAGTTGACATGAAGTTGTTGAAGGAAGAGGTTAAAAACTTGGCAAAGCAAAAAGGTAAGAGGAAGAAGGAGGAGGAGGTGGTTATTGATAATAATCAGGTTGAAGATATATACAAGAAGCTGAACTCCTTAGACACCCGTTTAGGGAAGGCCAAGACTCACCATGATTATAATATGGCCATTTTTAATGTAATTGAAGAGTTTATTGAGCAGCATGTCCGCAGCGTCTCTAATCTCAGCGGAGTTCTAACAACCCTTTGGGGCACTGATAAGGAAAGCAAAAGGACCATTAAATAGCCTGGATGTTACCGACTCGCCCACATGACGACATTGGCTATGTTCACTCTCTGGCGAATATCAAATCCAACATCGAAAAAGCCGCCAAGAAGTAATTGTGGGTGCTTTTGTTGCACTTCTTTGTAATTATTGCTATTTTTGCTATTTTTTGGCCGCTTTCTGCAGGTGTTCATACCTTGATTTTTTTGTTGGGGTAGTTGCTCTTGGGCTACTTTGGGTTTCTTTGTCCCATTTGGATCTTGATCCTTTTTGTTCTCGGTTCTCATTCCTATTCTCGCTTCTAGGCCTCTTTTTATTCTCAAGGGTATAGTCCCTTTCAAAAAACTATTTGCCATACATACATACATACATACATATAACCTTTCATCATTTATCATTTATCTCATTTTATCATTAATCACTTTAATATCGTAGTATCCTATTTTAAATCCTTCATTAACATTTTATAGGAATTTAATATTCCTACATCTCACCTACCACCTACCCTACACATCCCTACACCTAGCTTCTCCATGTAATCACATCATTAAATCCTAATTAAACCTAAACTAATTTAATCCCACCTTCCTCCATTTCTAGAAGCTTCCAATTCTAGAAGCTTCTATAACTTTCTACTCTTCTCCATTGAATTTTAAATTCAATGGATATTTCTCCATAATTCTAGAATTTTCTAATTCTATAATTAATCCCACCTCTTCTATTTCTAGAAGCTTCCAATTCTATAAGCTTCCATAACTTTCTACTCTTCTCCATTGAATTTTAAATTCAATGGATATTTCTCCATAATTCTAGAATTAATCCCCTCTTCTATTTCTATAAGCTTCTATAAGCTTTACTCTTCTCCATTGAATTTTAAATTCAATGGACATTTCTCTTTAATTATAGAATCAACCCCCTCTTCTATTTCAAGAAACTTCAAATTCTAGAAGCTTCTATTATTTTTTACTCTTCTCCATTTAATTTTAAATTCAATGAATATGTCTCCATAATACTAGAAATTTCTAATTCTAGAATTATCTATCTTCTCATTAAATACTAACCATTGATCTTCCACCTACTTGGCAAGATCCTAGCCCTCTAATTCCTCTTCCAAAACTATAAATTGGCATGCCAACCTCCATGGAAGCCAATCCAAAGATCTCAAGAATCCACAACCAAAATTTTCCATTTTTATCATCTAATCAATCCATCCACTCTATCAATCCATCTTCAATCCACTCCAATCAATTCATCCTTCATCAAGCATTAATCAATCCAAGAAAATCAAAAGGGAGGTGTTGCCCAAGTGTCTCCAAAATCAAGCAAGAACATCCAACCCATCATTAAGAGAACATCCAAAGCATCAAGGGAATTCTTCATTGTCGCAAGTGAAGGTATTGCACTTCTTTCTCCCTTCCATATAGCTGAATCTAAAGTATTGTTGAATAGATTAGATTTAGGAATCAATTGCTTTATTTTTGGTTTCTAACTTTTATCTAATCTTTTTAACATATACATTTATGGCGCCCACTGTTTTGAAGAACCAAAATATTTGAGTGGTTACTTGCCTCGTGTCCTCCCCTCCTAACCCCTCAGTGGGGCATCATATCACCATCTTAACATGTTTTCTTATTTTTCTTTGAATGATCATTGTTACAAAATAACCATTCAAAGAGGGGCAAAATGTAGACATTTAAAATTTCGACATGGTTAATTATGATTAACATGGCCCACAAATATCCCAACATCATCCATATAATAATTAATCACGAGATCAATTATTATAATCCATTTTAACATATTTACCCCTCTATCATTTATACCAAATCCTTTTATTTCATTATTATATCACATCTTATCATTAATCACTTTTATTTCATTATAATATCGTATTATCATTATAATCCTTCATTAACATTTTATAGGAATTAATATTCCTACATCTCACCGGTCACCTAACCTACACATCCATACACCTAATGAAATATCCTTGTCGGATACCACTTGAAAATGCACAAATTTTATGAAAATTGCATAAAAGTAAAATTTCGATTTTTACGTAAAATGACTAGCTAGGGCATGAATGGTATTTAATTGATATCTCACAAAATTTTGATTTAAGATTGCAATAATAATAATAAACACTAGAAAAATATTTTGGAATTTTTGGAATAATATATTGCTGCCAGAAAATTACAGCGTGCCCTAGACAGCTGGAAAACTTCTAAAATTTGTAACTCACCAAATACAAGAGCAAAAATTAAGAGTCTTTGGAAATAACATTAAAAATATACGAAATGACATTTCAACCTTTACATCCGAAAGGGGCCAATGTAGAACCCTCCAAATAAAGGCTACAAGTCGCCTAGCTAGGAAAGGGGTTGGAAATTGATGAAGATGCCTTCAAAGTGATGCTAATCCCCGCCTAAACAGATTTCAGAACTCGAACTCGAAAACCATTTGATTATCTTCCCAAATGCCCCCAAAACCCTCAAAATATTTCCTCTAAAACCTTTGATAATATCTCTGTAACACAGCCCTGAAAACGGCTCCAAAATGACAAACTAGGGTAGATCTCTCACTATCGAAGAATGCCCTGCTAGCTAGGGACGGGTCTCTCACCACCGAAGCTAGTGTCTATGTGGGATTTTACTCCACAAGCTGTAGATGTACAAACAACAGTTACACGTGAAGGTAAATAAAATGTATGCAAAAGTCCCTTTCCTTTCTCTCCTAGTTCCTTATATACTTCTCCATGGAAAAAGAGCCCCAATAACCCTAGATGCATTTCATTCCATGGAGGGGCCAATAAAATAAAAGTAACTAAAGTTACTTTTTCCTTTTAAGTCATCATGGTCCAAAAGTGGCCCCTAAATGCAAAACTTGGATATTAGAACCACGTGGCCCCTTCCCAAAAGCTCCCAACATCCACAACCCCTTGGGTATGACCACGGTTTGGACTCGACTTGGCCCTTAGGCCTTTGGCGTAGGAAAGGGGACATTACAGTCCTCCCTTCCCAAATTTTTCTTGTCCTCAAGAAAATGCAAATTAGGATGCTACAAAATCTGCTCTCCCTCCCAAGTAGCATCCTCAAGTGGTAGTCCCTTCCATCACACAAAATACTCATTGATTACTCTACTCCTGAGCCCCCTTCGTACCTCTTCAATAATGGATTCTGGTTCCACCACCGACTTACCCTCCTCATCTAGTGGCGGTAACTCTGTAGATGGTACAATATGCTGTTTGAGTGCCTTCTTAAGGCATGAAACATGGAATATATTATGTATCTTCCTGTGCTCCGGTAGCTCTAGCTCATATGTAACTTCCCCAACTCAACAAACTACCCAGTACGGACCATAAAAACATGGTTTCAATTTCTGTGCACCCTTCTGCTTCAGTGAGGACTGCCTATATGGCTTTAAACGTAGGAGTACTAGATCCCCAACCTCAAAAAACTTCTCTATCTTGTGCCACTTTGCATATACCTTCTATTGATTCCATGCCTTCTGAAGATTCTCTCTAAGAGCCTTCAGAATATCCTGGTTCTCCTGTAACCAATCTCAAGCTTTGGGAGCTTGGCTATCTGGTAATACCAAATCCATAAATGTCATAGCGTCGTACCCATACAAGGCTCATAAAGGAGTCATACCTATGCTCATCTGGTAGGTGGTATTGTAGTAATACTCACCCATGTGTAACCATTTAATCCATGCTCACTGATGTCCTGTCACATAACTCCGCAAGTAGCCCTCTATCCACTTATTGACTATATCCGTCTGCCCATCTATTTGTGGGTGGTAGCTAGTGCTAGGAGTCAACTCCATACCGATGGTATGAAGATCTCTCTTGCCAAAAGGTGCTTATGAAGATATTGTCCCTCACTTTGAAAATATTTTTAGGCAACCCATGTAGCCTAAAAATACCAAAGATAGAAGATTTGAGCCACATCCACTACCTCGTGCCCCTTGGGTATGGAAAAGAAATGAGAATAGTTAGTTAACCGATCAACTACAACATAAATGCAACTATGCAATGCATGAAGGGAAGCCCGTGATAAATTCCATAGATATGCTTTCCCATTTCTATTTGGGAATGGGGAGAGGCTGAAGTAATCCTACTGGAAAAGAATGCTTGGATTTGGTTTGTTGGCAAACCATACACTCTCTGACATGATTAAGGACATCGTCCTTCATCCCCTTCCATGCAAATATCTCCCTGATGAACCTGTATGTTTTGAAATACCTAGGATGTCCAGCTAGTGGTGTATCATGTACTACTCAAAGGATCTTCTCCTTCATTTTGGATCCTGGTACAAGGAAAATCCTATCCTTGTAGAAAATGAGATCATCCACTACTTTGTATCGGTCGTCTTGTATAATACCATCCATGATCTCACATGCAAACTGATTTTTGGAATACTCAACAAGTATATGAGCCTTCCAATCCATTGAAATCTCAGACATAGAACTAAGCATAGAAGTGAGGTAAGGCCTCCTAGATAAAGCGTTAGTAACAATATTATTCTTACCTCTAGTGTACTCTATGTCAAAGTCATATGTTTGTACCTTGTTCACCCATCTTTTCGGTGATCGTTGAGCTCCTTCTATCCCAAGAAGAACCTCAAATTGTTGTGATCCGTATGAACCATGAATTTACTACCCATAAGGTATTGTCTGAATTTGGCCAAAGCATGCATAATGGCCAACATCTCCTTGTCGTAAATTGAATACCCTCTCTCCACGGGTTTCAATTTCTGACTCTCATAGGCGATGGGATGCCTATCCTACATGAGAACTGCCCCAACACCCTCTCCTAATGCATCACACTCTAGAATGAATGGGTGGGAGAAATCTGGTAATGCGAGGACGGGACACAAACTCATCACCTCCTTGAGGTGATCAAAAACTTGTTGTGTTGTGTCTGACCAAGAAAAATCCCCCTTCTTGGTCAAATCGGTCAATGGAGCAGTCAACCGAGAGAAATTCTTCATGAACCTCTGGTAGTATGTGCACAACCCCACGAATCCTCTCAAATGTGTCAATGTCCTAGGTGGCGGCCAATCCAGATTTCTTGTATCTTCTCTCTATCCACCTTCATTATACCCCCACCAATTACATATCCCATGTCTAGAAGTTCGGTCATGTTGAACTCACACTTAGAGGATTTCACATATAACGAATTAGCTTCTAATATCCCCAATATCTCACCCATGTGCACGATACGGTCCTTCCAAGTCCGTTGTAGACTAAAATATCATCAAAGAAAATCAATACAAAATTCCACAAGTGGTGGTTAAACACATGATTCATGCAAGTTTGGAATGTAGCTGAAGCATTAGACAATCTCAGAAAGGCATCACCAAGAATTCAAAGTGACCGTAATGGCATCTTAAAGTTGTCTTATGCACTTCTTGCTCTCGACTTTGATCTCGATGATATCCGAACGCAGATCTATTTTCAAAAATAGATTACACAGTGTAGCTCATCTAACAAATCATCAATGCATGGTATGAGATACTTTTTCTTTATTGTCTTCTTATTCAAGGCACGATAGTCCATACACATTTGCAAGGTCCCATCCTTCTTCTTCACCAATACCACCGAAGAAGTAAAAGGGCTGGAACTTGGTCTAATATGCCCCATATCAATGAGCTCCTGTATAGTCTTCTCGATCTCATCCTTAAACCATTTGGGGTGACGGTAAGGAGAAGTAACCACCGTCTAACATCCTCGAGCTCAATCACATGCTCAAATCCCCTATCTAGAGGTATGCCTGGAGGTATGTCACCAAAACTGCACTATGTCTATCCAATAAGCCCTGTATATCCACATGATACTCCTACTATCCATCCTTTGATTTCTTGGTCGAAACCAAACAATGTACTACCCAATCCACCCCATTGTGCCTATAGATCCTCTTGATCCTCTTGGCTATAACAACTTGGGGTGCCTCTGAAGATAAGCCCCTCAAGATCACATTCCTCCCTTCGGACTTAAACTTCAGCTCCATCATCTGGAAGTTAGTCCGAAACTCACCAAGGGAATGGAGCCATTGTACCCCAAGCACTATGTTGGTCTCTCCAATACCAACAATATAGAAATCATTGGTAATTGTATAGTTACCCATCGTGATGCTCAATTGGGGAACTTGTCATGTGCATCTCATAGAATCTCCATTGGCTACAACCACATTGAAGCCCTCAAATTCCTCTATCTGTAACCCTCACCTCTCAACCAATGAGGCATCAATAAAGTTGTGGGTTGCCCCACTATCAATGAGTACCACCACTCGCTATCCCTGCAAAACTCCCCTAACTCTGAATGCCTTGTACCTCAGGGTACTAGACAAGGTGGCGATAGTCTCCTGGGGAAAAGTCTCGCTATCCTACTCAACACCCGCACTATCTAATGCCTCATCATCATCATCCTCTAATCCCTGTGTGTCCAACTCCTCATCACCATCACTCTCCTCAAAGACCTCTATGAATTGGGCCCTCCTGTACCCTTGCAATCATGTCCTGGAACCCAAGGTTTGCGGTAATCGAAACATAGTTTCTTTCACCTCAACTCCTCCTGTCCTCTTTAGATCTCGAATGGTCTCTAGGCTATATCTTTCCTAGGTGGAGGTACCTTTGGCTACGAACCTCGGTTCTAGAAGGGAAACCCTTAGGCTACACTCAAGGTGGAAACCTCAACTTAGGAGTGGATAACTCCAAGTCACGAGCTCTCCTAATAGCCTCATGCAAAGAAGAAGGCTCAAATGCCTTCACAAATCTAGTGAGAGCATCTGTCAAACCTATTGTGAATAGGGAAATCAACCTCATCTCTGTAACATCAGGTACCATGACCGATAGTCTCTGAAAATCTATGATATACTGATCCAAGGAACCGGTCTGCCTCAAATGAGTCAACTCTCTAAAATACCTGTCAGGGTCCCTCTTATCAAATCTTCTCACTAGCCTCTTTGTGAACTCTACATAAGTTGTGATGTATATGTGTCCCTGTGTAATCAACCCATGATGCCACCAATCATGAGCGTCTCCCTCTAGCTGTAAGATTGCAAAATTAATTACATCTTCCCCATGCATAGGATTCAAGTCAAAGTAGGTCTTTAACTTATGAACCCAAGACCGTGCATCACACTTCTTAGAACAATCAAAGTGTGGAACAAAAATCTTTCCCAACCTCCTTTGCATCTTTGGTACCTATACCTGGTAATCTCTCCTAGGCCTGCTACCAATCTTCATTTTGTAATATTCCTGGAATGGCATGTTGTCATGAAATCCATCACTTAAGGTTTGGTACCTTTCCCAACAAGACTCCTCATCTACAATATCCCCTGGCCAGACTTGTGAAACTTTTGGATCCTTCAAGAAAGAAGGTTCGTGAAACCCCAAAGGCCTAGTAGAAGAATGGGGGACCGTTGCCCTAAATGTCCACCCTCACCTCTTTGACCATGTTGTCCCCTATTTTTATTTTCTCCTCTTTCGCATGAGTATTAAACATGTCATGTGCTAATCTCTCTATGAGCTGGCTCAAATAGAGATTGGTAGTCTCTTCTACTTTACCATGTTAGTGAACAATTGTTTCATCAGATCTACACCTATATCCTCACTATCTCTGTCCCCCATCTTTCAATCCCAACAGGCTGGAGAAACAACTGCTCTGATACCACTGAAATATCCCTTGTGGGATACCACTTGAAAATGCACAAATTATATGAAAATTGCAGCAAAGTAAAATTTCGATTTTTACAGAAAATGACCAGCTAGGGCAGCGAATGGTATTTAATTGATATCTCAAAAATATTTTCCCAAAGTGCATGAAATTTTGAGGGAATATTTTAATAATTAATAATAAACACTAGATTTTTTTTTTTTAGAATTTTTGGAATAATATATTGCTTTGCCAAAAATTACATTGTGCCCTAGCATGGATGGAAAACTTCTAAAATTCATAACTCACCAAATACAAGAGCAAAAATAAAGAGTCTTTGGAAATAATATTAAAAATATAGGAAATAAAATTTCAACCTTTAGATCTGAAAGGGGCCAACTGGAAACCCTCCAAATAAAGGCTGCAAGTCACCTAGCTAGAAAGGGGTTGGAAATTGATGAAGATGCCTTCAAAGTGATGTTGAGCCCTGCCCAAACGGCTTACTCGTAAATATGATTTGAAAGCCCTCTGATTATCTTCCCCAAATGCCCCCAAAACCCTCAAAATATTTCCTTTGAAACCTATGATAATATCTCTGTAACACATCCCTGAAAGTGGCTCCAAAATGACAAACTAGGGTAGATATCTCACTACCAAAGAATGACCTTCTAGCTAGGGACAGGTCTCTCACCACCGAAGAGTCCTTGTGGGATTTCACTCCACAAGATGTAGATGTGCAAACAATAGTTACACGTGAAGGTAAATAAAATGTATGCAAAATTCCTTTTCCTTTCTCTCCCAACTCCTTATATACTTCTCCACAACAAAAGAGCCCCAATAACCCTAGACGCATTTCATTCCATGGAGGGGCTGATAAAATAAAAGTAACTAAAGTTACTTTTTCCTTTTAAGTCGTCATGGTCCAAAAGTGACCCCCAAATGCAAAACTTAGATATTAGAACCACGTGGCCCCTTCCCAAAAGATCCCAACGTCCACAGCCCCTTGGGTATGACCACAATTTGGACTCGACTTGGCCCTTAGTCCTTTGGCATAGGAAAGGGGACATTACACCTAACCTTTCCATTTAACCTCACCTTTAATCATCATTTATTAACCTAATCTAATCCTAAAATAATAATATCCCTACCTCTAAATCTAGAGGTTTCTAATTCTTGAAGCTTCTATTTCTAGAACCTTTCCAATTCTAAAAGTTTCCAATTCTATAAGCTTCTCTAACTTTCTACTCTTCTCCATTGAGTTTTAAATTCAATGGATGTTATTCCATAACTCTATATTTTTATAATTCTAGAATTTCTAGAAGCTTCTAATTCTATAAGCTTCTCTAATTTTTTACTCTTCTTCGTCAAATTTTAAATTCAATGGATATTTTTCCATAATTCTAGAATTAATCCCACCTTCTCTATTTCTAGAAGCTTCTAATTCTAGAAGTCTCTCTAACTTTCTAATCTTCTCCATTGAATTTGTAATTCAATGAATATGTCTCCATAACACTAGAATTTTCTAATTCTAAAATTATCTATCTTCTCATTCAATACTAGCCATTGATCTTCCATCTACTTAGCAAAATCCTAGCCTTTCAATTCCTCTTCCAAAACTATAAATTGGCATGCCACCATCCATGGAAGGCAATCCATATATCTTAAGAATCCATAACCAAAATTTTCCATTTTTATCATCTAATCAATCCATCTTCAATCCACTCCAATCAATTCATCCTTCATCAAACATCAATCAATCCAAGCAAATCAAAAGGGAGGTGCTGCCCAAGTGTCTCCAAAATCTGAAGCAAGAACATCCAATCCACCATCAAGAGCACATCCAAAGCATCAAGGGATTTCTTCATTGGTAAGTGAAGGTATTGCACTTCTTTCTCCCTTCCATCTAGCTCAATCTAAAGTATTGTTGAATAGATTAGATTTAGGAATCAATTGCTTTGTTTTTGGTTTCTAACTTTTATCTAATCTTTTTAACATATACATTTATGGTGCCCACCATTTTGAAGAACCAAAATATTCGATTGGTTACTAGCCTCGTTTCCTCCCCGCCTAACCCCTCGAGGTGGCATCATATCACCATATTAACATGTTTTCTTATTTTTCTTTGAATGATCATTGCTACACAATAATCATTCAAAGAGGGGAAACTAATGTAGGCATTTAAAATGTTGACATGGTTAATTATGATTAACATGTCTCACAAATATCCAAGAACATCCATATAATAATTAATTGCAAGATCAATTATTATAATCCATTTTAACTTATTTACCCCTCTATCATTTTATCATTTATACCAAATCCTTTTATTTCAGTATTATATCCCATCTTATCATTAATCAATTTTATTATCATTATAGTCATTCATTAACATTTATAGGAATTAATATTCCTACATCTCACCTACCACATACCCTACACATCTGTACACCTAACCTTTCCATCTAACCTCACCTCTAATCATCATTTATTAACCTAATCTAATCCTAAAATAATCATATCCCCTACCTCTAAATCTAGAGGTTTCTATTTCTAGAACCTTACAATTCTAAAATTTTCCAATTCTATAAGTTTCTATAACTTTCTACTCTTCTCCATCGATTTTTAAATTCAATGGATATTTTTCTAGAATTTATATAAGCTTCTAATTCTAGAAGCTTATCTACCTTTTACTCTTCTCCGTCAAATTTTAAATTCAATGGATGTTTCTCCATAATTATATATTTTCTAATTCTAGAATTAATCTCACCTCCTCTATTTATAGAAGCTTCTAATTCTAGAAGCCTCTTTAACTTTCTACTCTTCTCCATTGAATTTTTAATTCAATGAATATGTCTCCATAACACTAGAATTTTCTAATTCTAGAATTATCTATCTTCTCATTCAATACTAACCATTGATCTTCCATCTACTTGGCAAGATCCTAGCCCTCCAATTCCTCTTCCAAAAACTATAAATTGGCATGCCACCCTCCATGGAAGCCAATCCATAGATCTCAAGAATCCATAACCAAACTTTTCCATTTTTATCATCTAATCAATCCATCTTCAATCCACTCCAATCAATTCATCCTTCATCAAGCATCAATCAATCCAAGCAAATCAAAAGGGAGGTGCTGCCCAAGTGTCTCCAAAATATGAAGCAATAACATCCAATCCACCATCAAGAGCACATCCAAAGCATCAAGGGAGTTATTCATTTGTAAGTGAAGGTATTGCATTTCTTTCTCCCTTCCATCTAGCTCAATCTGAAGTATTATTAAATAGATTAGATTTAGGAATCAATTGCTTTGTTTTTGTTTTCTAAATTTTATCTAATCTTTTTAACATATACACCAACAACATCTGAGAATAGGTTTTGAGATAAGCGAGACCATTATTCATAACCAAAATGATGACACCATCATCCTTTGTGATATGCACAAATATGTATTAAGGCAAGTCATAAAGGCTGCAGCCCCATGAGCATAAAATGATATGCATAAAGGCACAAAGTACATTCTTCAAGATGGGATCCATACTTAAGGTGGATGAACAAAATGAAAAGATTTAAAATTCTTCATTGATAGGGATCACTTGTGGGTCGAACCTCATTTCTATATGCAAGGATCAAAGTGGTAGGTATTCTATACGGGAGAAATAACAATAACAATTGCAATCAATGGTTAAATAAATATGTTATAGTGGTTAGAGAAAGCCTTGGTTTAATCTCATTTTTATTTTTAACACATTGCAAGAATTTTTCAAATATTCATAATCTCTTCTTTTATTTGCATGTTTCGATAACATTGAGGATGATAGTTTCAACTTAATGGTGCCTATCAATTCAAAATTTGTTCATGGCTAGCTTTTTAGGTGGTTGTAAATTTCAATTTTTATATAATAACAAAAAGAGGTGCATTGATTATGCCGATAGAAAAATATGATAAATTTTTCCATTATAAAGTTTCATATTAGAACACTAGTCACCTCCTACATACTTGATTCTTTCCCATTGTCTTTAAGTTTTTAGTGTAGCACAATACAAACTTCTAAAGCACCTCCTTCATACTTGATTCTTTCCCATTGTCTTTAATTTTTTAGTGCTGCACAATACAAAGACTTTACATTTATTTTTATATACTTGAAACACCACTTTGAATATTGGTGAATGAATTTTACGAATATGGTGGTTCCAAATTGGGGGATAGAGTTAAAAATGGCATCCCTGGGAATATAGAGGGCTGCATATTCATTCATTATTCTCTTTTCTATATAGTAAAATATAGGATTTGCATTTTAAGGACAAATTTTAGAGTTTCTTTGAGATAACTAGCATAGCCAAGAATGTCAACCATGCACACATAATGATCACTTGTAGGCACGATGCGATAAGAGTTGCTTGTGCTATTGAAGTATTTACAACCCTCATCCACTAAACCTACATGGGTGCATGCTAATAAAACACAACTAGAGCTCATATGGTCAGGGTGTGGTCTAGAGTGCTCCATTTGTTGAAATAATTTGAGAGCATCTTTGCGAAAGCCATTTTGTGTGTAATTGCGGCCCTTGGGTTCACATTTTTAAGACATTTTTTCCAATAGTTCTCGTGCCTTGTGTATACTTCCACATTTTTCATACATATTTGAAAGGGAATTTGCACCAACAATGTATGACAATAATCCCCTTTCCATAATGATTTGGTGGATGTCCATTCCCGATTTCATTCTCTCGATTCAACACAAGTGGGAGGATGGTGGAAAAGGTTGTGGAGTTTGCTTTTACACCTACCAATTGCATCCACTTAAAATTTTCCAAGGCATTTTTGACTAAACCATTTTGTGCATATCTTGTAATCATAATAGTCCATGAGACCACATTTATTTGAGGCGGTGCTTTGACAAGTCTTAAAATCTCCTCAAGAAAACCATTTTGTGCATATCCTATAATCATAACAATCGATGAAACCACATTGTTTTGAGGTATTTTATCAAACAGATTCATATTCCTTGTATATGCTTACACATTATGCATACATATCTATCAGGGTATTTGCAACAATGCCATCTAACAAAAAAAAACCTTTCCATTTTAATTTGATGTATTTCCATACCTTTCTCAAAGCTCCCATTTTCGTGCGAGTTTGAAGACGTTGGCAAAGGTTGTGGAGTTTGACTTTACACCTTCCAACAACATTTGCTTAAAATATTCCAAGGCCGCGCATATCCTACCATCATAGTAGTCCATTAAACAAACATTTTTGTTGAGGAATTTTGTCAAATAGGTGCATTGTGTATGCTTCCACATTTTTGCATACATATCTACGAGCGTATTCCTAAATGCAACATTTGTCAAAAATTAATTTTCAATAATTCTTTGATAAATGTCCACACCTCAGCCTTAAAGCTCTCATTTTGACATTTAAAAGTTTTCAAGACCTTTTAAACAACCCCATTTTGTGAATATCGTCAAATCGTGAATTCCATGAGATGACATCTCTACGAGACATTTTTAAAAATAATTCACAGACTAATCGTATATACTCTTTAGTAGCGGTTTGAATCAGGTTTTGACGGGAAAAGGTGAAGGGTATTGGAAGCTTTCACTTACACATCGAAGTTGAGGATGATTGAAATGTTGTGTGGAGAAATGGGGTAAGGTGTAGTCTGGGACTACTAGAGTAGCTCTGAATCCTCCTATAGAGTAAAGCATCGTGAGTGCCGCATGAGGTTAGATGTTTCTACCTTAGTATGACCCGTGACATATATTCCACATTTTTCATGCATATGAACCATGTTACTTACAACTACATTTAACAAAAACAACGATGGATGTTGATACTATGTTTTACCACGGGTAGCAGGTATGCTAGAAAAAGTGAGTTGATCAAGTTGAACATCTGTTCATGGCATTTGGTGAAACAATCTCAATTCATTTTGAAGAAAACCTTTTCGAATGGTAATTTGTTAAACACCAAAACCATCCATTGCCGATCCTAGTTGCCATCTCCTAGTAACTCGAAGCATTATTATTCCCTCCTCCTAACTTCCAACTTCCCGAGGATCTCTCGTTCCAATAGACACCATGGCATTTTACGAGATGAAAACTATTTGATAACACCATAATTCATCACACAATTTCTTTGAGGAATTTTGTCAAATATGTGGCCTCCTTCACCACTCCTACGTTCTACAAAGAAACCTTTCTTCACTACTCCAATGTTTTACAAAGAAACCTTTCATTCCAATGCCCACGAGAGACATGAAAATAGATGGGTGAAATTTTTATTTCTTGGTGTCATTTATTTTCCCGAGTGTTACAAATTTCCGACATAGTGCTAATTTTCGGCATCCTTAATTTTCTTGAGATTGAATCCTAAGCATAAGTTCTCACACTACCTCATATTATATGATAACGACATTACAATTCTTTTCATGTATGAAAATTGATATTTTTATTAACCATTCACTACATGAGAAGATCAACTATATATCACAGTACCAGTATTGGTATTGGTACTTCACAACAAATATATATATATATATATATATATATATATATATATATATTTAAATGCATAAGAAAACATTTTAGATATTGATAAAAGACAGAGTGGTTATATTAATATTCATCTATAATATTTCATCATATCTAAGGTCAAGAATACAAAATATGTATATTTATTAAAAAAGTTAAAATACAATTCTCTTAGATGAGTACAACCAAGTGCCAATCTTTAAGACACTTTTTTAATAGAAGACAAGTCTATGCACAACACAATATCATACTTATAATTTGAACCATATGTTTGGATCAAGAATCAATTTTTACTATATAAGAGCTCTTTGCACCAAATGTTCATCATGTAGGATCTTACATATGTAGATGAGAGTGGCCTTATAGTACCTATTGTAGACACCAAATTCTGGTACCATCCTAGGGTTTTGATCTCCTTCAGCACGCTTATTCAGGTCTTGTTTCCTACCAACAATTCACATTCAGTTAATTAATCTTATAACTATATTAATATCTTATCACATGCCAAAACTATATTATGTTAAATAATTTATTTTAAATAAGTCATATAATTCTATATATATATAACCCCACATGTTCCCCACTTAAGTCAAAATCACTTCTCACCTAAAAATCAATTCCCACTTAAGAATTCAATCTCTTTAAATTATTAAAATATGAACCCCACCCATAAAATCAATAATTCAAAAATCTCCCTCTCCGACAAAAAATCCAAAAATCAATAATGTAAAGTGAGCACATGACTTCACTATTACACCTAATTGTGTCCCTACTCCACATCACATATTTTCCTTTTCTCACATCATGAACCCCACCATCAAATCACCTCTTCATCATGTCTTCTTAATCAAAATTTATTTTGCAAATTATAATTATTTGTAATCCTTTATTTTAATCTCAATTCAAGTTATAAATAGAACTCTTTCCCCCCTTTGAAGGGAGAGGAGAAAATTCTAGAAATTTTGAAGCTTAAATTCATTTGTCTGTGAAATTTTGCATCATATTGTGGAGTATTTAGAAGTGGAGCTCTACCAGTTTCATATCGCCAGCCTAACAATCAATCGGTTGTTCTGTCAGGATACTAATTTGGTATCATATTTATATTGTTCTCCAACATATTGTAGATTTTTGTAGTTTTTGGCATGTCATCTTATCATTTGATATTCATTATTTTATTGTGAACACGGGGATTGAGAGCCACCGAGGAAGTTAACGATTCTCAGATCTACTTTGTCAGAAGTCCCCATATATCATTATCTAATCTTATCTGTTTCCATTTTGTAGATTCTATTTTCTTTTTCTACAGATCTATTTTCTCTATGCCCGTGCCCTTAATCCATATCGCATTCGAGGTCCTAAGCCCTCTATCATTTGGAGTTCTTTGGTGGTGGCAGTCTTAGTGTTCACCGCGCGAGAATGAGTTTTCCGGATCAACATTTGGCATACTGGTGGGACCAGACTCTAGATATGGTCATTTTTGTTACTTTACTTGTTTTGTAGTTTTCGTGAATATCACAATTATCGTGTTTCATCTTTGTCACTCATTTAGATATATATTGAAAATATTTTACTTTCGAGACTCATATATTTGTAGGATTTAGTATTATCTCCCTGGTGGGGTGTCATCTTTACATTATGTGGTTTTGGTCATCTTGGAGGTAAGTACTTTTGGTTTTGAATCAACTTATTATTTGGCCATTTATAGTTCGTACCGAGCATATTTTTATTATTAATCATAATAATGTTATTAATATTAATTAAATAAATTAATTAATTTAAAAAAATCCTAAATATCCTAAATGTCTGTCCCCTTGGCTTAACATTCCCACTCCCCACCCACACAACTCTCCACTCCATCCCCAACTATCCCAGGCCAGCTCGGCCATCCACCTCACTCCCCACATGTCCGAACAACCCATCCTCACCTCAACCCATCTCCTCAACACTTCCCACTCACTCCACACAGATCCTCTTAAATGAGCCACTCGGCTCTTCCTTCCATGACCAACCTCAACACTTCTCCCCACTCTATCTCCATCCCTCTCTGCCTTCCCGCTCTCCCCAACTCCAATTTACCCAGACTCGCCACTCCTCAACCCCCCACACCTCACCACAATTTACACACCACGCGGCTCATCCTCCACATTCCCTACTCCACTCTCTGCCCACTTCCCAACTCCAATCTACCTGGCCTGTCCTCCACATTCCCGACCCGAGCTCCCATCTCCCCGAGCTCCCATCCCACACACCACCTGAGTTCTTCACATCCTACTTGGACACTTTCTCCCGTAGAAACCATTCATATCCCTACTTTCCACTTGATCTCCATTCCCTTGTCCACCACCTCTCTCCATTACTCTCGGCCTTCAACTGTCTACCACCTCCCTCTCACCCACGACTCGCATGATTTACCATCCTCCCACCACCAAGCTCTCCATTGCACTACACGTACCCCATCTAACTGAATTGCTAATAAATCTGCTTCCCACTTGTCATGTAGCCAACTCCGGTCCCTCCCGATTAGTTTCATCAATAGTAATACCTAACTAGTTATTTTCCCTTCAATGAACACCATTCCTCATTAACAATTCTTGCCCACACTTCACTTTATCATCGTATCCATCCTTCTGAGATCTATTCTTCCTCTCGAGTCCTCAATTCGCACCTTTTTTGAGCTTCTATCCCACACCCAACTCTGTTCCCATCCTCATAGGTCTCACTCTTCTCCTCTGCTCGCCTCCCATATCCTCCACCTCTTTTGAACTATAATCCCGCACCCATCATTATTCCTTCTCACTGTTTCTAGTTCATACCACTTTCTTCCCCTCACACCAAGCCGTCCCATCCCATAACTCGGCCACTTCCATAAATGTCCTCTGCAAGCAATACCTCCCAATTCTTCTGCAAGCTCCAACAACTCTTCTAAAAAGTTCATGTTTTCTTCTAAACTCACCTCTTCCTATTGACTCCCCTTTCTTTTGCCCAACGATGCAACTTTGTCCACACCCCGTGATGAATACTTAAACACTAGCCTTGGTTACAAAATATGGATTTGTGGGTAGTAATCTCCACCACCACCATTTTATATGAAGAAAGAAGTAAATGTCCACATAGACTTACAAGATTCTGAGGTTTGATACATCCAACTGTTTCCAACTCGTTTGATTTCTCACAAAGCTATGGGTTGTGCCTGTAACAACTCTCACACCACCACAGAGTTCTAAATACTATCTCCCGGCCATCTCCTTCACTGAATATCCCGAAGCCTATCATAGCACACTTCCTTTCAAATCCCCCTTCGATATTTCTCGACCCATGTGAAATCCACATAGCTTGACCATACAATGTTGTCTTTCGACGTAACCCTCTCAAATCAAAACACCATATTTTCAACATATCATATCCATACCTCTATTAGGATAATTATTTTAATATTAGTGGCTTAGTTAGGTTTTACTCGGGCTAATGGTTTTATTGTTAGTTAATTAATTACGATTTGATAACTAGAATTCCGCGATAATTATTTTGTTATTAGTTAATTCGTTAATTAACACTCTTAAGTAGGATCATTATATTAGGATAATTATTGTGTTATTTTTAAATTATTTTTATTAATTAAAATAATTATTATTTTTATTATTTCCGTAATTAGAATTTTTGTTAACACCTAACAACGTAGAATTCTGAAATTATCTTTCTTATTTTGTCGAACACATCCACTAATTGTCGTATTTGCCTTTACAGGATTGCACTATCAGAGATAAGATCTTAAACTCAGACCACATCACCAATCGTCGCTTGTTAATCTCATCTGCAGTCTTGAAATCCTTGGATGTTCCCAATCATTGATTATCATTTTCAAACATTTTAGTTCAATACGACAAAAGGTGTTTTCCAGATCGCCTAAAGCTTACACTTGGCTCAACTTGCTGTCAGATAAAAAGGAAAAAAGTGATATACAGGTATTCTTCAGTTTTCCTTATTTTCTCCTTTTTGCATTGTACTTTCATACACCTGGTTGATTGTCAGCATCAAACTTAATATTTCAAATTTGGAGTAAAATGAACCCTGTGCATACTGCTTGCTCACATAGTGTAAATAGGGGTTTAACTTTTTGCATCACACTTATCATCACACACTGCCTGAAAATTCACAAATTAATCAACACATCGAAACATTCATTGCACTGGTTCATTGATTGGGACTTTATCACCCAACCAAACCATTTCAGACATTTCCTAGCCATAAATTACCTGAAACCAAACATAGTTTACCTTTTTCTAGGTCCTCTTTCAGTCGTTTTATTTTACACACATTCTTGATTTAAAAAAAAAAAAAAAAAAAAAAACTGTTTGTCTGACTTGTTTGTTAATATAACAATGATTTCCTTTTATGACCGTAATCACTCAATCCACTCGATAAAAATATGGAGCATAACCTCACCACACATAGTGCTTCATCCCAATTAATCACTACATCAACAACTTCATCATCCGTGTTTCTTCCTATCTCACTCACAGACACCCATCCTCTTGGTAATATTCCTCATTCAATACCTTTCACCCATACTATGGCATTAGACCAACATTCCATCCCATTTAGGCCAGCCACTCCACCCTCTATTAGATCGAGCCTATTGGTACTCGGTCTTCCCTCTTGGAGACCAGAAATTTAGACAGATTCTTGATGCCAAGCCTATGGCCCTCTAAGACTATATTTTAAAAAGATACATACACCTACCTTTGGTTGGGCCACCACTTCACAAGTCTATCCTTATAATGTTGGTTTTTACATTCCTTAATCTATGGCCTTACATGATTTTGCATCATCTTCCACCAACCCATCGGCACACTAGACCACCTGTAGTTACGCCCATTCTCGCCCAATCTTCCTCACATCAACACGACTATTGTGATTGCCATCCCTACGTCTACAAAAACTCCTATGGTCACCTGGTACCTCCATTCAACCATCCCTGTGTCAAATCCCTTATCCGAAAAAAATTCCTACTACATCACAAGTCTATACCCTCACTTCCCAACTTCCTCCAACCATACCTTTGCAACACATAGTGTCATTTCAGTGCTATGAACATATACTCACATCCCCACTCATGATTACTTCCACAACCTCCATAATCTCAAGAATCACACCATGCTCCTATTTCTCACCAACACACATTCTATTAAGCAACCACCTCAACTATCACACATAACTTACACTCACCCATACCAAATTCGTCGATCCCCACACCTACTCAAATCCAACCACCACCTTTCATTGCTCAACAGACACTTCCCAATGACCCCATGCAAATCTTGATAGGTCGGTTAGCCAACCTAGAGGCTGCTACGTTGGGGTCCAAGCTCACATTGTCTTATGAGAAAATATGTAATGAACCCATCCATCCATCCGTGCCCATGAAACCATATCCTCCACACTGGGAATTTCCAAAGTTCACCAAGTTTAACAGCAAGGAGGATCCCCAACAACATCTTAGAGCATTTAAGCACACATGTTATCTCATTGCACACGACCAAGACTTGATGCTGTGTACTTTCCCCATGTCTTTGGCTGGTCCCACCTTAGAGTGGTATAATAATATTCCTCAGTACTCCATATTTTATTTTTCCCAACTTGCACAATTATTTCTTGAACATTTTTCCATTAATATCGCGTGTAAAATAACCATCAATGACTTGTACACTATCCACCAATTCGAAGATGAATCCATCATGATTTTTTCACACGATGGCAAAATATGATAAATCAATTATCTTTTCCACTACCTCAAACTGATCTCATTGAGCTCTTCATGTGCTCTTGCGCCAAGAATATTTCATCCACCTTGAAAATCCAATCATTTCACACTTTCAAGAGGCTTTTACTATGTCCCACAAGCTTGAGACACGTGCCTTGGAAAAAAACTAAATTTGTCGGACCAAATCATATCAAATGATAAATCAAAGACAACTACTAACGCTGTCATTGTTAGATCATCTCCTCCCCAACATCTACAATAACTCAACAATGATTTACACCCTAATGCCCAATTATACTCCCTTAGGAGTATCATACGATACCATCTTTGACAAGTTGATAACAACACACTTGATCACACTACCACCTATCCAACTGTTAACGAATCTAGGCCACGAATTGTGTGGTATCGAGAGGATCACTATTGCAAGTATCATAAAGTCCAAGGACACGACATAGAAAAATGTAGAACATTCAAGGATTTTGTCTAAAGGCTTATCGATCAGGGAGAACTTCAAGTGGATAACCTGAATGCATCATCCAATCAATTTTTAGATATTTTTAAATAACCATTTCCAAATCATACACCCAAATCAATAAACAGACTGCGCCTACTTCTATATCTCAAACCCCTAGTACCCACACCATAAACACTATCCATGTCAGTGATAAAATTCCAATTTCCCCCACAAGTTTACCTTCTTCATCAACCATTACACCAGTCCCCTTTGATACATTATCTACATCCCCAAACACATCAACATTCATCTCTACATCAACATTAGTTACATCCATGCCCATGTCAGTACCCTTTCCTATACTCACATCTTTCTCAACACCTACCACCCTCTCTTCAGATGCAAATATCACTTTTGTATCATTACCCCTTACATCTACTCCATTAAACCCAATCACCTTGTCAGAAATTATCCCACCTCTACCTGTTATCTCATCCTTAGCTTCTCTTCCAATCCCTCTTTCTGCACTTCTACCAACACCTACAACATCTACTATTTTACAATCACCCATATCATCTCCCTCTTCCACATGTGTGTCATTACTTGATGATTTTTGGCAAACATTCCAACATTCCTTAATTTCAAATTATCGTCCCATTTCTTCTATACCATTAGACACTCTCACGGTGGCGCGCAGTCCCCACAAATATCCACTTTAATATCTCCAGTTCCTCATGTAGAGATTCTGGTCATTCCCTTTATTAATCCACATTCATATACAAGACCTAGACCCCCATTTCCCAAGCATTCTTATCCTCGTCCAAAAGTAGACCTCACTATTCCCGATAGAAGTTCCTCGGAAACCACATCGTATCCTTCTATTTTAGGACCACACCCCTCATTCTCTTCTTCCATTTTAGGAACCTTCCTACTAACAACACATACTACCACTAGAACAATGCAACCACCCTTTTCCAATCGATATCCTAAAACAAATTCAAAGGCGTATATGTCTTCCACTACTATCCCGCATCAAGCACATTCATATGATTTTTCCAAATCCAAAACAACATCCAAAGCCATTATTACATCACCACCTTCTCATGCATCCTCCTAAAGTTCTCCGTCAATAACACCAGGTTATTATACCACTATGTTTCACCAACTACTCCAAGCCTCAGCCATCACTTTACCACCAATTAAATTTTTTGATCCAAACACGCCAAGACCTTCCTAGTATAATTTTAATGTTCTTTGTGCATTTCATCGCGCCTGGACATGACACTAAACATTGCAAATCTCTTCAATCCATCGTACACCATTTTTTCAATAAAAACATTAACGATAAAGGACCAATTCTACCATCTCCTCCATCAACTTCCACATCCCAACATGCATCTATTCAACCATCTTGATCACCCTTTTCATTAAGAAATCCTTCTAGTACTCCAATACCAAATACAGATATAACAACCAATACCACCAACATATTACCAAAAGAGGATGATCCTCAGGATCGTCTTCCTCTTGTAATCAACGTTGTTTGGATAACCACCCATTCAAAGCCATATAACTTTGACTCGCCTCAACATCCACCCCTAAGACTTATGTCGTTATCCCTCCTCCTAAGGAGCTCGCTGCCTCCACACCTCCATCATAGCTAAAGGTTGTCATCGCTGCTCCTACCAATCATCCGCAACAATGCCTTCATCTTCTTCTAAAGCCAAGGTATCTATTCTGGCCGCCCCGAATCCTTCCTCCATTGAACATACCATTATTAAACAACTTCACCAGGCCCCTGTCAAAATGTCACTCTACGAGCTCATTCAAAGTTCTCCACATCATAAACAAGCTCTCATAGAGGTCTTGCAACAGATCCCAGTATCCTTCGATGAGCCCCAACCTTTCGCAACTTTAGCTCATGCCTTCGCAACATCTTCTATTATATCATTTGAGAGTTCAAAATCCCTAGGATACCACAAGAAGAACACGATCTACCATTATTCATCATAGTCTATATCGATGACACTTGCATCCATCAAACCATGATTGACAATGGTGCCAGTATTAATATCATTTCTTCTCATACCTTCAATCAGCTTAAATTTCCCAATACCATTGTTGCCAAATCTCCTATCATTCTTCATGCAGCTTTAACGATGTTGTCACTCCCCCATTAGGAATGGTTGTTCTTCCTATCCATGTCGGCCATAAACTCCTCCATGAACTTTTCTACATCATTGAAGGAGAATTCCAATATAATCTTTTACTAGGATGTCCTTGGATCCGCACTATGCATTGCGTTCCATCTACTCTTCATCGTTGTATCAAATATGAACATGAAGGGAATACTTATACTCTTCATTTGTGATCACCCCTTCTAAGACATGTCACATGATCTATAGACCTAAAGATGTCCTTGTTCCTAAAACCAATTTTTCTCCTGATGCATCCACCAGTTCTTTTGTACCTCCATCTACCCTGCCTCAAAAAAATTCTTCTGATCCTATAATGCAAAATCTTGCTTTAGGGGAATATCAACTCCTCACTCTCAATACCCTTCTTTCTCCCAATCACCTCGGCCACCCTGATAAAGCCCTTATGTATCAATCGAATGTTGGGGAAATTTTCTCGTTTGGCCCTTCTTCCCTCAAAACCAATTTAGTATATGGCGGCCTTGACCAACCTTCTTCTCCCATTGAAAATTGTTTTCATGCCAAACGATATATAGGTGATTTCGGATTTCTTAGTAAACCATATTTCACTCACACATACCTCTATCGTTGTGCATGGAAGGGGTTTGGTTTAGGATACTATGAATAGGGCCCTCATGGTAATATCTTTTCTCGAGCCTAGGAATCATGTCAAAAATTTGGTTTGGGATATGACGATCCCACCATACACCCTCCTGGAACATATGCGTCTTCTCCCATTCATATCGATTCATCCATTTCTTCTCCATCTAAATATACTACCAATTTAGAACATATTTCTTCTCCTTCCAACTATCCTACAGATTCAAATAATATTTCATCTCCTTCCAACTATCCTTCTAGCTCAGATAATGATTTTTCTCCATCTAATTATCTCACAGATCTAGATCAAGGCGATACGGTTCCTATTCCTCCTAATTTTTTTATTTCAACCATCTTTCTCAGACCGGTGACTTATCAAGCCAAAAATGAAACCCGGTCTTTTCCCCTTAAATATACAAAAATGGTAGAGGAATATTCCCCTATCATTGACATTCTTCAATGCAATGATGACACTTCCATTCTCTCTTACATGGGGGCCGAAGGTTCTCGAGATCAAAAAATTCATTCTCTTGAATGAATCCACTATCAACATTACTATTGGAGTGCCTTAGAGCACCACATATTCAAAATAGGTCAGTCTTTGACACCTCAAGATCTCGAAGCCTTCACTTCATTCTTATCCATGCATAGCTAAGCATTTGTATGGTCATATTCGGACATGCCGGTCTCGATCCCTCCATCGTTATTCATAACATTGTTGTTATCCTCAATGCCAAACCAATCAGATTAAGCTTTGTCAAATGCATCCTTGAATTTCTCTTATTATGAAAGAAGAATTGCAATGTCTCCTATCCGCTAACTTCATTATCCCCATTGATTATCCCCAATGGGTTTCTAACATTGTACTTGTCGTAAAAGCATTTGGAAATCTTCGTATATGTACTGATTTTTGAGATCTTAACCTCGTATGTCCTAAAGATGATTTCCCTCTTCCAAGTATCGACCAAATGGTAGATCTTATAGCAAGGCATGAGATGATCTCTTTAATGGATGGTTTTTCCGGTTGTAATCAGATTATGATTGCACTTGAAGATCAACACAAGAAATCTTTTATCACCCCATGGGGTACCTTTTGTTATCATGTCATGCCATTTGGTTTAAAGAATGCTGGGGCTACATATCAATGAGCCATGATGTATATCTTTCATGACTGTTACATCAAAGCGTAGAGGACTATGTTGATGACCTCTTAGCAAAATATAAACATAGATGTGACCATCTTTCAGTTCTTGAGATACTTTTCAAGCGTCTCATTCATTTCTCCCTCTGTCTCAATTTGGTGAAGTGTGTTTTTGGAGTTCTTATTGGAAAACTCTTAGGCTTCATTGTCTCTATCAGAGGCATTGAAGTTGACCCGGAAAAATCAAAGCAATTCTTGAAATGCCTCCTCCTTCCAATCTCAAACAACTTCGTAGTCTTCAAGGTCAACTTCAATCTGTTCATCGCTTCATATCACAACTTTCTGACCGCTTTCAACCCTTTCATCACCTTCTTCACAAAGACATAACCTTTGATTGGGATCAAAACTACCAAAAGGATTTTGAAGATCTTAAGTGATATTTGTTATCTCCACTAGTATTCACACCTCCACATGAAGGAGAACCCTTCTATTTATATGTTTATGTAACTGATCATGCTCTAGGAGCTATGTTAGCACACCATGATAATTAAGGATGCAAACATGCCATTTATTATATTATTCGTACTCTCCATGATTATGAAACATGATACTCTGAAGTGGAAAAATTATGTTGTGCTATTTTCTTCATTACATCAAAACTTTGACACTATCTTCTTAATCATAAAACCTATATTGTTACTAACTTTCAACCCCTAAAAGTGATGCATTCTAAGCCATATCACAATGACCGCATCACCCGATGGCTCCTTCTCATGGCTGAGCTCAACTTGGAATTCATTCCTCAAAAAGCAATCAAGGGTCAAGCTATTGTGGATCAATTAGCCGAGGCCCCTCTTTCAAATACACATACTCCTAATCATTTCCCAGATGAATCAATCAATCAATTTTATCATGATCCCCTTAAAATGATTCTTTTCTTTGATGGTTCTAAATGCCAGCAAGGCGGAGGGGCAGGATTTGTTCTCATTCCTCCCATGGATTCCCCAATCCCCTTATCTTTCAAATTAGATTTTGAATGTACAAACAATATGGCAGAATACGAAGCCCTTATACTAGGATTAGAAACCACTATATTTCTGGGCGTTCATATCCTTGAAATTTTGGTGATTCTGAAAAAATAATAAAGTAGGTCATTGGTGAATACCAGTGTAAAAATGATATTTTACAACAATATCGTGATGTTTCTCATCATCTTCTTAAATCCTTCGGTTCTTACACTATTCAATCTATCCCGCGTTCGACCAATCGTTTTGCTAATACAATGGCCTCCCTTGCGGCCCTTATCCCATGGATAACGCAAGAATCCCAACTTTTGGTTATTATACATCATCATAAAAAACCATTCTATGACATAACTTAGATTCATATGGTTGAATCTAATTTGTCAGACCTCTAGTATTCACAAATTTTTTATTAGTTATCCAAATCCATTACTCCCCTTGATCTTTCTAAAAATGCCAAGAGATCTTTTATCCAACATTCGACTCGTTATGTAATCCTTGGCGGTATTCTTTACAAGCGTGGGTTTGATGGTATCCTTCTCCGATGCCTTCAATCCCATGAAGCCTCTACAACTATCTAAGAAGTTCACGACGGTATTTGTGGTGGGAATTTCAGTGGATTATCTATGGCCAAATGTATTCTTTTTATTGGCTATTATTGGCCTTCTCTAAATCATGATTTGTGAATATGTCAAGCAATGTCTAAGATGTCAACAACACTCTAACCTTATCCATATTCCTAGTGCGGCTTTACAGCCTACCCAAGATTTATGGCCCTTTTCATAGTGGGGCCTTGATCTTATTGGTCTAATAAATCCTTGTTTGTCACAACAACATCATTCTATCATCACTGCTACTGAGTATTTCACTAAATGGGTGGAGGCAATCCCACTCACCTCTACTAAATCGCCCAATCATTAATTTTATATATCAACATATCATTTTCGCTTTGGCATTCCTCATAAACTTATTATGGACAATGGAAAATCATTTAAAAACAAATACCTTAAAAATATTGGCGATGCATTCAAAATCCAACTTAGCTTTTCTTCCCGTATTATCCTCAAGCTAATGGTCAAGCTAAGGCTACTAATAAAACTCTTCGAAATATCTTGGCTAAAACTATTGATCGAGCAGGACGAAATTGGCATCTCCAACTTCCCTTTGCTCTGTGGGCCTATCGCACTAGCATTCGCACTTCCACAGGAGCTACTCCATTTTCTCTGGTATACAGCTTTGAGGCCATTCTTCCTCTTGAAGTCCAAATTCCATCTTTATGTGTTTCTCTTCGAAATTTCATTTTTGATGAATATTATTGTCAAGAATGGCTGATGCAACTTGAGTTATTAGATGAACTTCATCTTCTCACTCTTGAACACCATCATGTCTATCAAGATCGTATCCAACGTGCTTATAATAAACACATCAATGAGCATGATTTTAAAATAGGTGACCTGGTTCTAAAAGAAAATCAAAATGTCACTACCTTAGAAAGAAGTCAACGGGGAAAATTTTCTCCTAACTAGATTGGACCATATATTATCACACATAAGTATGGGTCTAGGGCTTATCGTTTAGCCTCTCTTGATGGTAAACTAGAGGTTGAACCTCTTAATGCATTGCACTTACAACCATTCTATTGTTAGTACACACACTTATGAGTATAGTCTTATCTTTATACCATTCCTCCATTAGTATCCCCTTCCATCTATCATCATAATGATTTTGAATCATGTGGTCTACCGTCACTACCAGCCATGACCTTGAATATGAGTACCATGGATCTACTCGTAGCATATTCACTATAGATAAGTTCTCCCATTTGGTAAGAACCCCATGATCATTACATCCATCACCATCTCATTTTCCTATTGTACTCCTATAGAGGATCTAGGGGTGTCTCTTGTACATTCATCCTCCCTCCTAGGTGGTCTACCTAGTTATCCCGAGATCTCCTTATGTGAAGCTCAAATTCATGTATATAAAAGGCAATATCAAGGTTATTAAAACAAACCGATCCTGAAGGAAAGTTGTGCATAAAAAAACAACAAAAAAATGCAAATCAAAATCAAAAGCAAAATCAAGAGAAATAGACCGATCCCTCGAAGGACAGCTATCATATATATTATTCTTGCCATCCATATTATGTATAAAGTAGACCATACCCTAGAAGGATGGCTACTCTTTTATTATGGCATTTGGAAGGTTTTCCACATTGATCAACCTTCCTTTTATCAACCATTCCAGAAATCTTCCCATATTAATCAACTTTATTTTATTCTATTCCTCCCATTCATAGAGCTAGGTCATAGACTTAAGGAATACCATCTTTGGAGAACATTATTCCCACGTACAAGATACATCTCCAATTCCTTTGTCATGTCGACATTAGGATTATGAGAATATTTCATCCATATCTTCTTCTTGGTCTTGTGATATAGCCAAATCTCATTAGTTATATACTAATACTGCTTATCGGGCTGTAAATGCAATGTTTTGAGCAGTATCTTTCTTGTTTACTTTTTATCAAGTTAAAAGCATGACTTTCTTACTTGAACCTTGCTATGGTTATGTGACATTCATTTCATCAAAGTCATCTTTTATCACAATTATCTCCTTAGAAATAAAATTTCATATCATAAAATCTACATCCATATGTTTATTCTTAAAGATGTCCCCTATCAACATCATCCATAAATCCATGAAATCAATTATTATCTTCAAACAATATGAGTTATTCGGTTTGGGAATTCTACTTGACCTCCATTCAGTAGTTTATGAATTCTACTTGAGGATAAATCTCAAATAACATTCATTATCCGGCAGATCCTCATCCCCCACCATTGTTCATTATCCTCTTCTTCACCATCTCGGACCTTTTATCCACAAACTTGGCACTTCTACATAATTCCCCATGCAACACAAAAACCCTACTTGAACTAGACTTGTCATTCGGGACAAGGTCTCATTCGTGATCGTGTATGTTGACCATTCCTTCCTCTTAGTCCCCTTTATCAACCCAATTTTCTCCTAAAATTTGCCTCATCTCGTTCTCCGCTTCTCTTCTCACCCACTTTTTCCTTCTCCGTTGTTTGTTTGATACTTCACGTGTCATCCACCTTGGCCATCATTTTTGTGTTTTTCTCTTAATATCCTTTTATCCGTCTATTTTATC
Organism: Taxus wallichiana var. yunnanensis; assembly: GCA_018340775.1. Lineage (NCBI taxonomy): Eukaryota > Viridiplantae > Streptophyta > Pinopsida > Cupressales > Taxaceae > Taxus > Taxus wallichiana. The sequence continues at coordinate 305,824,475 of CM031239.1, read as the reverse complement.
ATTCCATTTTCCTTTCATTCTTATTTCGGCTTGGTGATCCTACTTAATCATCCTTTCACACATGTTTCTTGATCACAACGTATCTCTTTCTTAAGATCCTTCCTTTGTAGAAACTCCTTCATTGTTTTCCGTTCCCTTCAACATATTTACTCGTAAAACTTCTGCTTAACACTCGACACCATCACTCATACAACATAGGCATCCTAATTAAGAATTCCCCTTACACTCTTTATCCTACACTACATATTCCTCCATCCACTCATTTCACACTCCTTTGTTTCCTTGTTATTACCTCCTTTCACTTCCTATTCCGTCTTGGTATACATTACTCAAGTATTTTCCTCATTCTTCTTCTTTGACTTGGTGATCCTACTTAATCATTCTGTGACATGGCGATCTTACTTAAGAGTCTCTCTTAAGAATGAACTGTCTCCTTGCCTTTCCTCTTTACTTCATCTTCCCATCATTCGTATTTTTTCTTCATTCCCCAAAACACATCCTCTTCTCTTCTCTTTTTCCTCATACAAAATATCTCAAACTCCCTCAAATATCATTTCCATCATCCCTCATTTAAAATCTAGCTTGAATACTTTATACCCTCTCTTACTATGCCTTGTTCCTTCGTCTTTACTTGTCATCTTCATCCATACACTCATCCATTACATTCTCTCCTCACTTTTATCTTCTTACATATCATTAGTCCTTCTTTCTTTACTCTTTCTCGGTCTATTTTCTAGAATACTTCTCCATATCCATCACCATATTTACTCGTCATTATCATGGTTCATCTAACATTATGTCATCTTCCATTCTCGTGCTAAAAATTATTTGTGGACTCCTCCTAAAACTCGTTTCTTCCCATCTACTAATACTGGTTCACTCTTTTTTATCTCCTCCATTTTCTCTTCCTCCCTTTTTCCTTTTGTGCCCTCTAATCATTATCGGGGATTTCTCCTAACATCCCTCTTTGGTATTACCTTTTCATCTTCCCTTCACCTTTTTCAATATCTCTACTTGTCTTCACCACATACGCCTTTGCATCATTTTCTTTGTTGTCCTCGCCTCCTTTCTACCTCTCGGTTTTCTTTCATATCATTTGTATAGTCTTCATCTCCTCTTCTCCTCACAATGTTGTCTTACTCCTCGATTGATAACATGACTCACCAACATTTTCCCATCTTCTTAACCATCTCACCATCCACATGCATTTCCATACATTCGGTTTCATATTCATTTTCTTTCCTATTTTGGCTCTATCATCCCTTTTTCCCTCTTATTTTCATTTCCCCGTAATCGAGCTTGTTTCTCTACCACCCCTATCTTCTTAGCTCGTATGGTGCCTTTCTTTACCTTTTCCATTCAACCTCCTCCCCATATTCTTTAACTTCTTCATCTTCTTCATCTTCTTCATCTCCTTCATCTTTCCATCTTACTATATATATTCATCTCTCCTATCGTCCTTCTCTCATATTTCATAAATTTTCTTTCTCGCTTATGTCATCTCTTTCGTGATCGTTTCTTTCTCTCCCTCTCGTTTTGATCTCCATATCCCTTTCATCCCTTCTTCTGTCATTTTCTTGTCTTCTTCTTTGTCCTTCATCATATCTTTTGCCACCATTTGTCCTCTTGATTATCCCCGCTACTTCTTTACTATGATATATCTCTATACACTCAACTTCCCTTCTAATCTCTTTTTCCTCCTCATCTCATCTTCTTCTTGTTTAAAGTTCCTCCCTCCCTTCTCCTCCTCCTTTGTCTCTGTTTTCTTTTTCTCCGTGTCCCTTGTGCCTTATTTATTTATTTCCCCCTTATCTTTTTCCATTAACCTCTTACTAAATATTATTCTCCCTCTTTTTGTGCTTTCATCTATCTTCTCACCTCTCTTATCGTCCTTCTCTACTTGATCTCTCTCCTCCACCATGTCCTTTCTACTTCAACCATGTCCACTTTATCTTATCTCTATCATCTATCATCCACATCTTTCATCCCATCTTCCTGGGACATTTTTGTCTTGGAGGATACCATAACGGCAAACACCTATCTAATCTTGTACTCTTCCATGCATATTTTTTCTACTTTTGTTTTGTCGCAAAAGTATCTTGACTTCCTATCCTACTTATCGACGAGTAGGATTAATTTTATGTTATAATTTACTCACACTTATACATGTTTCTCATGAAACATGATTATCATCATATTTATCACACCTTTAGGTCATTTTATCTTAGCTTTCTATCCTATCTTCTCATCATGTACACATTTATGATTTTTCCCCATGAGGAATTTTATTTACACATCCATCTCCCATTATGTCATCTTCGTGCCCTATCATGGTGCAAAGTTTTCATCCTTGTACTTGTCGGTGTATATAATTCACCTTGTATCTTGTGTTGGGGCATCATTGTTTTCATCCACGTCCCTCTTGTAGACATGTGATTTTTCACACAATTCCTCGGAGACAAAGGATTGCGCACATATTTTGCATTTAGTTGTACATATTTTGATGTTTTCCTATGACCCATTGGTCATCACGGTTTACATCCATACTTGTAGTGGTCTTCACCCACTCACTTTGGTTTGTAGAATGTTGTCATTTGTCTCTGTTGAGACTGCAATTGACTTCTACCGATGTGATATTGAAGTCACTGCCATACATTTTGTTTGATTTTATTGCAATAATTCTTCTCTTAGGGCATCTTGCCTTTGGTTCTACCTTCGTCCATCCTTAGAAACATCTTTCATTTAACCCTTTTTGTTTTTGTCTCATGGCTTTCTATTGCAAACCACTCAACAAAAAGGGGAAAATGTAGACACCAAATTCTAGTATCATCTCGGGGTTTTGATCTCCTTCAGTACGCTTATTCCGGTCTCATTTTCTACCAACAATTCACATTTAGTTAATTAATCTTATAACTATATTAATATCCTATCACATGCCAAAACTATATTATGTTAAATAATTTATTTTAAATAAGTCATATCATTCTATTTAATAAATTCAAATATATATATATATAACCCCACATGTTCCCCACTTAAGTCGAAATCACTTCTCACCTAAAAATCAATTCCCACCTAAAAATTCAATCTCTTCAAATTATTAAAATATGAACCCCACCCATAAAATCAATAATTCAAAAATCTCCCTCTCCGACAACAAATCCAAAAATCAATAGTGTAAAGTGAGCACATGACTTCACTATTACACCTAACCGTGTCCCTACTCCACATCACATCTTTTCCTTTTCTCACATCATGAACCCCACCATCAAATCACCTCTTCATCATGTCTTCTTAATCAAAATTTATTTTGTAAATTATAATTATTTGTAATCCTTTATTTTAATCTCAATTCAAGTTATAAATAGAACTCTTTCCCCCCTCTGAAGGGAGAGGAGAAAATTATGGAAATTATGAAGCTTAAATTCATTTGTCTGTGAAATTTTGCATCATATTGTGGAGTATTTGGAAGCAGAGCTCTACCAGTTTCATATCGCCAGCCTAACGATCAATCGGTTGTTCTGTCAGGATACTAATTTGGTATCATATTTATATTGTTCTTCAACATATTTTAATTTTTTTGTAGTTTTTGGCATGTCATCTTATCATTTGATATTCATTATTTTATTGTGAACACGGGGATTGATAACCACCGAGGAAGTTAACGCTTCTCGGATCTGCTTTGTCAGGAAGTCCCCGTATATCATTATCTAATCTTATCTGTTTCCATTTTCTGATTCTATTCTTTTTTTTATAGATCTATTTTCTCTACACCTATACCCTGAATCCATATCTGCATCTGAGGTCCTAAGCCCTCTATCATTTGGAGTTGTTGGTGGTTGGTAGTCTTAGTGTTCACCCGCACAAGAACAATTTTTCCAGATCAACACCTATTTGAGAGGAAATTACAGGTTCATGCTTCTTAATGAGTTTGGGTAGGATGGTGATTCTCAAGAGAGATGTAGAGGTAATAGGAAAGTTTGATCCAAAATAAAATCCAACAAATGAATATGAAATGGTCGTGGTGTTTGAAAAAGAAAATCTTGGAGTTTATGAAAGTGATGGAAATGGCTAATGATGTGTGCATTCACATCTTATAGACTATGTTTCATGAAGAGTGTTTAATAATAACATAGAATTCATGCATGTCATGGAAAAGGTTTTTTTGCCATAGCAATTTCGTCGATAAAAATATTCATCCTTTTTTATTATACTTATAGGGTGTTAGGGCTCAAACATTAGGCCCCCAATAATTTAAGCTTGGTTGTGGAAAAATCCTCCACCACAAAACACAACTATTGCCAAATCCAATAAATTCCAATCACCAAACAATTTGTGCAATAGTCTCATCTTTATGTACCCAACAATATTATTTTCTTTTCCCATCAACTTCATTACAAGTTCTTACTATTTATAATCACACAAATTCATAGATTTAAAATCATCCCTTATATTATTCCACATTAATGCAATCATCCTACCTCCCAAGTATTGATGTGGGAAATTCATAGTATAAAATGTAACATTTAAATTATAGCAGAATAATTAAATTTTGTCCATTTGTTCGAGGATCACTACACTACTTTAAGACTATAACCAACATGCATGTAATAAATCACATAAATATAAGGGACAAGATTTATCTAGGTAGTATTATTACTTATTTAGATTAATTTTTTTTTGAATAAATTAATACAATAGTAACTCTCATCCATAGAAGTACTTTACCCACTGGACATCTATGTTCTTGTATAGACAAAGAGGAGGCTAGAGTTAGGGCTTTTGAGAGTGGAGTACTAGTAGAACTAATCTTCTCAAAGATAATGCTTTGATAATGATAATCTTCTCTAATAATTTAGTTAATGGATAAGTGTGCATTGATTAGTGCTTATCCATTTAGTTCTATTTAAATTAAATAATACAAATGCATCTTAAACTATGCAAAAGTATGTGTTATTAAATTTATGAACATCACATCTTAAATTATACTATGATAAAGGGAATGAAGGAGAAATCGTGAAGCTATCCTCATTTGATAATACCTTCCTTTGCTCCCAAAAGTAGCAAGCCTAAGTTGGTTGTTTCAAAACACTTCATCAACCATGTTTCACATCATGTATTTGTTTGGTGGATCTCTCTATAATGATAAAGTTAGCCACATAGTGAAAACTTGGCATGAGCTTAACGTGCAATTAAAAATCGTTATTATTCACAATAGATATTACATATTTATAGCCCTAACTCATAAAATTATGGAGCCAAGGATTCTCAAAAATTACCCTATAATCATTAAAATCTCTCATTAGAGTCAAATCTAGTATGATTTGTACCATGTTGACTCATTGTGGCATCGTATTATTTTGATTGAGACATTGACTATCATATATATCTTTCATTTTGATGACGATGTTGTTACAGTACATGGATAATTATATGTTGATATTGGATGCTAACTCATTTCATGACAAGGATGTACATGGCATATGATGCAAATATGCTTGATTATCTTATGGTATCAATGTGATGTTATGACTAGATTATGAGACCTAGCATGATGGCACACACACACACACATTTCGTAAATGTATTATCATGTTCCCCTCTTTTAACATTGATGATTGATCATGGTTTGATTATTCACAAGCTAGTTAGTGATCATGTGCAGATTATCATTCGGAGATTGATTATATTGTTTTCGTATTTGTTAGCTATTATTGGTCAAGTATATTGTTTAAATTGAGTGTGTAGATGGCAGGTTTCGCCACGTGAAAAACATGGGACTCATGTAGGGGATGTCTCAAATCAGCACAATGGGCCCTAAGGGCCAAAGTTTCCTTCCTAGTCTATTTTTTCTTTGGGTCACTTTATTTGACCTTGGTCTTGTTGTGGATTATTGAACCCCTTGTGATGTTGTATTATCATTACCTTCTTACCTATTTAGTTTTCTAACCCCTTCTTACTATGGTATTGTAATTAATAATTATAATCCCCTTTTCTATTAATTGTGATCTTGTGTTTAACTCTAAATCCTCGGCTTCATGAAAATTTGTTTTATGTCTTGCTTTGTTATTCCTAATGGGGGATTTGCAAACTACCTCTCTTAAATGTCATATTTTCCCCAAACTCGGATTTGGGGAAAATGTGACATTTAGAGGTGTATAATGCAAGTTATGTGCTAAATTTTCTTTGAAAAGAGTCCCTAGGCTCTATACCTAGGGGTGGATGGGCTCCTTCCAAGGAAAATTAAGCCCTTCTGGCCATTTTCCCATTTTCTCCCTCATCTTTTACCAAATTTTCTTAAGTTTGTAAAGTGTAACACCCACTAATTCAGACACACAAGACAACATAGAAAAATACAAGATAACTTTTTTGACTTGTTCGAAGTATAGAACGACATTACAGGTGGTAAAAATGGTTACAACTAACTCTTCAAACAACTTGACACAACGATGAACACATAGGAAACTTGGTAACATCCAACACCCATCAAGGACAGTTCACTTTTCTCTTTGACAAGGCACCACGAAAAGACCAATCCACAAATACATAGTCACAGTAAGTACACCCCACGGTGCAAAATCCTTTAAGGTTATGTATTCACTAAAACATCTTTCAAGACCTGACTTTATGTCCTAGAAGATTCACATTTGATTCGAGAAATTTTCCTAAAAAGGTGAACTTCTTTCTTTTATATTGAAGACTAGTTAGCTTAAGATCAAGTTTGCTAAGTGAGGATCATCTTAAAGACTGGAAAAACTAGCTTAATTTGTTTGATCGGTCTCACAAGGTTTCTTATTCATACCCAAGCTACTAAATCTTGATTCAAACCTCCATTGCACAAGGTGACGAGCGTAAGCTCTAACTGAAGTGGAGTTCCATTAAGGTTTAGAACTACAACCTCCTTGTGCAAGGATCAACAATTAACCACACTTAAGAGAAGATTACAATGTACTATGGAAAAGGTTAGAGTGAGAAGGTCAATTTATTTCATCATCATGATCTCTTTAGTTATTAACCAGTCTTTTAATGAGACTTAAGAGTTCAACTGGATTTGGGTAAAATCTTCATTTAGCATTCTCTTGATTAAGTTTTTAGAGGATACACATGGGGTTCCCAAAATGGAAGCATTAGACTTAATGTGTTCTTAATCAAACTCCCCTACTAACTAAGATCTAACTATATCCCCAAAAGCCAACAATGAAATTACTTTTAGAAATAATTAATGTTTCACAACAAAGAGGATAAAGTTTAATCCGTAGCTTAGGGTTAGTGAGGGTGGATTCTTTTACACTGGTAGAAAACTCCTTCTTTTCAATTAAAGACTCTTAATTTTATCTACAAAAACACAACTTCATTATTATCTTATTTATTTATTCATCTATGTATTCATTTTATTTTATTTTTTGATTTACTTTAGAAAAAGGATTGCCAACCCACTAAAATATACCTAGAATTGCACTGATGCCAAGACCATGGAGGGTTTATTATACCAGAAAGTTTTATGACTTGAAAGAAGAAATTACCATTACTTATCGAGAAAACTAAACATGGGTACAATAATTCTATCCAACATGGCACACAAACCAAAGGTGTCAAAAGATTCAATTTAACTTGATTGGGGAATAAGAAAGCAACAAAATTGGTCAATCCACGTTACACTATTTTCAAGATTACTATTACATCATAGAAAATACTCATAATAAAGTGGTGATCAAGTTTTATTCCTCACAATAATATTCACAAGTTTTGTTACAAAAGGATAAGACAACCTTATTTCACAAATACAAGAAAAACCAAGGCAAGAGGCCTTCCAAGCTCCTCTACAAGCACCATTCCAAGATTTACAACACATTAGACATTCGTACAAGGAACTTCATAAATCAACTAATGAACCTTTATAAATATCTTCTTTATCTACTCACAAAATCCATCTGCACAAGTATTAACTTGAGTCATTTTGTGAGAACTAAGCATGATAAGACTACCCATTGCAACAATAAGCTAACATTTAACAATATCATGAAAGGAACGTTCTATTTCAAGAATGGATCAAAGCACAAACCACTAATCAAAATCCTTCACACGAGATAAAAGATTTACACCAGCCAACAAGGAGGAAGCCAAATATTCCAGTAAGAACAATATCTCACCTAATAAAAGAAAGACCTTATAGGTTAGAAACAAAAAGGCAAGAGCATTGGGATTTCAATCATGTAATCCTATAGATTATGTGATTGAAATCTAATACTCAATCCATCCATCTCAAAAAGAAAAACTTGAGAAGTCAAAACATACTAGTTACAATCATAGACGTGAAACAATAAAGGTTATTCAATCCTTCTAGGAGGGAGGTTTCATAGCAATATGGTTTTTAACCCTCCTTAAAAAAACAAACCATAGTTTCAGTCTTAAATAAGAAGTTTACCACCCTCTCCTTACAGGATCTCTTAAAAGTAATACTTGTTAACATAATCGAAACCACTCTTCAAATGCATTTAAAAGAGTCACAAAAACCATTAATCTTAACAACAACCCCATCATAATCGTCAACTTATCTAAATAATATAAAGGAAAAGTAATCCCCAAATGTCATTAATAATTTTTAACAATTTTCCGACATAGGCCAACAATGTATTTAAATAAATATTCCATTTGTAACCTCATGATTATCCTCATAACGTATCATCAAATTTCATGAGTTAACAAGAGTCCTATTTCAATAATGACTACAGTCATCCCAAACACATTTCAAATTCTAAAACCAACACAGAGGTTTGGTCATAAACTTATGACCATTAAAAATACATTCACTAGCGATTCACATATTATCAATAGCCTCTCAGCAAGGAAAAATTCAACCAAGTTAAGGTAAGAGTAATTATAACAAGGGCCAGGATTACGAAACTCCACTTTCAAATACATCAATCCCCTCTAACCAAGGAGACCAATCAAGGCAGAGAAAACAAAACCCAAGTACAGTCGGTCGACTGTGTCACAGTTCCCAAAATAAAAATGACATCACATTCGTGATCAGAAACATAGAAAAGTTCCAGAATGAAAATATTAATTGGTCATGAGGCCACAATATCATATACGTTACAAGATGTAAATTATAATGTACCTACATCCAGTTTAGATATTTAGGTATATAACCATATGAAATGGAAACCTCGAAAGAATAAACATGTCGACAGACTCTTCCTAAATGATTATGGATTCAGATCGTAGTAATTATCTCCAGGGTAGAGATAAGGGTCCATAAATATCCCCAATAAAAGTATCATAATGGAGATCTAGGGACAAAATCCAAAACTGACAATATCATATATATCTACAATCAGATTACATCAAACAAAGTCACAATACGAAGACAAAAATAAGCAAGCCTAATTAATATATGTTATTTGAGCTTGAATACGAGGGATTCAATACATGTTAGATAATACACCATCGATACCCCAGTCTCATGATCGATGCTCAACCCAAAGCTAATATCCTTACATTGAAACAAAATGATGACTCTCAAATCACTCTCCTCAACACTCACACACTCATCCAATGTTGTCCTAGGAGCATGGATTCTTCTTAGATCTTGAGCTCACAAATGGTGACAATCCACACACTTCTAAGTTTAATTGAATTCCATAAACCTACGTGCACACACTCACTCAACTCCCACACACACATACACACTCTAAGCTACTTAACATAAGGCAGGGGATACCCCATTCAACCCCAAAGATAACATGGCACAGGGTTTGGGCATACAACTCCTTGTGGATCTTGTAATGGGCTTGTAGCTCTGAAAAATAGCCAAATGCAACAATTCCAACATCACACCCTCACTCAAGATGAAGATCATGTATTTTTGGTGACCCATTTGTAACTTACAGAACATATCGCAGGAAGAACATGGGTTATTTTGGGGCATAGATAATTTTCTCCACCTTAGGACTATCCTAGTTTTGAATTTAGGTCTCTAGGCTTGTTTTTGAGGCAAAAACATGAAAACACATCAATCCTCACACTTATTCCTCAAAACCACCTCCAACAGGATTGGATGATCAATTTGAACTTGCTTAGAATTATAATTTAGAAGAAAAACTGGCAAAATGTGAAATATCTTACTTTTCTTCTAGTGAGCATGTCAAAACATAGGTTTGAATTTGGTTTCATGGTTGGATAGGTTCCATACCCCCTCTAACTCTACACTCTTGGCCACAGGTTTGTTTTTGTATGAAAATTGTGTGTTGTAAATTTTAGTACTTCATTTGACTCGTGTGAGGAGAAATACGTGGCACTAGTTTGCCATTTTAATGTATAAAACTACTCGTTACACATGTGTGGGGGAGTTTCAATGGCCAAGAAAATTTGAGGAGTCTTTCCCATGATCCCTTAACATGCTCCAATCATCACAGTCGGCTTTGGTGGCCCTCCTTGACTTTTGCACATTCATGGCTCTCGGCTAGGTACAGGAATAGAAGAAAATGGTAGATTTTAAAAGCTAAAACTTCAAAAACACGCTCTTCAGATTCTCACAATCACTATCATGGTTTTTATATCATTTTGAACAATGTTCCATCCCATCTACATTTGAATTCTCCTCTTCCTCTTTCATTTTCTTACAAACTGATAATTAAAAAAAACTCTACTCCATGATTCATTCCTATTTTTCCTCCTTGGACCCAACCACCACTAAATTTAGCTAGGTCCTAAACAACCTAGATAGACTTTCTTCTCTATTTTTACTCCCCTCTATACTAGGAGAGGGCTTGGAGATATTTTCCTAAAGGGAAAATATCTTCAATCCCATTTAAACCTTTATTTTTAATGCCCATCTCTAATTTAGGCATTATTTAGCTCATAGAGCTATTTTACAAAATCCACACATTCAAATCAAATGACATGGAGGAAAAAAACATGAAGACATATCCTAAACCCTCCCACACAACAAATTTGAAATTTGAACTATGACATAGCCTTCTACTTAGGATGCTCCTGCATCATTCTGCCCCTGAGAGAAAAAGTGTTCTTCATGGCTGATTTGTCTTCTCTAGGTCTTCAATCTTGGCTCCAAGCTTGATCAGATCATTCTCTATCATCCATGTTGCATCCTCAGCTGGTAAATATTTCCACTTAACTAGATACTGGTAATATTCTCTGTCCCTAGTCTTCTTGATGATCTTCTTGTCCAACAACTTCTCAATCTTCCTTGGATTGGCTCTGGGCATATGTGGTTGCAAACTTGTCTCCTGTTGTCCTTTTTCAACTTCTTCTTCCACTTGGTCTTCACCTTTATACTCATACAGGTCTGCAACATTGAATATTGGAGAAATTCCAATGCCTTCAGGTAGTTTCAACTCATAAGCATTATTAGAAAATTTCGATTATCTTGCAGGGACCAATCTTCTTGACTTTCAACTTATTATACTCCCTCTTGGGGAATCTCTCCTTCCTCAAATGTGCAAGTACTTCATCACCAACTTCAAAAATGATTTCCTTCCTCCTCAAATCAGCTCTCTGCTTGTACTTGTGGGTACTTTCTTCAAGTTTCTTCTTCACCTACTCATGAATATCATGCATTGCCTTAGCAAATTCTTCTGGATCTAAACTTCTAGTTTCCATTCTCCCCATGTCTCTTAGCTCATATACACCTCTTGGGTGCTGTCCATACATGATTTGGAAAGGACTCATACCTATACTTCTGTTGGGTGAGTCATTGTAAGAAAACTCTGCTTGTGCAAGTGCCAGATCCCATTGTTTTGGATGCATGCTCACCAAGCTTCTCAGGATGTTCCCAAGGCTCCTGTTGACTACCTCATTTTGACCATCTATTTTTGGATGGTAGGCTGAACTGAAACTTAGATGAGTTCCCAACTTCTTCCACAATGTCCTCCAAAAATTCCCAACAAACTTTGTATCTCTGTCAGATACAATACTCCTTGGCAAACCATGCAGTCTTACTATTTCTGAAAGAAAAAATTAGCAATGTGGGTAGCATCACTAGTTTTGGTGCATGGAATGAAGTGAGCCATCTTTGTGAACCTTTCAACAACTACAAATATGGAGTCATGTCCCTTCTAAGTCATGGGCAATCCAAGTACAAAGTCCATGCTCAAACAATCCCATGGTCTGCTGGGGATAGGAAGTGGCTGATATAACCCTGCATTTTGACTAGTTCCTTTACTGTACTGACATACCTTACATCTCTCCACAAATTTCTTCACATCTTGACCCATTCTTGGCCAAAAATAGTATGCACTCAGCTGAGCCAATGTTTTGTTTTGGCCAAAATTCCCAGACAGGCTTCCACTGTGTTTCTCTCTGATCAAGTTCTCTCTCATTGAACCTTTGGGAATGCATAGCTGGCTGCCCTTGAACAACAGTCCTTCTTGTAGCATGTAGTCCATCCATGGACTCCTATCCATCATTGTGGGTTTCTTACAAGCCTTGTAAGCCTTGCTGAAATCATCATCCTCCTCATACTGATCTCCTAGGTTCTCAAAACCCATCACATTCACCTGTAGCTCCTGAAGAACTAGAACTCTCCTGCTCAAAGCATCTGCCACTTTGTTAGACTGTCCCTTCTTATGTTTGATACTGAAAGTATAATTTTGCAAGTATTCTACCCATTTTACATGCCTCTGATTTAGTTTAGGCTGATTACTAATAAATTGTAAAGCATAGTTATCAGTAAACAACACAAACTCTTTAGGCAAACAGGTAGTGTCTCCATTTTTTTAGTGCTTGAACTAATGCATAGAATTCCTGATCATAGGCTGAATACTTCCTCTTTGCCTCACTGAGTTTCTCACTGAAGAAAGCAACTGGTTTTCCTTCTTGACTCAAAACTGCCCCAATTGCTAGGCCACTAGCATCACACTCCACCTGGAATAGTTTGTTAAAATCAGGGAGGACTAAAATGGGTTCTTCTATTACCTTTTTCTTCAACAATTTGAATCCTCTCTCAGCTACTTTAGTCCACTGGAAGTTCCTCTTATCACCTTTTATTGTTTCTATCATGGGAGTTACAATACCACTTTGAAGTTTCGCTGAATTTCCTATAGAAACTAGCTAAGCCATGGAGAATTCTTACCTCATACGCACTCCTGGGTGTTGACCATTCAAGTATGGCTTTAATATTCTCCTTATCCATCTTAAGTCCTTCTCTGGAAAGGAAAAAACCCAAATACACTAGCTCGGTTTGTAGAAAAATACACTTTTTCAGATTTATTAGCAGTTTCTCTTCCTGTAACTTTTCTAATACCATTCTCAAATGTTGCAAATGCTCTTCTCTACTTTGACTGAATATCAAAATATCATCCAAATATACAATGACAAACTTACCAGTGAAATGTTTGAGTACTTCATTCATCAGTCTCATGAATGTGTTGGGGGCATTGGTTAGGATAAATGGCATAACTAACCACTCATACAAACCATCATTGGTCTTGAATGCAATCTTCCACTCATCTCCCTATCTGATTATTATTTGATGGTACCCACTCTTCAAATATATCTTTGAGAAATAAGCTGATCCACTCAAACAGTCAAGCAAGTCATCTATCCTTGGAAAAGGAAATTTATACCTGATTTTGATCTTGTTGATGGTTCTAGAGTTGGTACACATTCTCCGGGTAAGTGCAGCAAGTTGGGGGACAAAAAGGGGTCATAAGTGGACGTCATATTGCAAATAACAACATAATATCAACTTGTAGGGATTATTAGCAATACATACACTCAAAATTAGAAAAACTTATATTAATATGAATCATAGCATCCGGAATCTAGTTTCTAAAATACTAATTTTTTTAAAAATGGACAAGATTAGCTATATTAAACACTCAAAATTCAATGACTTGGTATTTTTTTAAAATGCCTATAAGATTATAGTCCGTTTGCCCACAATTTGGATGACCAAAAATTGATATATATTTTTATCCTTTGGTGAGAAGTTAGATGCCACTATCTATCTTGGGATGAATTTTATTTTGTACTTTTTTAGCAATATTTTATTTTTTATGATTTTTTCCGTGAAAGTGGTATGAAAACATAAAGAAAACAGAGCACTTTCCGTTTGCCCGCCATAACTTCATCAAAAAATATTGAAATCAAATAAATTTTTTTTTGAACATGTATATAATTTTTCCACAGTTGGGATGGTATAAGTTTTATCACATTCTGATAAGTGAAACAAAATTTGTAGTCTTAAACGTAGACATAAACATTCATGGGAAAAAGTGTCTTAAAGACCTACTATTAGTAAAAAATTATAAAATGATATTTATCCTATTCTATTCACTTTAAAATCAGTATTTCTACAAAGCTAACAGTCTCCCCTATGCAATGGTACCATTTTTATGACATATGTTTTACTTTTCGGCATGGTTCAAGTCCGCGGAAGACTAAATTTTATGTTTTGTTGTTTTTAATGTAAAATTCAGGATTTGATGTCCACTTAATTGTCCCCCAACTTGGTGCACTTACCCCTCCATGTTCCATCCTTTTTAGGAATGAGCACAGTAGGTACAACACATGGACTCAAACTTTCTCTCACCAATCCTTTGTCCAACAACTCCTGGACCTATTGTTTGATTTCTTCATTCTCCCTGGGTGTCATCGGTAGGCTGCCTTGTTTGGAAAATTGGCTCCTAGAATCAGATCTATGTGATGGTTGATGCTTCTCATAGGTGGCAAATCATTTGGTAGTTCATCAAAAACAATTTCTACATATTCATTCAACATATCCTAGATCTCACGAGGTAAATCACTCAACCGAGTGTTAGTCACTACACTTTTTAGTTTACCAATAACTGCAAAACTTACCTCTTCCTTCTTCATGCTTTGTAGGAACTCCTTGCCACTTACCATCATCACCTTTGAGCTTGGTTCAGCTGCATCATTCTCCTCCTTCAGGGGTATGAGTGTATGCTCCACTCCATTCTTCTTGAAAGTGTAGGTGTTCTTTCTCCCATCATGAATAGATTTTGTTATCAAACTACCAAGGTCTCCCAAGTAGGATATGGCAAACATCCATAGGCATAATGTCACACATGACCTGATATTTGTATGCCCCAATCTGAAATTCTACCTTGCATTGTTCATTTACCAACAACTGATGTCCTTTTTGCAGCCAGGACACTTTGTATGGAGTTGGGTGTGGCTCTCTTTTCAAGCCTAGCTTCTCCACCATCTCAACAGACACTAGATTGTCTATACTTCCACTATCAATCACAACCTTGCAGCACTTCCCTTTGCTCTTGCATCTTGTCCTGAATAAAATATTCCTCTGTGGTGGTTCCACACCTCTTTGTTTGGTTTCAACAACACCCTCTTCATGAGAAGAGATTCACCATCTTCTGGTATGTTCTCTTGTCTAGGTGCTACCTCTAGCTCCCCATCTTGCTCTTCACCTGGAGCAATGTACATATTCTTCCCATGGCTGGTTTGAGGGTTCTCTAGACACTCATAAGATCTATGACCAGCATACTTATTGCATTTGAAACACTTACCCAAAAATCTGCCCCTACCTCTTTGATAACCTTGATAGGGTCTCCTTCCTCTGAATGGTGCACTGCCTCTTGTGCTCATGCTATCTTGGAGATGCTCCCTTCATCGAGAACGTTTTGAAGCTGCCTCCTATCATTTGGAGGTCCTCTTCCTCTGAAGGTTCTTCCCCTTCCTCTTGAGATGGTGTTTTGTCTCCTTGTTATCTTCCCCTCTGCTTTAAAATCAATCTGATAAGCTTCTTCAATAGTCCTAGGAGTGAGAAGACTTATCTCATCCTGAATGTTAAATCTCAACCCATTGATGTATCTAGCTACCTTTTCCAAGTCTTATTCTATGTGGCCTGATTTGATTGTTAACCTATAAAACTCCTTAGTATATTCTTTCACAGACAACTCTTTTTATCTCAAATTTTGTAGTTCTTTAAATAGGTTTACCTCATAGTCTATGGGGATGAATTTTCCCTTCATCTTGGCTACCATTCTATCCCAGATTCTGATCTTTTATTTGCCTTTTCTCCTTCTTTCTTCTTGCACTCCATCCCACCATAGAGTTGCATGTTTCGCAACTGGTCATGGAAAATCTCACCTTTTGTCATCCTCCACTATGCTTTCAAAATCAAAGTACTTGTCTAGTGCTTTGATCCAATCAATCAATTCCTCCACATTCAAGTTTCCTTCATACATGGGAACCTCCATCCTCGGCTTTGTGTTCACCTTCATGATGGCTCTAATCAACCATTCTTCAGAGGTTTCTTCCTCTACCTCTACAATTAGCTCCTCCTCTAGTGGCTCTTGCTCACCATCACTGACCTCTGCCATCTCCATTCCTCTCCTCTGTGTCATTTCTAGGTCCCTTAGCCTAGCTTTTAAGTTCTTGATATCCTCAGCCAAAGCAAGTTGGGATGCTTGGGCTACTTGCACTACTCTTCTTGGTGGCATCTTTCTTTGCCTCTTCTTGTTTCTGCTTTGTTCTGCTTCACTTGTTCTTTCTCCTCTCCTTTGGATCTTTAGATTGTGCACAATCAATTTCAATCTCATACCAAAATTATGTCTCTCAAATCACTCTCCTCAACACTCACACACTCATCCAATGTTGTCCTAGCAGCACAAATTCTTTTTAGATCTTGAGCTCACTATTGGTGACAATCCACACACTTCTAAGTTTAACTGAATTCCCTAAACCTACATGCACACACTCACTCAACTCCCACACACACATACACACTCTAACCTACTCAGCATAAGGCAGGGGATACCCCATTCAACCTTGAAGATAACATGGCAAAGGGTATGTGCATATAGCTCCTTGTGGATCCTATGGGCATGTAGCCCGAAAAATAGCCAAATGCAACAATTCCAACATCACACCCTCACTCAAGATGAAGATCATGTATTTTTGGTGACCCATTTGTGACTTACAAAACATATCTCAGGAAGAACAGGGGTTACTTTGGGGCATAGGTAATTTTCTCCACTTTAGGATTGTCCTAGTTTTGAATTTAGGTCTCTAGGATTTTTTTTTAGGCGAAAACTTGAAAACACATCAATCCTCACACTTCTTCCTCAAAACCATCTCCAACATGATTGGATGATCAATTTGAAATTTCTTAGAATGATAATTTAGAAGAAAAACTGGCAAAACGTGAAATATCTCACTTTTCTTCTAGTTGAGCATGTCAAAACACAAGTATGAAAATGGTTTAATAGTTGGATAGGTTCCATAAACCCTCCAACTTTGAACTCTTGGCCATAGGGTCATTTTTGCATGAAAATGGTGTGTTTTAAATTTCAGAACTTCATTCCACTCGTGTGAGGAGAAATACGTGGCACTAGTTCGCCATTTTAATGCATAAAACTACTCGTTACACACGTGTGGCGGAGTTTCAATGGCCAAGAAAATTTGAGGAGTCTTTCCCATGATCCCTTAACGTGCTCCAATAATCATAGTTGGCTTTGGTGGTCCTCCTCGACTTCTGCACATTGGTGGCTCTCGGCCAAGTATAGGAATAGAAGAAAATGGTAGATTTTAAAAGCTAAAACTTCAAAAACATGCTCTTCAGATTCTCACAATCACTGTCATGGTTTCTATATCATTTTGAAGAATGTTCCATCCCATCTACATTTAAATTCTCCTCTACCTCTTTCATTTTCTTACAAAGTGATAATTAAAAAAACTCTATTCCATGATTCATTCCTATTTTTCCTCCTTGGACCCAACCACCACTAAATTTAGCCGGGTCCTAACCAACCTAGATAGACTTACTTCTCTATTTTTACTCCCCTCTATACTAGGAGAGGGCTTGGATATATTTTCTTGAAGGGAAAAGATCTTCAAGCCCATTTAAACCTTTATTTTTAATGCCCATCTCTAATTTAGGCATTATTTAGCTCATAGAGCTATTTTTACAAAATCCACTCATTCAAATCAAATGACATGGAGGGAAAAAAACTTGAAGACATATCCTAAACCCTCCCACACAAAAAAATTGAAATTTGAACTATGACATAGCCTTCTACTCAAGATGCTCTGCATCACAAAACTTATGCAATGTTAAGTGACTATGGTTTCTTTACCAAAAAGCTAAGGTCATGGCCACCAAACATTACGATAACAGAGACAATGGAATCATAGGTTAGGATAGATCATATTTTTACAAATCCCATTATATATGCAGCCAGATTTAACTTCTAGTATCAGTCCTGTTACTCATCAGGGGTGCTTTCAATCAAAATAAAATAGTTGAAACAACCAACCCGATATACCCGCCAACAAAAAGTTATTCATACTCTTACCCCATTCGTTGCTATAGGTAATGATTTCAATTTCCTTAAAATGTATATGAATATATAATCATTCAACTAGGAAGAAAACTCTTTAATAGACTCAAATCTTAGAATGAAAAATAGATAAGAGTAATGAAACCATGCCGAACATAGAGGATTCATAGAAAGTTGTAAAATTATGACAACAAAAAGGGGGTGTCAGAACCGGGTTACCCATTACCGGTTTACGTAATGGGGAAGTGATGCGAGAAATTCCCACCGTATAATACTATTCACAACCAGTAAATGTAAAAGATTAAAGAAAAGGTGAAATCCCCCTTTGCAAGCTATTCATTCAAAAATAGTGATTCAGAAGAAGAAAACAGAGGGACAACCAGTACACTCAAGGCAATCTAAAAGCAACCACAAAATCCCATTTCTAGACGCCATTTCAAGAAGGAGAACCATTTGTTTCATGGAATTATTAAAAAGGTAGCAGAGCATTGTAAGGGTTAGACTTAACATGCCTAAATGGAGCTTCCTCAAAATTCCACTGCAATTCTTCTCCAACAACACACGTGTCCAGACAAGGTGCTTCATCCTCTAAAAACAAGGGCCAATCGAGCTACAAGGAGCATATGTAGATTCTAGCCGGGGAACACAAAAGTAGGTCAAAAATGGGAAAAATCCACATGTATGCAGCCAACAAAGGAATTAGAGTTTCTTTCCCCAAAATGCAAGCCAAGGAGTCAAATAAAACCAATAAATGAAAAACAGGTGGCCAACAGGGTGGAGTAATGGGTGGGGTGCCATTCATTTAATGCATTTAAAGTTTGACAGTGCTCAACCACCCTCCACTCGCCAAAAGGAATTCAAACAACTATATTTTAGCACATAACCAAATTTTTAGCAGGAGGAAAAGGAAGAACCCAATACCTATGCCAACCAAGCGAGAATTAAAGGCATACTAAGCGGCATGTTGGAGGGAGAAAAAATCATATTTTCCTTTAATTTAAATGATTAAAACAACATGCAAGCAGGCCTAATTCGACCAAGGGGAGAAAACTAGAGGTTGACGTTCGAAAGTGAACATGGATCAACGACCAACCATGGTGCCACAATGGGGTAATCCCTTCTTCAAATAGCGAAATGAGGTTCACTCTACGAGAGTGATCCGAATGATACAACAAAACGACATAGAGATAATTAATATTAATATCGATTACAATCGATAATGAAATAAAATAATAATAATATAAAATAATGGCGATCAACAAATAAATTAATAATATCATTATTATCATTTTTATTATTAATTTTACAACTTAAAAATAATTATTATTCATATTAATAATGACGGGCAATCAAGCTTGACAAATTGAGAACACAATTTTATTTTAATAGGAAAATCATAAAGGATGTTGCAGGGGCCAGCAATTGAAAACATCAACACGACACAAACAGACATGGCGAAGAGGGAGGATGCTAATTATTCTCTGCGACAAGGGCGAAGCCAACTAAAGATCAACAAAAGCACAACAACATTCAACGCTTAGCAAAAAGGTCACCGATATATGAACAAGAGTAACATCGAATAGGGCATTACATAAATGATGTTGGGATGTGAGGATCCTCCATGATTTCATGGATATTTTTTTCTTATCTTTTAGTTTGGGTTTTTAGGGTGCAAATTTTGGATTAGTTCAAGCATAGGTGGAGGGTGACACTTGTCACACTCCCATTTGGTCCTTTGTGTTGCTCCTTTTCTATATCATCCCCTCTTGTGGAAGGGATTGAGGTTACTTGATTTGTTTTTCTTGATTTGGGTCCTCTTTTGGGAGCTTGTAAGGAGAAGGAAGTGGTTTTGGAATCTTGGATTGGAACACTTTTTAAAGTGTGAATTGAAATTGGTTGTTAAAATTTCTTGTCTTTTGTTTTCCCAACTAATCTTGCATGGAATGGATTTTGGGTATGTGTGGGAAGAGGAAATAATCCCCTTTTTAATCATCCTCATGCTTGATGGAAAGGCTTGAGGGAATTTTGGCTTACCCCTTTATTTGGTTTGAAGGGCATGGAGGGATAAGGGGAGAATTTGTGGAGAGGTAAGGAGAATATTTTGATATCTCAAGGAGAGATAAGGATATGGTGGCTCTATGTTTAATTTGGCACTAAATTTGGAAATTCATGGGATATTGTATTCCCTCTTCCCTCATTGATAAGTTTCGTGCTTCTCAATTTTTTTGATTGGTTATGTTGCATTGTTTTTGGGGTGTAATTCCTAAGTGTTGTATCATTGGTTTTGTTTTAGTGACCATTTTCTACCGCTAGTTTGAGGAATGACCCTCCCTCTTTCCCATGGGTTTAGAGGGAGGCTAGCATTGTTGGTGTGTGGGATCCTATGTGTCCTTCACTCACATATAGAGGGTCATCTCTCATGGGTTAAGTTTAGGGTTTCCTTGTGTGTCATGCACTAGGGTTACTCAATACTCTATATGTACCCTTTCATTCCTAATTTATGAGTATGCCAAGAAACTCTGTTGTATTTCCTATATGAGAAATTTTTGGTTCTTTTGCGCAAGTTCTTCCATTGTAAATCGATCCTTGCGATTACGCTAGAGCCATTATGATTCCGTTGGATAGAACCACTTCGTGGTGCATCGTTTCTGATTCGATTCTTGCAAACTCTTTCATGGTATCGAGCTAAGATATGGTAAACATGCATTCATCATTTGAGTTATGATTACTCTTGGTTTTGTTTCCTTATTCCTTGTGCAAGTTTTTTTCGTTCATTGGATTCTAGAAGCTTGTTAACGTATTTAAAAGTTGTTGGAAAGTTGTTTCGGTTTGCTATGTTTTTTATGCATGTGCGAGGTATTATTAAAGCCTTCGAGGGTTTTTCAACTACATTCAGCTAACTGTAACTAAATATGGCAGATCATTTAAAATAGAGGTTATTTTCTGGTTTTTTAGTTTTTTATTAAACTAGAAATTTCTTTTAGATTTTTATTTCTTTGGTCTCTCTGTGTTTTTTACATGGTGGTTTTGTAGAATACAAAGGTTAAAAAAATCTAGCATCATTTGAAGTTTGGTGTTTTGGTTCACTGTTCCCCACTAAGCCCCTCACCAAGCTCCTCTTCAACCTACCTTTGAGCTCCCTCAACTTACGAGTTTCCTACTCGAGATTCTTTGACCCTACGGTGTGTTTTGGTGTATGGTGTTTCTAAGCTCGGTGACTTCATGTTTTTATTGTGGCGAGCTCTATATTTTATCCTGGACTATAACATTGTGGCGTGTTGCCTCCGCCCCGAGCTTTCTCTCCTCTCTTCTGCGTTGTCCCTGTGAACTACTCTTGCTCCAAGCTTTCTAACTTCTCGCCTAGTTTGGCTCTGTCTTCGAGACATCTTGGTCACTAGGTCAGCCTCACGGTTCTCCCCTTTGTAGCCGAGTTGTGCCTTTCCACTGTTGGAGTCTCCCTACATCCGTGTTCTTGTTGGAGCCAACTCGGCTCTTTCCCCACACTGCTTGTCCCAAGCTCTTCCCTCGCCTCATGAGCCTACTCGCAATGGCTTCTCCCGCTCCCGCGTGCTGCACTCCTTGCTCCCCATTCCCCATCATCGATCGCGCCCAACTTGGGATCCTCCCACCTCCAATGGTATTTCAAACAAACGGTAAGTTTTTTTATGGTATGTTTCTAATTTTTTGGTGGGAATTTCTTTTAAAAGGGAAAGTATATTTGATTTTTTAATTAGGATTTAATTTGCACTAGATCTTAATTAGAATTTCTTCATAACGGTAAGTTTATTTAAATTTATTTAAGGCAAGTTAACGGAAAATTTTCAAATTGTAGTGGGAAACCATTCAAATTTGAATTTTTTTAAAAAGGGAAGTATATTTGATTTTTAATTAAGATTTCATTTAATAGATCTTAATTAGTTTCTATTCGTAATTAATTAGATTTAATTGTAATTAAATCTATTTCTATTAATTACGATCTCTTCATTCTCGATTAGATAAAATAATTAAAATCATCTTTTAAAATTAACGTTAAATTGTTATTTTTTTAACTCCAATAGCTCTAAAATTAGCCAAATTGGGCATTTCAAAGTGATAAGTTTTTAGCGTTCTTGTCGATTTTTTACTAATTGTGCACTCAAGTGTGCAGTATCACTCTGAGCACCTTTTTGTCTTCCACTTGCCTTTCCAGCTCACGGAGGTCTTCGAACTCATCTTGAGTTCCTTTCTTCATTGTATTTTACCCTTATTATTTCTTGTGATGAGTGAGCGCTTCTGTCACCATTTTTGCAGCAAGGGGGTATCATTTGTGACATGAGACACTCTTTCTCACAACTAGGATTTGATTTCACCTCCTTCCTAGTTTTTGTAGTTGTGCTTGTATACGGTGTCACTTTCCTGCACTCCACGAAACACGATTATGGTCTCCTCTTTTGTGCATTATTGCGCTAATTGCAAGGTGAGTTACCAACTGTTTCAAGACGCACACTCAGACCATACCGTATTCAACCTACTAAAATATAAAGTGCCGAAAGCAGGGGGTTATTATGTTATTCGGTGGTTGTGATTCTTTTCGCATTCCTCTCTCTCTCTTCACAAGGGATGTTTATTCACTTCCTTTGCTTACACCTTGCTCAAATTTTTCAAGTGGAGATCAAAAATTATTATGAAACTAAGAGGTAAAGGGTTATTCCGCATCACCATGGGAATTGAGACCGAACTAGATGACGACCACGAAAAATATAAGTGGTTAAACCGTAGTAATGAAGCTTCGTGTCTTCTTTGCATGTCTGCTTTCCCGACTTGCTCTTCCACATTGAGTCATCTCAAAACACCTAATTCTCGCGTGGAAAACGTTAGATAAAATGTTTGGACAACAAGATGACATGAGAGTGCACGAGTTGGAAAATTAACTACTAGGGTTAAATCCTAGTGCTTTTGAAAACCTACAAGCATACTTCTCTAAGTTTTTCCACACTAGACTTTTTTAAAGGAATTTCAAGTAGAGAAGAAATAATCTCAACTAATCTTGTCGATTATCTCTAAGTTAGGTCATGAATATTTTGTCTTTGTGTCAACTTTTTACGCTACAAAAGCTACCTTGGGAAATGATTGGAATATGCCCTCCTTTGACTATTTTTCATCCCAACTCATTCGAGAACATGGCAAACTCATTCAAATGGGGTCTCTCAAGTCCAAGTCACACACCCTTATAGTAAGTACTAGTAAGGAAAAGAAGACTGAGAAGAAGAAATAAAGAAAGGATCAACCTAAGAAGGAAACCAAGACCAAAACTAAATTTAACACAAGCGCTTCGACTTTAAGCCTAGAGCACAAAAAGACAAGTTTTTTGTTCCTATTGCAAGAATCCTGGTCATAAAGAGCATCTATGTATGAGAAAACAAATTGATCACCTTACTCATTTACTTGAGAAAATCAAATAGGTGTTCCTGAGTCTATCAAACAAAATGCTCCAAAGGCCGAGTCTTCTCTCATCGCGAAAGGGTCTAAATCGATAAGAAGAAAGGAAAATGCCCTTGTAGCCAAAGTTGCTCCTTCATCGACGTGGATTATAGATTCTGATGCCTCACACCACATGGCTTCTTTGCATGTTAAGTTCTCCAACATCGAGCCTTGTGGTATGTCCCAAATCACAATGGGTAATGACATGATAGTGTCAGTTTCCAATAGTGGATCAGTAGAGATGGATGGGGAACATTCAACCAAGTGTTGAGTGTTCCCGATCTCTATCAATCTCCTATCGGTTTACCAAATTACTCACCTTGATGAAGTAATGCAAGTGGAATTTTGTCCTAACTTGGTGATTATTTGTGAGCTTAACGATAACACTACAGTGCTGAGGGAAAGGTGGATCACCATTCATAATTATATACCTTTTCCCACTTTACTTCTGATTCTACACCCACTTCCTTTCTCACTCATGTAAATGAGGTTAGTAAGCTATGGCATGAGTGTTTTGGACATCTAAATTATCGCTGCCTTGAACAATTGAGCCAAAACAAAATGGTCAACGGGTTACCCCGCATCAAGTTTTCTAAGGGTATTTGTGAGGGTTGTAACCTTGGAAAGCATCCTGAAAAGAACTTTTGACAGAGGAAAATCCTTGAGATCTACTCCTCCTTTTGGATCTTATTCACAACGATATTTCTGGTCCATTTCCGTCACCTTATTTTACTAGAGATCTTTATGTGCTCACCTTCATTGATGACTATTCATGATATACTTGGGTATACTTTCTTAATCTTAAGTTTGAAGTCTTTGAACATTTTAAGGACTTTAAGGCTGTTGCTGAGAAATAGGTGGAACAGTCTATTAAGGTTTTTTGAACCGACAATGGAGGTGACTATATAAACAATAGGTTCATGGATTTTTGTACTTCTAAAGGGATCTCCTTACAACATACAGTTTCTTATAGTCCTTTGCAAAATGGAGTCGCAGTAAAGAAAGAACTACACTCTTAAGGAGATGGCCACTTGTATGATTCACTCAAGGTCTCTTCCTCTCGTAGTATTGGGCTGAAGCAGTGAATTGTGCTAATTACATTCGTAACCATGTTCCACATGGGACCGTAAGAGGGATGAAACCCTTTGAAGCCTAGTTTGGACATAAGCTTAATGTTGAGAATTTTTGAGTCTTTGAATCCAAGGCTATGGCTCAGATTCCCAAGAATAAACACAAGGCATTGGAACCACAATCCAAACCTTGTATCTTTGTAGGGTATCCCGATGGCATGCGGGGATATCAATTGTTGAATCCTACTTCTCATGAGCTTTATATTGAGAGAAGTTTTAAGTTTGATGAGTCTTCTTTGAATTCTCCTTCTCTACCTAATGAGGTTATTTAGCTCGCTGATTTGGATTCTGACTCATCAAATGATGATATTGTTGAGCGTGCTCCTCTTCCCGATCATGCCAACCATTAGAACTTTGAGTCTTCTCATTTTAACAGTAGTGATGACAAGGAATATGTCCCTTCTCACTCGAGTGAAGGATCTTTAGACTTTGAGCCCGATCCTCCTGGTCTTCTTTGGGCTAGGAAAACTTTACAAAGTGTTGGAGATTTAGTTAGAGATACTTCATATATGAGACATACTCGCTCAGATTTCGTTGGACCCCACTCTTTCTTTGCCTCTACTTCTAATCCATAGTATTTCCAGGAGGCTTTTAGTATTCCTAAGTGGGATACTACAATGGATGAGGAGTATTCCTCTCTCATGAAGAACGATACTTGTGATCTCACCCCTCTTCCGAAAGGAAGAACAATCATTCGGTGTAAGTGGGTGTTCCGAATAATGTATGGAGTAGATAGAGACGTCGAAAAGTTTAAAGCGTGATTAGTAGCTAAGGGTTTCTCCGATATATATGGGGTTGATTATACGATACCTTTTCTCCGGTTGTGAATGTGACTTCTATTTGATGACCCTTACCATTTCCGCAGAAAAAAAAGATGGAAATTCCATCAAATGGATGTTAAGAGTGCCTTCCTTCATGGTGACCTAGAGGAAGATATCTACATGGAATAACTTCCGGTTATTTCCATGATCCCTCCCTAGTTTGTAAGTTAAAGAAGTCTCTTTATGGCCTTAAAAAGCCCCGGGCTTGGTATGCCAAGATTGACTCCTTTTACTTACATCGTGGTTTACTAGGTGTCACTCGATCCAAGTGTATATTCTACGGCAAGATGACTCCATACTCATCCTTGTTCTCTATGTTGATGACATGTTGATCATAGGAAAGTGTTTCCTCTATCATTGATTTTGTGAAGATCGCCTTGGCCAACAGGTTTTCCATGATTGACTTAGGTATGCTTCATTACTTTCTTGGGATCCAGATTTCAAAATATGACTTGGGAATTGTGATTTTGTAACCTAAGTATGCTCTTGACTTTCTTGCTCATTTTCAGATGTCTGATTGCAAATCTTATCCTCCTCCTTTTCTTTCAGGGGTTAAGTTGGTTTCTGATTGCTCTAATCCCTTGGTTGATGGTACCCTTTATCGATAGTTTTTGGGGAGATTGATTTACTTGACTCACACTCAACCGGATTTATCTTATATTGTTGGGATTATGTCCAGATTCATTCAGGAACCACATGAGCTGCATTGGAAAGAAGCTAAGCAAACCCTTCATTATGTTCATGGCACCTATACTGATGACATTCACTATTATGGAGGGGTGGATATTTACTTGATTGGGTTCACAAATTCGATTGGGCGGTGACTTAGATCATCGAAATCTACCTCGGCTATAGTTTCTCTCTTGGTTTGGGTCCTATTAGTTGGTCTAGCAAGAAGCGAGAATACAATTACGATATCTTCTACATAGGTAGAATACATAGGATTAGTTTGTTGGTACCCAAATTGATTCTCCCTTAGAAGTTGAGCAACATCACATATTTGATAGGAAGCTTAGAGACAAGCAGATCATGTTGTGTGTCATTTTGTAGCTGGGGAATAAATGTAGCTTTCTCTTTTCACTCAGATGTGGAGAAATGGATAGCACCCTCAAGAGGATTTGATCTATCCTCACTACTTTATGGTTGTGCCTTTCAACCAGGGTGAGAGGACCCTTTTTTAGCTTGTTGTTTATGGAGGAGATGGAGATGTCCTTCTTTGCAAAGTTATTAAGACAATCTTAAGGAAAACATGATCAATACAACAAAAATCTAACTCTCACGAGTTATCACCCTAGATAATGGAGATATTTTCTAAGAAAGGTTCATGCTACTAAAGACAATGAAAACTTGATTGCTTCTACATGTTTTGGTAATAGAAATTATGCATGTGTACACACACAAGACAAACATGGGTAGTATGGGTAGAATTGGTTGTTTTTAAATGAATTTTGGTGAGAGGTGAGCAGAATGAACTTGATTTTCCAGATATTTGAGAGATTATACAAAAATTAAACGCTTGATCAATGGAATGCTTGTAAGCACCTAAAATTTTCCTTTAACTAGAAGGTGTGCTTCAATGGAGGCCCAGATTAGCATGTTTTCGCATAAACTTTAATAATCCAAAATGAAGGATCAAATTGAAAAACTTAATTGAACATTATCAACCTTTGTTTTATCATGCCTAAGATACCCTCAAAGGCTAACAAACAATCTTATCATCATGTTAGGAGTAAAGTGATTTTAAATTTGTTTATTTCACTATCAAATGAAAGCTCTTCGATAAATGAAATTGTAAATGCCACCAAACTATCACAAGGATAAGATCTTGTGTGATTCACAAAGATTTCAATGTAAGATTGCAATGGGAATAAGAAAAACTATTTACAGACATTTAGAAATGAAGCAGACACAATTTTGCTCAAAATCAACATAGATTAACTCAAATTTGATTAAATTCATCAGTAGGGGAAAGTTTCTAGAACAATCTCAGAGCTTGTCAATGGTTGTACACTTGCAACCACCTTGACATGATCAAATTTAACACAAAATAAATAAACAGGTTCCTCAGATGGTTTCTCAGAAAGATGGGCTCTGTCAAAATTTTCTCTTAGGAATTAACTCTCGACCTCTAACACTCCAACCATTTGCATGAAAAATTCATGCAATTTATAACATTTAATCTACAATAGAGTTCCCCCAAAAAAAAAAAAACAAAAACATTCAAAGCACCATTGCTTGTTACGATTTTGATCATGATTCCCAGAATCAGATTTGTAAAAAGTTGCCAAGTGCTCAGAGGGAAAATCTCTTCAAATATTTCCAACATTCAATTCTTTCATCTGGTAAATCACTCTTCATTTCACGTGCCAACTACTTCCTCCTCTAATCTGTCAAATTTGGTTTCTTGCATGCCAAGGAAGGAAAGATTGGAAAATCAGATCGAATCCAATAGTCAGATCACACCTTAATGGTAAAATATGTTTTTAGATCTTCCCCACCAAATCAAGATATCAAATTAATTCTCCTCTTCATTTGGCGTGTAGGAGACATCAAGAAATGATAAAAAACCATAAAAATCACATCCCCAAGAGCTTTGGAGAAAAAATGGTGGAAAATCATATACAAATGCATAGTTTCCATCGATTTCCCTTTTGAATTTGGACCATCCACGTGGGAGATCCGAGTTAAAATGGGCCTGGGGGTTTCTTTTTACTTTTTACACCTTTTAGGAAAAATGCAAAATTTCTCATTTTTCTCCACCCCTCTGCTTTGAAAAATGGGATTGACACGTGTCCCAATGTGGGTCCCAGCGGAACATGACTCGATTATGCTATTTTACCTTGTTTTTGGAAAAAGGAAAATTTTCCAAATTTTCCCTGTAGCCCCACCCTTCGCCTTTAGCTTCTGATGTGGGTCTATCATCACCAATCTAGCACTATGATAATTCTTCACCGGGAACTCCTCGTGCTATGATTATTTACTAATGCATAGCCTTTAGTTTGGTGGATGTAATCTGGAAACAAAACAACAACATAACACAAGAATACCATCGACTATGATAAGATGGAATGATGACAAATCTGAAATATCAAAGTAAATTATAATATTAACATGAAATTGTTACAATCTCACCCATGAGGTACTTCAAGTGTTATTGACTTCACTTTCCTTTCACCAAGACTATGGGAGAAACTTTACAATTACACCTCTTAATGGCTTCTTCAACACACCTTTAACTAATGGCTTCCTTCGCACACTTCCTACAATATTTCTCACTACTTCCTTCTATGCTAAATGAGGGGGGTGGCCTCTCTATTTATAGAACTTATAGGCTTATCCATCTTATCTCTAAGATAGGATAAGAAATCCACTCTGACGAATCATATTCCATACCTTAACTCTTATCTATACATGTAAGCTTATCTTTTAAGATAAGATAAACCTTATCATTTTACATGGGTTCCACATTTTTAGACTTTTTACAAATAAAATACACAAAATATTTATGACCTCACTCCTTGTCCTTATTACCAATATAATATTTCTAATTCCTAATCATGTAGACCCTACTTCTCTAATTACCCAAACTTTGACATTTTAACATTACCGGACCACTTACAACAAATATTTACTTTTTACAACATTCCTATTGTACTTTGACTGTTACCGTACTCCACATTATTGGTGGCACCGTACTGATGGCGTCGTTATCTTCTATCAGACGCTACTACTAATTATACTTAACAACATCCTATTCCTAATACATACATTAATGAAATAGAAATTATGGAGGAAAATTTTAGTGTCGACATCTTCCCCCTTCCTAGCTTCTACTCCGTCCTCGGAGTAGACTCTTCTAGTGCTTGGAAAATATTCAACTTGTCGTGGTTGACCCATTTCGTAATGGGAGTGCCATCCAATTCCTCCAGTCGGTACGTACCATTTTCATGCACAACTGCTATTTTGTAGGGCCCCATCCATTTTGGAAGAAATTTTCTGTCTTCTTTTTTTGTATCTGGAATCATATACTAGAACCAAGTCATTCACATGAAATGGAGACCACCGGATCTTTTGATCAAATTATTCCTTTTGCTTCATTTTCTTCTTATGGCTTGTATCCTTTGCTATTTCCCTCATTTCCTCTAGTAAATGAAGATGTACCAACCTTTCTTTTACTGAATCACTTTCATCCATCCTTTCATTTTTCATAACTCTCACAGTGGGAATATCAAACTCAATAGGAAGAACTGGATCAATGCCATAGGCCAACTGAAATGGGGAGTATCCTGTTGCTAACTTTGATGTTGCCCTATATGCCCACAATGCTGCATGAATCCTTTTATCCCACTTATGTACCTGCAAGGCTGCATCTTTTGCTAGAATTTGACACAACACAAAATTTGTTCGTTCCACCTGTCCATTTGTGCTTGGCTTGTATGTTGTTGTCTTCCTGTGCTTAATAGAAAACTTATTGACTAGGGCTTCTACCACCTCATTAATGAAGTGGCTTCCTTGATCTATTACAATTTCTAATGGACAACCAAATCTGGTGACAATGCGTTCATATATGAACCTTTCCACTTCATCCATGGAAGCTGTTTTCAATGGCCTAGCTTCAACCCACTTGGTTAAATAATACTGTGGCAACTACAATATACTTATTTTGACGTGATGTAGTTGGAATTGGACCTACAATGTCTATTCCCCACTTTTCAAAGGGACCAAGTGGAAGAATAGGACATAATGGAGCTGATGAAGTTTTACGGTTACCATGTGTTTGAAAAATATCACATGTCTTACAATAATTATAACAATATTTAAAAAGAGTGGGCAAGTGATAACCTGCATCCAAGATCCTTCTTCTTTGTAAGTTGTCCAGAAAAGTGCCCTCCACATGTACCATTGTGGAATTCTTCTAGAGTTCCTTTCCTTGATCACGTCCAATCGCCCTCTTGTCTTTTGTCCATCGAGTCCTATTCGAAATAATACTCCATGCGAGAATAGAATATGGACGATAGGCTTGAGTAATCTTTCTCTTAGTCTTTGCATTGGCACCATCGGGAAACTTGAATTCATTCGAGATAATTCCAAATATCTATGTATTCACTAGGGATTGTGTCAAGGAGAACAATTTGCATCGGAAATCATCATCATCACAAGATGATCCTAAACCATCATAGGCTCAAGAGAGTGCATCTGCATTGACATGCTTCTTTCTGGCCTATCTATAATGTCAAATTCAAATTCTTGTAGCAAAATTATCCATCTTGCTATCCTCCCCGATGGGTTAGGCTTATTGACAATATATTTTAGATCCCGATGATCATTACAACTATAAATTTTGCCCTAGCAAGTAATTTCTAAACTTCTTTACAAAGAAAATGATAGCGAGCCTCTTTTTCGATTCTGGTATAATTTACCTCAAGACTTTGCTCATTTTATGCGCTCCCAAAGTAAATTGGATGTTCATTCCCATTTTCATCCTTTTGACTTAAAGTACTTCCTAGTGCCGCATCGAGGCATCGGTGTACACAATGAATGGCTTGCTCAGTCTAGATTCTTTAAAACGGTGAAGACACGGGGCTTCCTTGATTGTCCAAAAGCTTCATGTGCCTTATTTCCTAGTTCATAAGTAACATCCTTCTTCAAGAACTCAAGTTAGTAGTATTTGTGCAATCTTTGAGAAATTCTTGATGAACCTTCTATAGTAACCCACATGGCCTAAAAATGATCTCAACTTACTTCTATTCATAGGAAATGGTAAATCTTTAATTTTGAAACTTTATCAGGATCAGTACCAATACCATCTCTGGATACAACATGCCCTAACAAAACGCCTTTAGAACATCCAAAGACACACTTTGTAGGGTTTAGTGAGGCTTATGCTTCATCTAACCTTTGAAATGTTGTCTCCATTTTGTGCAGGTGGTCCAACTTGCTCCCATAGATGCAAAAATCATCCAGAAATACTTTGATGAAGGTCCCAATGTAGGGTTCGAACACCCTATTCATCAAACGCTGGAATGTTGCTGGAGCATTACACAACCCAAAAGGCATAACTCTATAAGCAAACATTCCCCAAGGAGTGGTGAATGCGGTCTTCAGCTGATCTTTCTCTGCTATACGAACTTGGTTGTAGCCGTTATATCCATCAACAAAACTATAGCACTTCTGGCCAGCTACTTCGTCCAAGATCTGATCTGAAAATGGAAGAGGGTAATGATCCTTCTTTGTTGCCTTATTGAGCTTCCTGTAATCAACACAAATGCGTAGCTTCCCATTCTTTTTTATTGAGATCACAATGGGAGAAACCCATTCTGAATTCTCCATAGCAAATATGAATCATGCATCAAGCAACTTATCTATTTCTTCTTTTACAGTCTTGGAAAAATTAGGATTCATTCTATATGGCATTTGCTTTATGGGCTTAGCACCATCTACCAGCTCAATAGAATGTTCTACCCAACTTACTTGACAGAGTTTCTTGTAATCAAAAGTGAATAGGTGTATGTACCTTGAAAGAGTTGGAGGTAGGATTCCTTCTCACTCTCCATCACAGCATCACCAATCTTTATTTTTTGGAGACGATCATCAACTTCTTCTTCAGATAATTTTATGGGGTCATGAGTTGGTGTGATTTGGAAGGATATCCATGACTGAAACATCAACCTCACTTTCTTCATCTTCAGTGTCCACTTCACTGGTACTAGAGTAATCAGAGGATGTCCAATCATCAGTTTCATCACTTGAATCCACAGGTTCTGCTTTATGATGTCGAGGGATCACGTTTATCTTCACCCTCTCTCTACCACATCCAAGTGTCATGAAACCTTCATTCCAGTAGTTTCTTGCATGAACTCTCCTTAGCCATGGTCTTCCCAGCAGCATTGGGTACGCAACAGTACCATTTTTCATCACCTGAAAGTCTACCACACATACAACACCCATAACAGATATTGCCACATTTGAAACTACACCTTCTGGTTTAGTTTTTCCTTTATTTAATGACCTTAACATAAGTGTTGAAGGGCGATCAATTTTTAAACCCAACATATTCATTACAGACTCGGTCATTACATTAATGTAGCACCCCATCAACTAAGACATCATGAATTGAAATACCATTACATAATACCTCAGCTTGTGGAGCATAGGGATCCGCCTCTGCCTCCAAAATAGGGACCTCAACCTCCTTTCTTTGTCGAGCATTGAGTCCACTTCGCAGCTCCCGCCTCTTCTCCGAAGACATAGCCAAGAGTTGACCATATGTAATATTTGCAGGCCTTTTGGACAGATCTTCCAAGATGGAGTATGGTCCTTGCCCCTGTGAAATCAGAAAATCCTGCACACCCAACTTTCTTCTCCTATGTTTCTTACTAGTTTCTCCTTTCATCTTCTTAGGATCATTTCCATCTTGATTATCTTTTTCTTTCTTTCTTTTTGTTACAAACACATCTACTTCATTATTTCTGCTCTTATCTACTACATCAAAAGAATTCACAGGTGATTTTCCTTTATCATTATCTCCTTTACGGATGTAGAATCTCTATCTAGACAATTATACTTATAATGACCCTTTTTATAACAACCATAACATACAACTTCAGAAATATTTCTTTTTGGACCTCTATCTCCTCCCTGAGAACTAAATTCTTTTCCTTGAAGAAGATTAATAGTTAACTGACCCATCTTTTTGAGCAGATCTTCATACTCAGTAGATGTACTAGGAGAAATATTTGTGCTCACCGGGAGTGGTTGTGGATTCTGGACCAAAGGTGCTAGTGTAGGCTCTACTTTAGCAACAATTTCTTTGGGCTCCTCTTCCATGCTTTCTTCTTGCCTTCTTGCAATCTCCTTTGCTTGTTCAATGGTAGTTGGGCGGTCATACTTCACTCGTTGTCTGATCTCTGGCTTCATCCCAAGAATGAAGTGCTTACATAGGAGATTATCCACGCCATTCATCAACCCATCCGCTAATCCTTCCTTCCGGATCTGGGCATCGAGCTTCCTCCTTAGCTCTAGAACACGAGCATGATAATCCCTTATCTTCTCCTTCTCTCCTTGGGATAGCTTTGTGATCTCGATCATGAGATCTGCATATTTCTGTTGTTCACCAAATTCTTCAAGAAAACTTTCAGTTAATAAATCCCATGAATTTTTCACATTATCACCTAGTGTTTTAAACCACCTAAGTGCTGAACCATCCAAAAAGGTAGGAAAAAATTCAGTCCATTGTTCCCTTCTTATGAGGCCATTACAAATACAAGATCATTTAAACTCTTGAATGAAAGAAGAAGCATCTTCATTAGATTGAGCTGAAAAAACAGGAATCTTTCCCATTTTCAAAAGTAACCACCGTGAAATACCAACCCACAAGTACAATCAACAAGACTTATGTGCACAAATAATTGGAATCACTATACTAGAAAGTGACTTTACACCTTTCTACAGTAAAATAGAAATGACCACGGTAAACTATGGTAAAAATTGACTTACTGCGGTAAAAACTGACTTTACTGTGGTAAACACTATTCACAATAAAAAGTGAAGTTACTGCGGTAAATACTATTCACGGTAAAAAGTGAAGTTCTTTATGTAGCAGTAAATACTATTCACGGTAAAAAGTGACTTTCTTGCGGTAAATACTATTCCCAAAAAAATGTCTTTACCATGGTAACTACTATTCATGGAAAAAATGACTTTACCATGGTAACTACTATGCACGCAGTAAAAACAAGGTTACCCTCCAATTGATTTTTGACTAAGTGGGAATATCTCTCCGAAAATCCACCAACGAGAAATGGTCGGCGTGAACGGAACTAAAATGTCATCACCAATCCGGCACTATGATAATTCTTCACGGGAACTCCTCGTGCTATGATTATTTACTAATGCATGACCTTTAGTTTGGTGGATGTAACGGAAACAAAACAACAACATAACACAAGAATACCATCGACTATGATAAGACGGAATGATGAAAAATCTGAAATATCAAAGTAAATTATAATATTAACATGAAATTGTTACAATCTCACCCATGAGGTACTTCAAGTGTTATTGACTTCACTTTCCTTTCACCAAGACTATGGGAGAAACTTTACAATTACACCTCTTAATGGCTTCTTCAACACACCTTTAGCGATGGGTTCCTTCGCACACTTCCTACAATATTTCTCACTACTTCCTTCTATGCTAAATGAGGGGGTGGCCTCTATTTATAGAACTTACAGGCTTATCCATCTTATCTCTAAGATAGGATAAGAAATCCACTCGATGAATCATATTCCATACCTTAACTCTTATCTATACATGTAATCTTATCTTTTAAGATAAGATAAACCTTATCATTTTACATGGGTTCCACATTTTTAGAATTTTTACAAATAAAATACACAAAATATTTATGACCTCACTCCTTGTCCTTATTACCAATATAATATTTCTAATTCCTAATCATGTAGACCCTACTTCTCTAATTACCCAAACTTTGACATTTTAACATTACCGGACAACTTACGACAAATATTTACTTTTACAACATTCCTATTGTACTTTGATCTGCTACCGTACTCCACATTATTGGTGGCCTTTATCTTGTGATGTACCGTTATCTTCTATCGGATGCTACTACTAATTATACTTAACAACATCCTATTCCTTTTTCATACATTAATGAAATAGAAATTATGGAGGAAAATTTTAGTGTTGACAGGTCCCGGGGGAATCACGCTTCCTTTTTACACTTTAAACCCTTTTTTCATAAAAATAAAATTTTCCACATTTCCCCCAAAAGTCCGCACCTTCACCATTGACTTTTCAAATAAAATTTTGACTATTCTTTGTCGGGATTGCGGGTCATTTTGATGACTTTAATCTTTTTGACAATAAGGGAAAAAATCCAAGCTGCCTCCAATGGCCTACCTCCTCGCCTTTTGAATTTTCAAATTGCCACGTGTTTTAATGGCGCATTTTGAGATGGTCCCAAAAGTAGAGACCCCAAACAAGCACAGGCTCAACACGTGTCTCAATCCAGCAGAGTCTATAAAAAATTTGAAGGTTAGCGGAAGGCACCATGTGTCTAAATTTTTATTGCTATACTCTACTTGTCCATTGCCTTGGGGGTTATAGTTGGAGCCATATGTCAAATTGATCCCATATTCTTTACACATTTCCACCAAAGGTTTAGCTCTGAAGCTCATGGCATTGTTAGCAACAATTTTAACTGGCACTCCAAACCCGCAGATGATATGGTTCGGCATGAAGTCCATGACAATTTGGTGTGTTGCTCTCTTGGTGGGGATTGCCTCTACCCACTTAGTGAAGTAATCGTGGCTGCAATAATTCACTTATGGCCAACACTTGAAGGGTCTGAAATCTCACCAATGAAATCCATTTCCCATTGCTTAAACGGGATTCAATTGATACAGGATGCAAAGGAAGGAGCACAAGCTTTCAAAGTATTCAAAAAAATATTGGCAACTCTCACATATTCTAACCAACAAAGTTGTATATTTGAAAATATTTGGCCACCAATAACCAACCCTCAAGATCTTGTGTGCTGTGACTCTTCCAGAAAAATGCCCCCCACAAACTCCTCCATGGAGATCAGAAATTATCTTGGGGGCTTCATCTTGATAATGCACCTTAAGAGAAATCCCTCAGGGTTCTTTCAAGCTAACACAAAATCAGTAATGACATCTTTCTGGGAAGCCAACTTAAGAGCTCTTTTATGTTTTTTACTCAAATACTCTGGACAATATAGATGTATGAGATAAAAAATTATATCTTTGTACCATTAAGAACTCATCAACTTTTCAAGGACATCCACCCTTCCTTCTACTTCATTCACATCAATATTTTGCAAGTTGCTCTCAGCCATAAGCTTAGCTAAGCCCAAACCTCTTACCAATTTCGTGGTTTGGATATCCATGTCATACTCCTACAACTTGTTCACCCATCTCGTATCTTTTTCTTGAGACCTCCATCTCTAATAAGACATCTTTCACCATGGTGTGGGGAACATAAGAAACAACTTTAGAGCTCAAAATGTAAGGTCTGAAAACCTTTGTTGCTTTTACCAAGGAAAATTCTTGTTTCTCCATAATGGTGTACTTCAACTCAGCCCCTTGCAATGCCTTACTGAAAAAGGCAATTGGCCTCTCAGCCCCTTCATCATCCATACGCGCAAAAAACAAATACAATAGTGTTATACAAGCAAAAGAAAACATTTGAAAAGGCTTCTTATAACGGAGCTTCTAAAATAGTGGCATGATTTAATGCTTCTTTGATCCCATGAATCTTCTGATAAAGTTTATTTTCCCAAAGAAGGACTGAATTCCCTTCTTGGTTCTTGGGATTGGGACCTTGCTGATGGCCTCCACCCTCTCGGGATCAATCATGACACCATCCTTTGATACAATGTGATGAAAAAACTTGGCCTTTTGCACTCTGAAATGGCACTTCTTTGGATTGAGTGAATTCCATACTCTCTGTATCTTATCAACATTTTTTCTAAGTGCTGCAAGTGATCACTTCTCTTTCTGGAAAATATAGTCACATCATCTTGGTAAACAACAATAAAATCATTAATGTAACCAACAAAAGCAACATCCATTGCTCTTTGAAAGGTTGCTCCAACATTCATCAAACCAAAGGGCATTCTAACATAGACATAAGTTCCCCAAGGAGTGGTAAAGTTTGTCTTAATTCTTTATGATTCCTTCATAAAAACTTGATTATAGCCAGAGAAACCATCCAAGGTAGAAAGTAGCTCAAAACTAGTCACTAATTGCAACATGTTTTCCATGTTTGGTAAAGGATAATTATCCTTCATTGATGCTCTGTTCATATTTCTAAAATCCACACACAGCCTGATATCACCATTCTTTTTTCTAACTAGAACTAAGTTTGCAACCCAAGAAGAATACCTTGTTGGCTGAATGATCCCTCCATCTCTTAGCTTTTTTAATTCATCTTGCATCTTCACAGAGAGGAGTGGATTAATCATCCTCTTATTTTGTCTGAATGGTTTTACATTATATTCCAAAGGAATTTCATACTGAATCAATTCCTCTCTGTATGCTTTCAGTTCAAAATAAGACCAAGCTAAGCGCAAAGTCTGATATTTCTTCAACAATTAGACATAGGAAATTTTTTCCTCCTTGTTGATTGCTTCCCAACCAAATCTTCCTTGGTTTCTCCTTTGTACCAAGGTCATGCTCCTCAACATCCCTTGAGTCTGATATATGTCTATTAATAATGCAATCAACATTATCAAAGTTTGATTCAAGAGCAACTAGTCCTCTAGGAATGGTATTAGTTTTTCAGTTGGATGATGTCTTTGCCAAACAAAGTTTCTTTACCCTCTTGCACACACCATTGGATCCCAATCAATACATTGATCAGCAAACTCCCCTTTGTTCTACAAAAATCTTTTGACGTGAGAATCATCATAATTTTTTTCCAATGTTTAATGTTGTCAGGGATAGATGGCCTTGTTAACACTTCAACATCATATTCACAATATGGGGACATTGCACAATTATCAAACCGAGATCCCAATACTGCAAGCTTTTCTGCCATAACATTGAACTTCCTATCATGATGCACAATATTAAATGAATCAAACATCTCAATCAAGTCCCAGACTGCATGCTTGTACTGTTTCATTCTCTGATTTTTAGTAGCATACAGTTTTCTGATTTGTTTGACAATTAGTTCTGAATCTCCCTTAACAATGATTTATTTAACATAGTATTTCCAAGAAATTCTCAAACCTAACAACAATGCTTCATACTCAACAATGTTGTTAGTACACTCAAAGTTAAGTTTGAAAGAAAAAAAAAACTCTTCCAAGCTTGGAGAAATCAGAACTACACCAAAGCACCATTTCAAAATTTGGAGCAAGCTCCATCAAACAACAAAGTCCATGGAGAGCCTACTTGTTCAATACTTACATTGATCCATTTTGTTCTCTTTCCCATCAAAAAATCCAATAAATTTATCAACATCAACACTTGTGTACAACACTTCATAAGATGCATTGTTGGGATCTTCAATGAGGTGCAACATCTTCTTTTCTCCATACAACTTGACAAGGCTGCCCTCAATTGGGATGGTGGCATAGGACATATCCATTTGAACACTCCCACCAACACTTGTAGCCCATTTTCTAGACAACAACATACCCCACTTGGCTAGGAAATCAACAATAACAACATCAAGTTTCAAGTTCCTACCCGGATAAGCTGCAAGTTATACCACCAAACCTTTCACACATCCCACCACTGGCACCTCTCTGGAATCCATGGCAGTGCACTTCCCATATGCTATTGTTACTTTGATATCTAGTTCATTCATGACTTCTAGAGGCATAACATTACATGATGCTCCCAAATCAAACATACAGTTGTGTAGCAATATGTCCTTAATGATCAGAGTAGTGAAGAATGGATCTACATTTAGCTGAGACTCTACCAAGGATGTTCCCAAATAAACCTCAGGTGTTTCACCTAATTCTTCCAATGTTGGTGGTGTTTCTAGCTCTTCAATGATTGGAGGAGTCTCCATAATGTTTACATTTCTACCTGGGGTACTCTTCTCTTCTTTCAATCCCAAATACTCAAATGCCCTCTTCTTGTGCTCAGGAATCCTAAGCAGCTCAATAATTGGAACACTAACTTTGATTTGACTCAAAACTTGGGCAATTTCATATGGAACACACTTTGGCAAGGCAAGTATTGGAAGGGAAATTGACAAACTCATTAGATGGCACAATATTTTGATAGTTTGGGCATGAGGAGAAGTATGAATCTTATTTGGGACAATAAGGCCTTTGGAAGGTGTATCTTTCTTAGGAACCTCTTTAGGAATACTAGTAAACAATGAAGTTTTAGGTTTGGACAACTCTACTCCTAGTATTATAATCCTTCTCTTGAGCAACAACAACATTCATCAATAACTGCCTATCCTCCTCAGATGGGATTCCTCCATCATACTTCTTTATCATTAAAGCTCTTAAATATTCAAATTCATTATTGGGAAATTCAAAATCTTGTACAATATCTATTTCTAAAGTATGAGAGGGAGGAAGAAGAGGTACAGTGAATGTAATCCCAAAAATCAGCAGCAGTTCTAGCACTTATTACCTCAGTTGAAGTTGCTCCTTGTTGTGAGCTTGTAGAGCACTCCATCATGCATGCATCATCATCAGTGTTATCATCATCAGCTTCCTCTTCTACTTGCTGATCTACTTCACATGGAGCATGGGGCATGAAACATCTGTCACACCAATCAATTACATTTGTTTCTTCAATAACAACAACTCTGGCAGCCAAAGGATTAAGCACCATTTTGTTTTCCTAGCCCGGGGCTGTTTATTTCAAATCCAATAGGTCCCTTGCCTCTCGTCATTAGATATCTGTACATTTATAAAATGATTTGCAAATCTATCTTGGCCTTGTTGCTTATGCTTGACCTTGTGAACTCTTCCCAATTCCTTTCTCTGCTCGGGCTAATTTGTATGAGATTTCTTTGACAGCCCCTGCCAAAGTTTTCACAACTTCCTCCAAATCAGCAACCTTACTTGCTTGAGGTTTTTCTGGTTAACCAGTTTCACACCTTCCCTCTTAGGAGGTTTTCCAATTGCTTTAATGTTATTCTCAATTTACAGAGCCATGGTAAAGTCCTGCCTCAAATTGGTAGGGTTTTTGTCCCTCAAATAGTAAGAAACTTTCTTATCAAATGCATCTAAATACTTTATAAGATAAGATTCATCACATGGCCTTAAACTTACAGGAAATCTCCTCAATGTCTTATTAAATATAGTGTTGAAATCATGCACTAATTCATTAGGATTATTTTTAATATTTTCAAATTCTGACAAAAGAAACCTAGGGTCCGTTTTGTCACCATACTACAATCTAAATGCATTATTCATTTCTATCCAAGAATCAATGGAATTATCTGGAAAAGATTTATACCAGTCCCTTGCATCTTCTTCCAAAGTATGGATAAATAATTTGATATATACATCTTCAAATTCAATCTCAAAGTCTTCCATCATGTTGATAAAAAGCTTTAAGTGTTGATCACCAGTTATAGCATTATTTCCTTGGAACTTTGGTAGTCTATTTCTTACATCTTGGGGAACTGCATTTGGATAACCACCATCCCTCTAAAATTTATAGGACCAAAGGTATTTACAAAAAAAGGAGGTCTGGGTGGGGGATGGGCCATGTTTTTTTGAGGAGGTGACCTTGGAGGAGAATCAAACTGATAAGGGACAAGGGGTCTTTGAAACATAGGAGTATAAATTTCAAAATGGATATCCCCTAAAGGCTTTGTTTCTTGGAAAACCCTATCAACTTTGGAAAACACAGGGGCAGAATGAGAAGAAAACTTTTCAAATTCAAATGAAGGCCCCTCTCTAGATGGAGGATTCAATTCCACAAAAATACTACCTGATTCAGAAGCACTTGAATGGAAACCTTCAATGATGGGCTGATCACTTTCATCAATGGAGATCTCTTCTCTTCTTGATCGCTGATCTCTAACAACTCTCCGGAGCTCTTCTTCCTTCTTACTTTGTTTTCCTAGCTCACGGAAATAATGTCCTAGTAGGATCATTAGTGAATAAAAATATTCTTCCTTCCAACTTTGCAAAGATTAGTAACAAATCTCACTTGACAGAGGTTAAGACACTGGTATTTATCAAAAAATTAGATCAACATGGAGTCGCCACTAAGGATTTCCACCTTAGTTGTGAAAATGCACTAAAAATATGATCATCAAATGTCTATCAACACTAGAAACTGGAAATGGAAATGATCGACCTTCCTTTACCCAGATTTATCAATGAAACTTAGTGCAATAATTGTAGAAACTGGAAATATTGCACACAACACTTGTAACTTTGAACACTTCTTACAGGCCTGAACATAAGATGATGTTGAAATAATGTACTAGCACTTAGAGCATATAAGAAATGTTTACTAGGGTCTGAATATGAAATGCAATCACAATGTCCCCGACAACGGCGCAAAAAAAAGTGTTAACGGGCCAAATGGATATGAACTAGCAAAAAATCAACAAATCAGTCTCGACAACACAAATTAGTTCCCAACAATGTAAATCGGTTCACAGTAAGCGTAAATCAATTCCCCGAGAAATGGTGCCAAAAAAATGTTGGTACCCAAATTGATTCTCCCTCAGAAGCTAAGCAACATCACAAATTTGACATGAAGCTTAGAGACAAGTAGATCATGTTATGTGTCATTTTGTAGCCGGGAAGAAATGCAGCTTGCTCTTTGTCACTCAGATGTGGAGAAATGGATAGTACCCTCAAGAGGATTTGATCTATCCTCACTACTTTATGGCTGTTCCTTTCAATCAAGGTGAGAGGGCCCTTTTGTAGCCTACTATTTGAGGAGGAGATGGAGATGTCCTTCTTTGCAAATTTATTAAGATGAACTTGAAGAAACATGATCAATACAACAAAAATCTAACTCTCACAAGTTGTCACCCTAAATAATGGAGATATTTTCTAAGCAAGGTTTAGGATACTAAAGACAATGAAAACTTGATTGTTTATGCATATTTTGGTAATAGAAATTATGCATTTGTACACACATAAGATAAACATGGGTAGTATGGGTAGGATTGGTTGTTTTTAAATGAATTTTGGTGGGAGGTGAGGCAGAATGAACTTGATTTGCCATATATTTTAAAACTTTTACAAAAATGGAAGGCTTGATCAAAAGAATATTTCAGAATAGCTAAAATGTTCCTTTAACCAGAAGGTGTGCTTCGATGGAGGCCTATATCAACACGTTTTCACACAAACTTTAAGAATCCAAAATGAAGGCTCAAATTGAAAATCTTAATTGAACATTATCAGCCTTTGTTTTATCATGCCTAAGTTACCCTCAAAGGCTAAAAAACAATATTATCATCATGCTAGGAGTAAATTGATTTTAAATTTTTTATTTCACTATCAAATGAGATCTCTTCTGATAAATGAAATTGTAAATGCCACCAAATTATCACAAGGATAAGATCTTGTGTGATTCACAAATATTTGAATGTAATATTGTAATGGGAACAAGAAAAATATTTGCATACATTCAGAAATGAAGCAAACACAATTTTGCTCAAAATCAACACCCATTAACTCAAGTTTGATTACATTCATCGGCAGGGGAAAGTTTATAGAATAATCTAAGAGATTATCAATGGCTATACACTTGCAACCACCTTGACATGATCAAATTTAACACAAAAGAAATAAATAGGTTCCTCAGATGGTTTCTTAGAAAGATGGGCTCTGTCAAACTTTTATCTAAGGAATTAACTCTAGGACTCTAAAACTCTAACCATTTGAATTAAAAATTCATGCAATTTATAACATTTAATCTACAACAGAGTTTTCCCCCCCAAAATTAAAAACATTGAAAGCACCATTGCTTGTTACGATTTTTATTGTGATTCCCAGAATTACATTTGTAAAAAAGTTGTCAGGTGCTCAAAGGAAAATCTCTTCAAATATTTCCAGCATTCAATTCTTTCATCTGGTAAATCACTCTTCATTTCACGTGCCAACTACTTACTCCTCAAATCTTTCAAATATGGTTTATTGCATGCGAAGGAAGGAAATATTGGAAAATCAGATCAAATCCAATAGTCAGATCACACCTTAATGGTAAAAGACGTTTTCAGATCTTCCCCACCAAATAAAGATATCAAATTAATTCTCCTCTTCATTTGGCATGTAGGAGACATCAAGAAATGATAAAAACCCATAAAAATTCACATCCCAGGAGCTTTGGAGCAAAAATGGTAGAAAATCAGATACAAATGCACAATTATTGTCGATTCCCTTTTGAAATCGGAACATCCATGTGGGAGATCCGAGTTAAAATGGGCATGGGGGTTTCTTTTTAATTTTTACACCTTTTGGGAAAAAATGCAAAATTTCTCATTTTTCTCTGCCCCTCCGCCTTTGAAAAATGGGCTTGACACGTGTCCCAATGTGGGTCCCAGTGGAACCGCACTCGATTATGCTATTTTACCTTGTTTTTGGAAAAAGGAAAATTTTCCAAATTTTCCCCGCAGCCCCGCCCTTCCACCTTTAGCTTCTAATGTGGGTCCCAATGGAACCGCGCTTCCTTTTTACACTTTAACCCCTTTTTCATAAAAGGAAAATTTTCCAAATTTCCCCGATTCCGCACCTCCATCGTTGACTTTTCAAAGCAAATTTTGACTATTCTCTATTGGGCTTGTGGGTCATTTCAATGACTTTAATCTTTTTGACAATAAGGGGCAAAAAATCTAAGTTTCCTCCAATGGCCCGCCTCCCCGCATTTTGACTTTTAAATTGCCACATGTGTCAATGGCATATTTTGAGATGGTCATCAAAACTAGAGATCACAAACAAGCGTGGGCTCAACACGTGTCTCAGTCCAGTAGAGTCTATTAAAAATTTGAAGGTTCAATGGAAGGTGCCATGTGTCTAAGGTCCGAGACAGTCTCCTTCGACCATTGAAAAGTCGAGAAAAAGTCGAGTGAGCGGAAGCCTCCAAGTGTCCTCGGCACTTATTCAAAATAAAACTCGGGGTCGGTTCCCAGGACATGCGCGGTCCCTCCACTTGTCCCAAGCTTCAGAAAATTTCTTTAAAAATTTTAAGTATAGAGTGGAGTCGGCAGAAGCCTCCACTTGTCCCCCTTGTCACAATTGTTAAGGTGGGACCACGATACAAATCCTCAATTGAGCGCTAGCCCACCACATGTCCACGGCCTACCAAAACTATACTATATGCATGAAATTTTTTCTAATTTCGGGCAAAGCAAAGCGCTTATCCTCCACGTGTCCCCCCTGCACAACTCAAGGCCAAACCAAAAGTGAATTTTCAAACAAGCGTCGTTCCTCCACATGGGCAAGGTTTGGGTTGAAGTGAGCCATAGAGTTTTTAGAGTGCCCTGTCAAGCTGCATCCAACCAAAAAGGGCCACATTTCCATTGATGCAGAGATGTAAATTTGACAGGGAAAAACACACCCGTCAAACTGTAAAAATGTAGGGAAACCACCGTTTGATCTCGGAGATGAAATTTTCTTCAAGGACAAAGAATTTGGAAATGTTATAAGGTTCAAACATGATCCTCTGAGCTACATCCATTCACGT
This sequence comes from Taxus wallichiana var. yunnanensis, assembly GCA_018340775.1. NCBI lineage: Eukaryota > Viridiplantae > Streptophyta > Pinopsida > Cupressales > Taxaceae > Taxus > Taxus wallichiana. Next base: position 305,779,596 of record CM031239.1, on the reverse strand, counting down.
TTCTTCAGGTATTTGGGACAAAAAGTGACAGGGACAACAACACATGACTGTGGAAAATGGAAGGAAAGGAACAACCTGAGTTTTACACCCAATTTACAGACACCTTTAGATGGACAGAGAAACGAAAAACAAGTTACGAATCTTTAAGTGATATTCGACAAAGGAAGGGGTGATCATGGCAACCAAATAGAGGACAACGTCTTCAAGCACCAACACAGGGAGATAAAAAATGTGAAAAAGTCCACTGGCGAGGGATTTTAATAAAAAATGGGGCAAGACTAATTTGAGCACCAACACGATTAACTTATTTGCCACATAAGTTGTTTGGCTATAGGGTATTCGGCGAGTTTGGTATCCACTTTGTGCCTACCATTATCTATTGTGATAACATGAGCACTATCTTGATTTGTAGAAATCTAATTCAACATCAGTGGATGAAGCACATTGAGATATATATGCACTTCATACGAGAGCTTATTCATGATGGGACATTTAGTACATTCAGAAAACTAATCAGATTACAAATATATTCACCAAGCCCTTCACTGAGGTGAAATTTCTTCACTTACGATCTCTTCTTAGGGTGAGGTCTTATACGACTTCTCATCTTCTTTGGACTATATAGTCCTATTCTTCTTCTTCTTCTTCTAGAAAGATATTGTTTGTATATGGGCACCTTATCAGGCCTTTAGTTTTCAGGCCCCATTGACACATCTTTCTTAGTTGTTTAGGAGTGTCTTCTTATTGCATCGACTCATCATAGCTGTTACCCCAGCTTCGATGAAGGGGGTGTTAGTGTGTGGGATCCTATGTGTCCTCCACTCACATATGGAGGGTCATCTCACATGGGATAGGTTTAAGGTTTGCTTGTGTTTCATGCACTAGGGTTACTCAACACCCTATATGTACCCTTTCATTCTTGATTTATGAGTATCTTTAAGACACTCGTTGTCTTTTATGTATGAGGAAGATTTTGTTTTGTTGTTCAAGTTCTTCCATTGTTGATCGATCCTTGAGATTACGTTGGAGCCATTACGATTCTATTGGAGTGCAACTACTTTGCGGTGCATCATTTTTATTCAATTCTTGCAAACTCTTTCAAGCATGTCCTTCTTGTCCACCTTAAGGCATGTAATGATCCCCATAGGTTGGGAAGTAAACATTTTGGTTTCTCATGGATTTTGGTGCTACTTTTGGATGATATGGAGTTTGAAGAAGGGTCTTTAAAATTTGTAGATTTTTGTTTTGTGCATGGAGTTACCTTTCATTGGAAATTTGGGCATATTGTCTCCTCTTGTGAGGGGGTAAGTACACCAAGTTGGGGTGTTAAAAGGGAGTCTTATGTGGACACATTTTTTGAAAAAAACTTCAACTTGTACGAGTTTTTCAAAATAGTTACACTCAAAATTGGAAGATGTTGTAGAAATATGTATCATAGAATTTTGAGTCTAGTTTCTAAACTACTAAATTTTATTGAAAACGGATAAGTTGAAGTGGGTTAAACAACTAAAACACCAACAGATGCTTCGCATTTTTGTTAAAAAAACATAATAGAGTGACTTTCGTGCCCCCACCATTTTTGAGCACCATTTAGTATTTTTGAAAACCCTTTGGTAGAAAGATAGCTAGGAGCATCTAGTTTGGGCTCCATGTTTTTTTAGATTTTTTTAGCAAATATTTTTATTTGTGATTTCTAGTACAAAAATTTTATGTTTTGAAAAATAACGGAGCTTCGACCATGCCCCCTAAATACCTCAAAAATATCAAAAATTATATATATTTTTGAATATGTATAGAATTATGCCTAGTTTGGGCTAGTATAATTTTTTTAATTTCGATCACCCAAAAAAAAGATACACCATGAAAGATAGACATATTTACACTTCAAAAAATAGCTATAAAAAGGCATAGTTAGAAAATAAATAATATGGAAACCTTATATTAGTCAGAAAATTTGAAAAAATATATTTTTAGAAAGAAGAGACTCTGCTCTACGTCGTGGCATAATTTTTTAAAAATGGATCGATTGTTTTATTTTGATTTTTATAGAGGAAGTGGCATTTTTACACTTTCTTGTAAAAACACGTTATTTGTTGTGTTTGTGTAGGTCCATACCTCAGGCTTGGGGATCCAAACCAGATCCCAAGCCTTGAGGCATGGCTTGGGAAAAGAGAAAACGCAAAACGCGTATGTGTTATAACGCATATGCGTTCCATAATGCGTACGCATTTTGTGTAGTATAAACATTAAGCATTCTTTTGACATGCTTCTATTTACATAAATAAATCTTTAAGTATAAGTTTTCATTTAAACTTATACTTTAAATTATTTATGTAAATATTAGAAATTAGGGTCACTCTACCCCTTATGGAATTAGTCTCACGAGTTCCACGAGTCATGGTTTAGGAGATAGTTTTTAAAGTATAATCTGTCAAGAGTCATAGGGAATTTTTCGAGATTTCAACATCCACCTAAATCTTTTCATATTTAACTTTTACTTGATCAAAACCCTAAACCATAGGCCATAAACCAAAACACTAAACCATTAACCTTGAGCCCTAAACCTAAACCCTAAACCTTTAACCATGATCCCTAGACCCTAAAACCTAAACCCTAAACCTTAAACCTTAAACATTTAGCCCTTACCCGTGAGCCAGTAAACCATGAGCCTTAAGCCCTAAACCCTAAGCCATAAGCCCTAAACCCTAAACCCTAACCCTAAACCATGAACTATGAGCCCTAAATGCTAAACTATAAACCCCGAACCGTAAAAACTAAAACACGGCCCTTAAACCCTAAAGCTTAAACACCAAATCCTAAACCCTAAACCCTAAGCCTTAAACCCTACACCCTTATCCCTAAGCCCTAAAATCTAAACCATAAACCCTAGACCATATACCCTAAGCCCTAAGCCCTAAAACCTAAACCCTAAACCATAAACCCTAAAACCTAAAGCCTAAACCCCAAGCCCTAAACCATAAGCCCTAAACCTTAATCCCTAAACATTAAATCCTAAACCATAAACCCTAAACCTTAATCCATAAACATTAAATCCTAAACCCTAAACCATGAAACCTAAACTATAAAACCTAAAACTTGAACCGTAAACCATAAACCCTTATCCCTAAACACTAAATCCTTAACACGAAACCCTAAACCCTAAACGCTAAACCTTAAATCCTAAATCCTTTACCTCGATCTATAAACCGTGAACCCTAAACCCTAAATCTTAAACCCCGAACCATGAGCCCTAAACCCTAAACCCTAAACCCCAAATCATATTTCCTAGTCTCGTGCACTAGAACCATCATTGAGTTTTCTTATAAAACTACCTTGTTTATGAGAGGTGGGACAAGTAACTAAATGGATATGACATTTACCTTGTGCCTTTTAATGCATATATTACACTTCTCTTCCAAACTTGTTTCTCCCCACATATACTTGCGCCTTGAATGTAAATTCATTCAAACTCTAAAACAAATTTCACATTTCTCATATTTCCATGTATAGTATTATGCAAGCCAGGATGACCCATTGGAAGCTTAAAAAAATAATCTTAAAGGAAACAAAAGAAACATAGAGAATATATCAATGCAAAGGTGTAGGATCATAATTGAATTTCTGTAGTATCCTCTCCTCCGGAGAAAGATAAATTTCAAGTGTTCTCTTTGGAATGGATAGTAAATTTGATGAACTTCCTAAAGCTGTTCAAAATAAACATAGAAACTGGGAATGCCTAAGAACACTAAGGGGTTATCAATCACCTAGTAAATCTTTCTTGTTTAATTCTAAATGGGAGTTACGGCCTACGACTTAGTGACCTTCCATTCATTGATAATTCCTTATATGATAAACCCATTGATGTTTTCAAAATCCCCGAACAAAAAGATAGAGGTAGTCATCAATTCAAGAGAAGGGTGTGATGTGATTTCCAAGCAACTTGAAATTAATATAGATTTAGAGGTCATAACATGAATTTCCAATCTCTATCATTATAAATAGAAGCCAAGTAATAGTGTCTCCTGTACATCCAAGGATTGAGGACTACGGGGTCTTTGAAAGGATTGGATAGTCAGGAATATGACATTTCCCTCCTTCAAAATATCAACAGATGAAAAACATCAAATTTTGATTACTCTCTTTGAATGTTCTGCCTACAAATTCGATGAACCCTGAACTCTATGACCTAAACCCTTAACCCTCAACCATGAGACATAAACCCTAAACTATAAACCCTAAAACCAAAAACCAAAATAATAAATCCTAAACCCTAAACACTAAATACTAAACCCTAAAACCTAATCCCTAAACCCATAACACTAAAACCTTGACCCTAGACCCTAAACTTTGAGCCCTAAGCCCTAAACCCTAAATACTAAATCCAGAGCCCCGAGCTCTAACCCTTGAAACCTTAAACCAAGTAACTCTAAACCCCGAACCTTAAGCCATAAACCATAAACCATGAACCCTAAACCCTAATCCCTAAATCAAAAACCAAAAACCTTAAGCCTTGAACCCTACACCCTAATCCTTGATCCTTAAACCCTAAACCTTAAAACCTTGAGCCCTAAACCCTAAATCTAGAGCCTTGATCTCTAATCCCTAAAACTTAAACATGTAACTCTAAACCCTAAACCTTGAGTCGTAAACCTTAAACCATGCACCTTAACCCCTAAACCCTAAACCCTGAGCCCCGATCTCTAAACCATAAACCCTAAACCTTAAGGCCTAAATGTTAAATCGTAAAGGTCCCTAAACCCTAAACCCTTAAAACTAAATAAAAACCGTAAACCCTAACCCCTAAAATCTAAACTCCAAGCACTAAATCCTAAACCCTAAATGTTAAGCCCTAAACCCCATACCCTATACCCTATACCCTAAGCCCTAAAAACTAAACCCTAAACCCTAAACTTTATGACCTAAACCCTTAACCCTAAACCCCGAGCCCTAAACCCCGAACCCTTTGCCCTAAACCCTGAACCCTGACCTTTAAACCTTAAACCCTAACTCCTAAACCCTAAACTATAAACCCTAAATCCTTAACCCTAAACCCTAAACCATGATCCCTAAACCCTAAACCCTATACCATAAACCCTAAGCCATAAACCCTAAACCCTAAACCCTAAACCCTAAAACCTAAACCCCGACATTAAAACCTAAACCTTGAGCCCTAATCCCTAAACCACGAACCATGAACCCTAGGCCATAAGCCATAAGTCGTAAGGTAAAACCCTAAACCTTGAACCCTTAAACATAAACCCTCAACCCTAAACCCTAAAAACTAAACCCCGAGCCCTAAACCCTGAACCCTCAACTCTCAACCCTCAACCCTAAACCCGAACTCTTTGCCCTAAACCCTAAACCCCGAACTCTTTGCCCTAAACCCTAAACCCCGACCTTTATACCTTAAACTCACTCTCCTAAACCTTGAACCATAAACCCTAAATCCTCAACCCTAAAACTTAAACCCTAACTCCTAAACCCTAAACCATAAACCCTAAATCCTCAACCCTAAACCCTAAAAACTAAACCCTAAACCCTAAACCTTGAACCCTCAACTCTCAACCCTAAACCCTAAACCCTAAACCCTGATCCCTAAACCCTAAACCCTGAACCTTGAGCCATAAACCCTAAACCCTCAACCTTGACCCCTAAACCCTAAACCTTGAACCTTGAGCCCTAAACCCTAAACCCTCAACCCTTAACCATGAACCATAAACCCAAAACTCTAAACCATAAACCATAAACCCTAAACCATGAACCCTAAGCCTTAAACCCTAAACCCTAAACCCTAAAATCTGAACTATGAGCCTTAAACACTAAATCTTAAACCCTAAAATCTAAACCTTGAGTCATAAACCCTTATCCCTAAACCCTAAACCCCGAGCCCTAAATCCTAAACCCTAAATCATAAACCCTCACCCAAAGGAAAGTCCTAAAAAGACCATTCAACATGTTTCAGTGTGTAGGGAATAGTGTTTAAGGTGATCGATCGACTCATTTAGTTTTTATGAGAGACTACTTCCTTTGAAGACCTAAAAATACATTTTTGGCCATTTTGTAGTTAATTGAACACCCTTCAAAACAAGCTAAAATGAGCTAGTCATGTCACCAAGTTATCAAGGACCATTATTTGTGAAGTATTAAGGCATCATTGTCTCCATAAGAGACATATGAGCAAAATCATGTATGAGAATCATGAATTTGATTCCATGAAAGGATGCTTTTAGAGCTAGGAAAGGTGAGGGGATGATCTTTATATGGAGCACCATGTTTCTAAGAATGAGCAATCATCTGAGTTCACTTGATGTAATTCACTTAGTACTATTCGTAACAACTCATTCAACACCTAGTAGTGTTATCACACCTTAAGGAGGAGGCACATTACAATCACCTCATTTTGGCCATAGGATAGGAATCCCATTCAGGGAACAATCCTCTATCTACAAAGTGAGGATATCTTTTTAGTAAGAAGTAGAAAAACATCATAGAGTTAATTCATGGTCACTAAAGTTAATTATGGACCAAATTTAAAAATTATTACCAATTCAAGTAGTGGTAGGGCTAAAATCCATTTTAGAAGGTCAAAAAACCTAAAAAATGACTATATTCTTTCTCAAAACAAAGACCGACTACAATATATATGCCCTGAAAGTTTTAGGTCGTTTGTTGAAATCCTGAAAATGAGTAAGTACTGACCAGATTAGATTTTGAAAAACTATCTTCTAGATTATAATTGTTGGAGCTACGAGACCACTTCCATAAGGTGCAGAGTGACCCTAATTTCTTATATTTACTAAAATAAATTTAAAGTATAAGAAATTATAAAAGTATAAGAAATAATAAAAGAAATCTTATATTTACACAAAACGCGTACGTGTTATAGGTTTGGTGATTCCCGAGCCAAACAAATTAAAACGTGAGTGTGTTTTTCTTTTTTCAGATTCTTGTCCACTTTTTGGCCCCCCAACTTCGTGCACTTACCAAAGGAGGGCTTGTAATTCTTGTAATTTAAAGCGATTCTTTTCATTATGTAAAGAAAATTATAATCTGTTGTAGATGTTATGACCTACATTTTGAATAGTTAAAACCATGGGTGGAAATGTTGTTGCAAAATGTAAAATATTGCTTAAATTTTATGTTTAAAAACATCCCTTTTCTTTTCTCTTTTTAGTTTCCTTTTTTAGAAATGGATAATTCAACTTAGGAAATAAAATAATGTTGAATGTTATGAAATAAATTTTATCCTTCGCTATCTTGGTTTAAATATGGAAATGTGCACCTTATTTTACCCATAATGGGATTCTAAGTTAATGGGTTTGTTGGGTTTAGGAATTCCATATTTACATGTTGTTACCTTGTGCAAATGGAAAGAAAATGATAGCAATTCTAGTTTTTTCATTTGTTTTTTGCTTGAATGGAAGGGGTTGTTGTTAAACGTACAAGTTATAGTATTTCCATATTTTCAATTCAATTGTAGAATTTACTTATGTATTGCATTATATTACAGTTGAAAATATGAACTTTCCATTATATCTTTGATAAAAAAACCAACAAGTTATTCTACAAGTTATATATTTGAAATAAATCATCTTTTGTTCAAATACAACTTATGTTGATATATGTATATGTATATCTTATGCTGAATTAGATAAAAATCTAGATCCTTCCAAGAATAAATAGAACTTCCAATTTTAAACATTGATTATCAATTATACGAGACAGACACACACATGAAAAATCTAAGGAAGGAAATTTTCCTTTAAAAACTTTAAATGAAATTTGCATGGTTGAATGCCTTGTAAAGGGATCAAATGTTTTTAATACAAAAATAAGAATGGTGGGGGAGGGTGGAATGGTTTTCACACCCATCCCCCATGCTTAAAACATGCAAATTGGCCATGACCCATTTGTAGGTAGCCCTCCCTCCTTACATTGAACTTTAAGCCACTTCACTAAAATCTACCCACCATGGATAAAGGCCATATGGCTTCCCTATCACCGCCCTTTAAGGGAATAAAAATGTGGCTTCCGTGTTTTCAAAACATTTTGAATATATCCCTTCTTCCATTTGGCCCTAATTTACTTCACTAAATCCTACCCATCAACCCATTATGGATAAAGGCCATATGACTTGGAATGATGCCATGTCGCCACCCCTTTGGGGCCATAACAAATGTAGCCTTTGTGTTTTAAAAAAATGATTATGTGGGTGTGGGTGTGTGTGTACACACACACATATATACTAACTATTTTTAATCTAATAACCAACAAATAACCATATATTTACGGATCACAATCTAAGCATTTGCAAAACTCAAAATAAAAATAAAAATATACTAAAATGGCCAAAGAAAGCCACAGATCCACTAGATCAACTCGGAGAGATTAAAAAAACTCGAAATGAAACCCTTATGGAAAGAATCTAATCTGTGTGAACCGAAAAGATTTCAATCTGCAAACTATGGAAGATATGTAGAAACCCTCCTTCATTCTTGCATTGGCTTCTTCATTGTCTCCTTTCTACCTGTAAATCAAAAATGGAGCAAACACTCGAATGGATGAGAAGAATAAAAATGAAATATTAAATTTAGGTTTGAAAATATATCCTCACATTTGTTTTAGTGTTAACAGATTTGATGGTGGAGATTATATCAAATCTAGGGCCCTAATTTAATTAGATTTTTACTTGGGTGAATAAGGTTATTTTTTAAATAAATCTATTACTATGTGTTTTAATGTGAAAATGATCTAAGCCCTTTAGTGGAACTTTATTAGGGGACTTTAAATTAAAATGAGATTTTGGTGAAGCAATTTAGGTTGTGTAATAATAATTTATTAATTAAATGGATTAATTAACCCACCTCCTTGATAACCATGATCGTGATTTTATCTGTGGACTTTAGTAAATGTATTACTTAATTTCATTCAAAATATTTTTAAAATGGGTCAAAATTTTATTAATTGGTGGATATTTAAATAAACCTTGTTATATTATCCCTAGTGTGAATTGTTAATGGGTTTTCCAACACTTATTGCCATCATGATATAGCTATTTTTGACATTATCATTAGCATTTGAAAGTGACGTTACGTCGAATCTAGCCGTGAAAGTGACGTTACGTCGAATCTTCCGCCATAGTTGTGCTTGCAACGTGGTCGCCATGACATGTTAACCGATTTTTGACATGACTTTTCGTGAATGCGGGTTTTGCCACTTCGCCATCCTAGCGACATTGTCATCCTAAACCGTCCTTTAAGATTATTATAGTTACACTTTTAAATTAAAAAATTATACCATTATTATTGACCTTTATCGACTGGACTTTGGATTCGTAGTTGTTTTTTATCAATTTCGGAACTCATTTGAGTGAGGCATGAAACTAATCTAGTATGATTTTTTATTACAAATCATTACATACATTATCTCATAGACCATACATTAACAAATAACATTTATGTGTTGTACTAAAGGAATATTTCCAACATCCCCTTCTAGTATAGGCATAGGGAGATCAAATAGCACTTGTGAGTTGAAAAAATACTTGACACGCGTATTACGAGGAACATGAACTTGTCAATCAAGCCATAATTAGGAACACATTGATCACTTCATATGAATTCATCAATCGATCCATGATTGGAACTCATCACCCAAATAATTAAAAGTAATGGGAACAGACTCAATACTACTTTGACCAAGAACACACTACTACAAAAAATAGTGGTATGGACTTCCACTTTATTTTCAAAAATCAAAGATAACACACCACACATGTGAGCATAGATATGCTTTTATTCTTATTTCCAAGTACAACACATCAATACACATATTCTTCATTGCTTTTGGTAGAAGATTAATCTTTAATATAACTGTCCTTTATTTGTTAGGAGAATATTCTTCCCAATCACCTTTTTCTTATCTTTTTAGCAACAATGAAGGCCTTATTCTTCGATTTTCCATTAAGGAGATCATGTGCTCGAATTCTACAATACATAATAATGTGTTTAGATTGTTTACATTAATGAAAATGTTATATTTTCCTCGGTGTCTTGAAGGTTGAATTATGTTTAATTGACTTGAAAGACCGGTTGGGTTTGTTTTTGCAATCATCACATTCTTCTCTTCACTCAAATATTTTGGTTATGTTTTCTTCATCAAGTAGGAAAGATATCAAATCTTTTAGTCTGTGATGTATTCTACAAAAATTATAAACTATATTTGAATATTTGTTTGACATGCTAGTCAACAAAACAACCTTTACATCTTTATCTTTTGCTTCAACTTATATACCAACTAATTTATGCATCAAAGAATGAAACTTATTGATATGTTGTACCATGTCCACTCCTTCCATCTCAAGTCTAAATGATTTATGCTTCAAAATCGTTGTAGCACTCCTAACTTGTGATGTGAAAAGTTTTTTCAACGAGTCCTAAATGAATTTGGAGAGATTTATGCAATATGGATAGATATCACATAGTACTAGACCAATAATTGTTCTATCCTTTTGGTCTTTGATATCTTGTTTAGCTCCTTCATTGATAAATTTTGATCTCTTTATCTTTCCATTGGTGATATATCACATATCCTTATCAATCAAAAATCATCGAGCCTTGATCTACTAGGTGTAAAAGTATCTCCCCTTGGAACCGATCAACTAGAGTCAACTTCTCCATATTTACCCACATAGATTATACTAACACAATGGACATTGGTTTCAACTAATAATATGTTTGCTACAAAATAAGACTAAATTTGAAAACTACAACATACACGAAAACAATAACATCACAAACTATTAGGAAATTACTATGTTCTAGTGTGAACATTCGTAAAAGTATTATTTAAATATTAAAATGATTCGGTGTGTGCAAATGATGAGTTAGATTTACAACTCATCATGTAAATGAGAGATAAGAGGATAGAAGATAAGACTTACTCTTTTATAGGATCAAGCAATTGTATATATATACATCTCACACATGCATACAATTATTAGAGTGGTTTTTTAATCAAATTTGATCTCTGCAACATTTATCTCATTTCTCCTTAAATGTTTTATGTAATTGTTATTTATGTAAGTAGATCTCTTAAATTTATATCATTTGGCATCAGAAGAGGTGAGATCGAGCCATGAGAATCCTTCATTTCTCCTTAAATGTTTTCAGTAATTGTTATTTATATAAGTAGATCTCTTAAATTTATATCATTTGGCGTCAGAGGAGGTGAGATCGAGCCATGAGAATCCTTGAAAGGTTCAATCTTAGCCATTAACATGCAGATCTGCATTTTTAAAGCTTTTTCGTCATGTTTGAAGTATGTATTCGACACATAGGAATCAACATTGATCACACCAATCGGCATTGATTCGTTGGATCGACATGATCCTCTCTAAATTGGCATCGACCTTGTTGCATTCTATATGATCGACCTTGGTTACTGTGTCAAACACTGCAGCCCGACAGCTAGAGTTTTTGTCATTAACTCAACCGATGCCATCAAGTTTATCTTCTCTATCTGTGCATCCCATCTCTGTTGGCATAGGAGATTATTTGTATTCCTTGTGATTATATTCCTTTGTTATTAGATAAAAGGATTTTTTTGGTTTGTTTTCACTTTGGCATTCAAAATGTGTCTGTTACATTCTTTCATTCGTTGTTGTTTCCACATCTACCCATAATTGATATTTTGGTGTTTTATTCTGTTAATCACCAACCTAGTTCTAGATAGCCCGACTCACCAGTCGTCAAACACAATCCAATCTTCCTTGTATTTTTGGAATCAAATTTTGTGCATCCTCATGTTCAAGCACTTGCCCAACCTCATTATTGTGTGAATTCTAGACGTATGCATTCAGATCACGTGCATTGAATGGAGTTTTCTTCATCTCACCATCAACATCAAGTAATCCGTAAGAATACAACAATGGACACATGGAATTTCACAAATATGTAGTAAACTATTAATATATTCTCAAATTGATATTGATTTTTGTGCAATTTTGAGTTGCATGATCATATCTGGATAAACAAGCAATATGACATTTTGGAGGATAGAGACACTAGAGGTTGGAGGCTAATCAACGCCTCGTTAGTCACCAACGACGGGGCCACATATGTATTGGTGGCTTATTTATTTTCAGTTGTGTGTTTTTATTTTGAAGAATAATACATGTTCATTATGTAACATGAGATTCCTATGTAATCCCCATTGTATGTGTATGATGTGAGCTAAAAAGTATGTTGTTATGTAATGGTTGTTGGTTAACCATGTAAAACCTTCTTTCTAGGGTTGTTGGTTGTCCTTGAAAACCTTCTTTGAAGGGTTGTTGGTTGTCCTCGAAAACCTTCTTTATAGGGTTGGTTTTCTTGAAAACCTTCTTGTGGTTTGTGGTAAACCAAATTGTAAAACCATACTTAAACATGAGCAGGTACAAGATGAAGTTTTCCCCATGTTCACACTAAGGGGGTGATTGTTAGGAAGTTACTATGTTCTAGTGTGAACATTAGTAAAAGTATTATTTAAATATTAAAATGATTTAGTGTGTGCAAATAATGAGTTGGATTTACAACTCATCTAGATAGGATTTTGAAGAGTGAGACTAGGATGTAAATGAGAGATAAGAGGAGAGAAGATAAGACTTGATTCTTTTATAAGATCAAATAATTGTATTTATATCCATCTCACACATGAATAAAATTATTAGAATGACTTTTTTTTTTATCAATTTTTATTTTGCAACATTTGTCTCATTTCTCTTAATTATTTTATGCAATTATTATTATTTAAATAGACAGTAAATCTTAAATTTATATTACAAACTATGCACAAAACATTGATTTTTTTAATAAATTAATAAAAAAACTTATATTAATCAAAGACAATTGAAAGACTTTTAAATTAAATGATTTTAAAAAAAAATTACAACCAACATTAATGTTGACTAAATTAACATGTAACACTATTTATACATGGAGTATAACAAATGACACAATACTAATGATAAAATTAAAATTGATTAACATCATTACTAAAAACATAACATTAAATAAACACAGTCTTAAACGAATATCCGAAAGGAAACTAAAAATGAATTCAATAACTATTAACACACCTTCAATTTTTATGAAACAAGAGAAAATGAATGAATGTGGGGTGGATAACAAAAAGAGCAATGAATACAATAATGTAGCCTTTTATTCAATTTAAAAACTTCTTTAAATTTATGCCCATACTTTTTATTCCCTAACGTTCTAACTTATAACAATTATGGCTTTGTATTTATAACAATTAATAAATATGTCACAAAAATTCAGATCCTTCATTACACAAGTGGCACTAGACTCCTAGACTCCTCCATGCATTCATATTTCGGTGTACAACTACAAATATATAACATGCCCATAATGAAATATTTGTAGGTCATAATAAGATTACAAAGGACTCGCAATGAGGAGCAAATAGTTCTTGTGAAACATAGATTGAAGTATGAAGAGGTGACAAGGTGAGATGGAGCATGAATAAAGGAAAATATAAACTATTATGTTGTGTTTTAAGAGTGTATCGAAAACTATATTGGAAAATGTATTCATTCTTTTCAATCTATAAAACTTTGTTTCATAATCTACATGCACTTTATCATGTGCCTCCTTCATTCCCACTAATGAGTCATATCTAAATCTAGCAACCTTTCAAATAATCTTATACTCCTTAACATACATCCATGTTAAAGGTGTATTAATCTTTGAAATATCATTATTTAGGAAATGAAATAAAATAAATTCCCATTTATCATGACCAAAATATAGTTTCTATGCTTTTCCTTTTTAACCTAGTTCTCGTACCCGGATGAAACTTGGCATAAGATGAACACAATACTAAAACTCGCTTTATTATTCAATAATATATCTTACATATTTATAGCCCTTTTAACTCCTACAAGTTTAGAGTTTCAAAGATCAACTCATAATTCCTAAAAATCTCTTAATAAAGCCTAATCTAATATGAGCTATTATTAAAACTCATTACATACATTCTCACACACTCACACCATACATAAAATAATATTTATGTGAAGTACTAAAGGTGTATTTCAAAAACGTAGATGATTAAAATCGAGATTTTATCACTAATTTTTTTGTCTAAACTATGGGGTTGGAGTGACTTAGTGTAAAACCATCTAGTTAATTAGAAACCATTCAATCAAGTCTCATCCCAACCTTGAGGATATTGTTTCAATTTGTATGCATTTTTAAAATTGTCATACATAGTTAGAGTTTTCGCATTTATGAATGGAACAAACATTTAGATTTCATCCTCCAATTTGTGTGTGTAAGAAAACACTTTTAACATACATTTGATGGATTTCGACCTCGTGTTACAACGAAAGATACTACTTTCAAATTGTGGTTTTTTTGTTTATATCAATCAATTGACCCACTTTTTACATATTTAGTATGTCACACCCATTTGCACTCCATTATTTTTAATTCTTTTGGAGTGAAACCACTTGTCCTGATTGTTATTCTTCTTGAGATAATGAATTCTTTTTCCATAGCCTTCCACCATTCAATATACTAATGATCCTCATTGTAAGTCTCTAGATCATGACTCATAGTCTTTAGAGTCCTATGAGTCTTAGATATCCACATAGGATTTGTTGAATATCGGTTTGGTATTCCACCATGTTAGGTTGTGGAGCCTATTTTCATGTGAGAAAGTGTTGAATACTGTACACTAAGAGTATTGTGTACTTTCCACAGTTTTCTAGCTGGGGTTTGGGGGCACAGCCCCCGAGAATTTTTTTTTGGCCTTAAAACGTGCCCGATATACCGGGAAATGTTCTTTTCTCATATGGGCGGGATTTTTGACCCATAGGTTTATGGGACAGTTTTGGCCCATGGTTTTGATACCCACGGTTTTGTAAAACTGCTTAAGCAATTGTCTACTTATATGGTTTTATGCATATGGTAGGTATAATGTAACATTACATATGTGTTTTGAATTCGGGTGTGAATTTTGTAGAGTTTGTTGAGCATAGCTCCAAACAGATCTGGGTATTGTATTGAGAGAGCGGTGGCTTGTAATAAAATATGATAAAGTTATTCTTGGTGGACGTAGCCCAAATTGGGGTGAACCACGTTAAATACTATCTCTTTGTGTTGTGTTATTTTATTCGCACTTTTATTTGAGATCTATAATATTTTTTGCATATTAGTTTCTCACATTGCGATTCTCGTGAGGGATTATTCTCGCATATTTTATCCCTTATTTCCTAACACACCATTGGCATGGTCATGTGTCAACCGGTTGTTAAGATGTATTTTGGGCTACTTATCTTAGGTGGTGAAATAATGTACCACCAACTCATCATCTAAACTATATTGAATCTCAAATTTGTATTTATCCAATCTAACTTCTCTTGCAAAGGAGAAATCAAGATTTGTGTGTGGATTGGCAAAAACTAATGGAGGAGGATACTATGTTGGCTTATAAGATTGGGATTATTCACCAACCAACACATCTCACTTGTAAATCACTTGATTTGTGTCAAAATTAAGAAGATGGCATGAATTCACATATTCATAATAGTCACAAAAAATATGAGGACCTTTCATTTCCTTTTCTTTGCATGTATCGTTTGGGATAGATGCCCATGCATTGCAACCTATAAACTTGAAATATGAAACATCTAGCTTGACATGGCAATTTTTATTTAGAAGTCATGGCTTAAAAAAATGACTGACAATTATGACACTATATTTTGCACATTGAATTTTTTCTCCCTAAAATTGAGGAAAGTCTTAGGAATGAAAAAAGAATTGACCATTTCCTAGAGTGTAAAATTATTGTGTTTAACCACACCATTCTACTAAGGGGTATATGAAATATTATACTAGATTTGGTTTTATAACTATTCACAAAATTTGATCATTTTGTTATTGGCATATTCTCATATT
Source organism: Taxus wallichiana var. yunnanensis (assembly GCA_018340775.1). Classification (NCBI taxonomy): domain Eukaryota; kingdom Viridiplantae; phylum Streptophyta; class Pinopsida; order Cupressales; family Taxaceae; genus Taxus; species Taxus wallichiana. The sequence goes on along the minus strand of CM031239.1, from coordinate 305,763,634 downwards.
TTATTAGTTCTAAAATTATAAATCTCTCTCTAACATGTTTTTAACGAGAGATTTGACATTTTAAAGTTATCCAAGAATTCACTTTTGCAAATACTATACTCTACAAGAGAAATAATAACAAAACATAAGCACATATTTATGAATTTATGAAAATAAAAATGAGGGAACGATATGCTAGTACTATGAATTATAGTTAATTTATCACTTATCCTTACATATTTTCCCCTTCAAAAATGGGTCCATGAGTTAGTTTCCAAGTTTACAACTTGGATAATTCCATATTTGAAGGAAACTTTCAAAAACCGAGAACCATGTTGTGTTTACTGAGGTCTTGTAATGAGAAATATTTCAAGTGACCAATGTGCTCGTGAAAAGTTCGTTCAAGTCATTTACATGCACATTAGGACTTTTGAAGGTTGATCAAATAAAAAAATCCAAACTTATATAATATTCTTTGATGATAAACCTTGTTAATAGCTATAACCGCTTACTAGTGTTTGACACTTCTGATAACAACATTAGAAGTTCTGAACTAAACTATTTTTCCTTTACCGTACTATGTGATATGCTAGGTGGATAACATGTTCATAATCGATTATAGAATGTGGAGAAATTTTAATATCTATTTTCCATCTCAATGGACCCTTCCCCTTTAACAAGTGGAGGTTATAGTTTTCCACAAAATTTTCAATTGTGCTACTTTTATTTAGAGTGTAAAACAAAGGACCCTTATTTTCCATATGATGATAGTTCCCAAATCAAAAATTCATTCAGAAACTGGTGATCAATGTGTTATTAAAAATGTGGAACTCATACCTTATATGCACGAAGATTAATTGTTGCTTCCATATATGTCATTTTCTTAAAACACGATGATTCGTGATGTCCTGTAATAATACAAAACTTACATAAAAAAATAATATTTCATAATCATTTTACCTTTTACTTTTTTGTTAGGTAGAATGGTTGGGAGCAGTGTTGGATTTTAATGTTCAGGGTTACATGTCGCAAAAAAATTATGTGAATGTCGCTTGACGTTTAAACTTTAATATGCATGTAAAAAAATGTATAACAATTATTAACAAATAACAATATTAATTTAAATTATACATTTCAGAGATTGGAGATAAATAACTTGTTTTATAAATCCTTGAGCTCCTAGTGACGATCCATAGGTAGGTAGAGATTAATCCTTAAACCTTTATGCACAATAATTATCAATCCCATTGTTAACTCGAAAATGGCTATTTAATCATTCCTACTCTATTCTCGTTGTAGAAAGAACAACACCGACATAGAAAATAGCTAGAGCTAATTTATAATAAAAAAATTAATTTAAAAAAAAATTACATAAACTTTAATGGTGGATTTTCTCTCTGCAGATCATTCCATCTTTTATATTTTCTAAATTACATTATAATTACAAATCTATGTGGGATTCTCTAATTGATTGAATCTAAATGATTTTAAAAAACTTAATCTTTATAAATTTTTGGGCCTTTGTTGTACAATTATAAACCAACAAAAACAATGCTACATTAATCAATTTCATAGTTTATTAGAGATACAATTATTTTTCATAAATATTGATTGTACACTAATCAATTGGATCTTCACTAATCAAATGAAGATCTAGAAACACCATTAAAATTTGTGAGAGCATTAAAACACTATTTTAAATTACAATTAAAAAATAAAATATTACAAAAATTGAAAGAAATGACTCACTAGTGCAAGCTTGCAATTTTGTAGAAAATGAATTCAAACTTCCACTTTCAAACCTCCAAGTTCAACCTTTCTTACAAAATCCCAAATCCAATGTTTGTAGTTTAATCTATATTTGTAAGAAATCAAACAAAGAAAAATCAAAGAAAACCAAATCAAATTAAAATAATTAGAAATGAGAACTACTAGATGTTTTTATATTTTATCAATAATATATTAAGATATTTTTATTAATTTAATTCCAAACTTTCCTTTTTGTTGATATTAATTGTCATAAATCTCACAAATTTATAATATGTAGTGTAATATTAATTTGACAATTTTGTTAATTATATATAACTAAATTTAAAATAATTAACAAAATTGTCAAATTAATATTACACTACATATTATAAATTTGTGAGATTTATGACAATTAATATAAAAAAAAGGAAAGTTTGGAATTAAATTAATAAAAATATCTTAATATATTATTGATAAAATATACAAAATCTTAATATCTCATTGTTTAAATAAAAAGATCTACTAGTTTTCATTTCTAATTATTTTAATTTGATTTGGTTTTCTTTGATTTTTCTTTGTTTAATTTCTAACAAATATAGATTAAACTAATCACACACACACACACACACACACACACACACACACACAACACACACACACACACACACACACACACACACACACACACACACACACACACACACACACACACACACACACACACACACACACACACACACACACACACACATGCGCGCGCATACATATATTGAATGATTCGCTAGTGCAAGCTTGTAATCTCAGTAGAAAATGAGTTCTAACTTTCAACTTTCAAATCTCCAAGTTCAACCTTCAAGTTTCACCTTTCTTACAAAATCTCAAATCCAATGTTTGTAGTTAAATATATATATTTTAGAAATTAAGCAAAGAAAAACCAAAGAAAACCAAATCAAATTAAAATAATTAGAAATGGAAACTAATAGATATTTTTATTTTAACAATGAGATATTAAGATTTTTTATATTTTATCAATAATATATGAAAACATTTTTATTAATTTAATTAAAACTTTCTTTTTTTGTTGATATTAATTGTTGTAAATCTCACAAATTTATAATATGTAGTATAATATTAATTTAAATTTTTGTTAATTATTTTAAATTTAGTAACACACACACACACACACACACACACACACACACACACACACACACAGAGAGAGAGAGAGAGTGATGTGTGTGTGTGTAGATATGCTATACATATACATATGTGTGTGTGTGCATATCTACATCTACACACACACATGTATATATATACATATCTACATATGTATATATATCGGGATAATTTAAGCGCGAATATTCGTAATATGACGAAAATTTCATTTTAGGAAAATTTGAAAAGGCGAATTATTTGGAGTGGGTCGGTGTCCTGTTCGCCTAAAATATATAGTATATTTTTTGGAGGGTTCGGCCGCCTTCATTTGAAAACATCTCCTATAAAAACCTAGCTGATTCGCGGGTAGTATACCTCAAGTAGCTTTACCAAATTACCAATACCTGTGAAATTTGAACTCGCACACCCTTAAGCATCGAGAGATTGGGGACATGTTGCTTTGTGATTGTTGACACGTGACAAATGCAGTGTTGACGTGTGACAAGGGCATTGTTGACGCGCGACAAGAGTCAGATCGACGGGACAGAGGAAGTGTTCGACGCGACTTAGGCAAAGAAATTGGCGTGCGGCGACAAGGCGTGTTGACGCGCAACAGTTTATTCAAACAGTGGACGCGCGACAGGAAATGGGTTGTTGACGCGCGACAAGTGCAGAGTTGACATGTGACAAAGACCTCAGACAAGGGACACACGACAAGACCTCAGACACTGGACAGAGTCGCTACTTGGTTCTTTTGCTGACGTAGGAATCTTTTTAGAATAATGGAAGGTGCCATCTCAAAGAATACGAATAACCTAAAAGTAAGTAAGAAATCTCAGAAATCACTCTTCAAGTATTTTGGAAACTCTGCGGATACAGATATTGTAAATACCAATCATATAGATGCCACCACAAAGAATCAGAATACTGACTGTGTGGAAGGTATTATTGAGGTGGACATGCATTCTGCACAGTATCAAAGTCAAACAAATGAAACCTATGATAATATGCCAGATCTTGAAGATATTGTTCCTGTTGGGGTGCAACCAGAAGTGCAGCTAGATATCACGAGATAGAAACACTCAAAGCCAAAATGGAAGGTAAATCAAAATCAAACTCGGTCTAAGAAAGAGGAAACCGGGTGATTGTGATATTGCTCAAAATTCTACTCAAAAAAGTAAAGCATTGAAAACGAACAAGAATATGTGGATCATTGGCGGGACATACAAGTTTGATTGGGCAGCTAAATTTCCGTTTATGAACTGTAAAATCATCTAATTTCAAGATCCCATTCGAATGTACATGTACAATATGTACATGGAAATTGAGAAAGCAACAAAAATGCAATCTGAAGCTAGACACTATAGAAAAACATTGTGGAAAACAATATTTAAGCGTAATGGGGTGGATGGCCGAAAATCAAAACACATAGGTGGAAAAATGAAAAAGTATGCATGCATGTTAGATACGTGATGGAATATGAGGCGAGAGCGTAAAAACATGGACATATGTTGGAAAAGGGAGGAACGATCACATCGCATATTGGTAAGATGAAAGAAACAAATCTACATGCAAAATCCATACAATTCTCTATCATCGAGAGGCGATTTTCCTCAATTTCAAAGTTTTGTATCAATTTAACGGAATGAATGTACCTCAGTCTCATTGGTCTAAAAGTAGTGGATGGGAAATGGAAAACTGCCTCTCGATGATAGAGAAGGAAGATTTGAAAGAGAATGTAAAAAAGAAAACTTTATCTCTCTTTCAATTGATGAAGTGACAGCAGTCGACAACACCGCATGGGTATGTATCCACGTCTATACTTTAGAAAATCATATAAGGACACCTCATCTGTTGGGTGTTATGAAAATGGTTGAAAATTGCAATGCCGAAAACCTATATAAAATAGTTGTTTCTCATTTGAAAGATGTTGCTAGAATGACTGATTATGAAATTGCTACGAAGTTGGTATGCGTTGGAGCAGATGGTGCATCTATCATGCAGAAGGTCACCGAACAGGGCTCTGTGTTAGATTACAAACAACAGTGGCCCCATATATGCTACCAATTCATTGTATGGCTCACAGAATGAATTTAGCGTATAAAATGGTAAGCAACCACGAAAATGTTGCTAAATTAGAAGACCTTATAAGAGAACTTCATGCCTATATGTCAAGCAGCCCAAAGCAATTTCTCGAGTTCCAAAAATTTGCAATTGGAATTACAGATGGCAAAAACTTCTGAAGGATGTGGAGACTAGATGGATCTCTTTGTATGAACCTGCATGCAGAGTTCGTGAGGAGTATCCTTCATTGGTTGGTTTCATGCACAAATACCGTCATGAAGTTGATAGGGCAAGGGACTTGTTGTTCCGTTTATCTGATTTGGAGACATTGCTTACATTGGTTGGTATTCTTCCAATGTTAAAGGAGATCAATACACTGATGAAGCATGCACAGGGTAGATTAATCTATATTGTGGATTTTATACGGATGAGAAAAATGGTATGTCAAAGTCTTGATATATTGTACTGTTCCCAGGATAGTTTTGATGCACCTGTTTTTGAAAATTGGAAAGATTTATTAGATCTTAAAAATCCTAACACCTTTTTGAGATTTAATATCCATGATCACCTCTGCATCACTGTTAATGGGAGGGAAATACCAATGCACATTTTGCAAAAACGTCAAGATATTACAGGATCGGAATGAGAAGATGTTCCTGTGACACGTAATTTGTTTGAGTCTGTTATAGTTGAAACAAGAATAAAGCTTAAAAAATTTCAGAAACCTTGTCATCAAAAATTAGGGAACGTTTCTGTAAAGATAAAATTCTGGAAGCCATGGGTGTGATGAATCCTAATTTTTGGAATACTGAAGGTGGCCGTGCAGACTTTGTCAGAAAGCATTTCCATAAATCAATGGGTACAATAATGGAACAATTTACAAAGACGTCAGAGCTCAAGGGTATGGAAATCAAAGGTATACTGAATGCCAATTTATTAAAGTTTCAGTCAACAAATTTTGCAACAACAATGAGGAACCAATATAAGAATTTAGATCAACCTTCTGAAAGTGGTGCTATTACAAGGTTGTGGTGAGAGGAATCTATCAAAGTTCTATCTTACAAGAAGATATCAGTGAATATTTCAGATTATATGAGTTATGCCAAACAATGATTTTGGGGTCTGTGGAGGATGAAAGGGTTTTCAGTGCATTGTCATTTATAAAATCAAACCGAGAAACAAAGTTGGTTAAAAATCGGAAAGTTGCATGAGGTGTTATGTTTCTCGATACTCCATCGAAACCTTTCCGTTCGACAGAGAAAATGCGCACTGGAATTCCCTTTGCGAAAGAAGAGGTGTGAATAATACAGCTACAAGTACAAATACTCCCAACCTTGAGAGTGTAATTGTCTCTTCGTCACATTCTACAGAAGACAACATCGAGTTTGATGAAGCTATTGATAATGGATTGTTTCAACTTTAAATAGGTATCTTCTTTATCTATCTTTTATCTTTATCATTAAAGATATTACATGTCTATATACTACAAATGTCAGGCAATTCACCCATCTATCTACTAAACCATTTCTCGTGTTGGGTTTTTTAAAACACAGATCTAGCTCATTACCAGCAAGTGGCAAAGTGATGATTTCAACTTTAAGGAGGTATCTTTTTCCCCTTAATCTTATTGTTTGTTACTATTCATTTTTTTCAGCTCTGGTTATCATTAAAGATGTTACAGTGTCTATGTATTTACATTTAGTTAAATACAATCTTTTTATTTTTTGAAAACGTGGGTTGATATCCGTCGAGGAAGTGTTACATTTCTGGGACTAACAATGTCGACAACTCACCCATCTATCTACTAATCCATTTTTGTGTTGAATTTTTTTAAGACAAAGATCTAGCACATTACCGGTGATGATTTCAATTTTAAATAGGTATCTTCTTCAACATAATCTTATTGTTTTTTTGTACATTTTTTCGAGATCTTGTTATCATTAAAGATGTTATAGGTCTAATTCTATATATTTACATTTATTTAAAGATATTGTTGGTCTATATATTTAAAGATGTTCGTTGGCACTTCTCAGGACTGACAATGTCAGGCAACTCACCCCTCTATCTACAATGTCGTAAAACAAAGATCTAGTACGTTAAACAAAGATCTAAGCACGCAAGGTAAGATAAACCCTATCATATTTGATGATTTCACAGCAATCTAATACGCAAGAGGTAAGATAAACCCTATCATATTTGTAATTATGTTTAATTTCTTACCAGTGATGATTCTTTCTTGATTTCTTAAAATTATATTTAATTTATTTTTATGTGCAAAATCCTTTGATATATTTTTTTAACTGTGGGATAAACAATACATTATACAATTTTAAATATAAGTCCACATAAAATTCCTCATCATCCATATATATCATATCATCACCATATCATTATCATATCCTGAGTCCTGACACTACAATTATTATTAACACAATTATTTATCTAATTTAAATTTATTAAAACAATTCCATTTTTTTAAATAATTCATAATCATATCATTACAATTCTATTCGTTCTAATGTCATCTATATCCATTATAACACATTCCATTTATTTATCATCTATATCCATTCTAAAAGTCTAGAGAAGAAGAATTACCGTGCTTGATGATAAAGCTACATCCACATTAAATTGATCGTCATTCATCGTCTTTCATCATCTACGTCCACATACAATTCATGACAATGCAAGTAAATAAGAAACATACATATAATTCATGATAATCACCATCTAATGCAATTAAAATTAAAGATTGTATATAAATCCATATAATTAAATTCAAATACCATAGTACATAATCAATAGTAGAAGTTTTCAAATTCAATATTTAAAGTTTCCACAATAATAAAAGTTTCTAGTTTTCAAAACCCTCTTTTTCTTTATCCAATTCTACTCCTCTGCTCTCTTCCCCAACGGCTTCTTCCACTATGGCTGTACCCTTTCCCCAACACCAGAAATAACCCCTGAACTTATAAGATCTTCCACAACACCTTGCCCGCATTTTTTTAAATTCTTTCTTCTTGATTTGTCACATCTCCATGCGACAGCAAATTTGGATCAGCTGTTGCTTTAGCTTTGAATAATATGTCAGGGTTGAAACCATGCTCTTTAATTATCCGCTTTAGTGTATTGTTTTGTTTGTTAACCAAAACAATATTTTACTTCAAATTTTTTGATGTGGATAAATTGTTCTTTGCTGTTTCCAAGTGAACTTGTAAAACCTTCACCTGACTCTTCAAATTTTCATATTTCAACTGCACAAAAAGAGTAATGTCAATTCAAAATATTACTAAAAAATGAAAATTTCAAATTAACAAGAATGATTGTTTGAATGTAATAGTACTTACAACCGCTCTATCTCTTTCGGCATTTGCGATTGCTACCAAATCCTTGTCCTTGGACCATTTGTTAAAATATGCCTGGGCCTCGGCACTAATATTTTCCAATTTGTTTAATGACTTATCTAAAATGTCGTCTTTATAGTTGTTGTTATACGTGACAGTCCCACTTCTTACTTGGGTAAGTAAGGAATCCATCTTCGCAGGTTGATTCTGGACTGCAGCGTATAAACTATCCCGTTGCCAATAATTTTCATAACGACTAATAATCTCATTGATAAGAACTTTATCCCTTCTCTCCCATTCTATAAGCTAATTGATATGAGGAAGAATAAACTCACTGACATGGGATTGACAGTCATAACCAATTAAGTTCTCCAAAGGAAAAGGTAGCAACTATTCACTATCTGAATTTGATGAAGATGATCTTGCTGGAGAAGTATGGGGGCTTTTAGCAAGATCAACTGCTACTTGTTTCTGCCTTTGGGTGGGCTGATCTTGTTTGTGAAAAAATAAATCAAGATTTAGATAAATAAATTTAAATCAAAATGTAATTCAAAATTGTAAAGCATATTTAAATTGAAATTTGAAGTATACCTGCTGGCCTTGAATCATCTCACGGGTATTGAAAAAACCAGTTGGGTCATTGCTATCAATGCCCAAATAATCTTCATCTAAATTTATATTGTTCAAAACTGATATGCCTGTTGCACTGGGCAAGCCACCGAGTGAGAGAGTTGGAATTCGAAAGGAGGAGGCAATGTTTAGTGTCCCACTAGGGGCCGGAGCAAGTGGCATGCATTTACCAATGTTCTTTTTCACTGTTCCTCTGGTTGGCATTTTAAAAATTATTGGTTGAGTGGGTGTCGGTGCCGCGGTTTGATCAGGACTGACATGTGCTGAAAAGTACAAGAAAAAAATGAAAAATAGGAAAACAATTCAAAAAGGCAAAAACTACGAAATTAAACGTACTATAGAAAAGTTGTACCTTCTTGTCGAGGGGTAGTTTTTCTCGGTGCTAAGGGTGGCCTTGTAGGAGTTGTATTCAGGGTTTGTTCAGAAGATATGAATGCATGCGACTGTATGGAGTGAGTTGGGGAAGAAGGTTGAGTTTCTGAAACAAGTGTATGTTCCAAAGTCCCTGCAATTCATCAATATTAAATGTTGTCAATTCATTTGGTTAAAATTTAAATTGAAAAATAAATATGCAACTTTGCAATTTGTAAATAATATATGAGAAGGTATTACTTCTCTGGTGTTTAACAAGTTCAAACTGTTGAGGGTTTGGAGAGGAGTGAGCTTCCATTTCAGATTGGGAGTCCCCCAAAGCCTCAGCGTGTTGTTGGCCTCTTCCTCTCGATAACGCCTTTTTTCGGGGAAGGGCTTCAATAAATCTTCTCTACAAAAAATTAACATTTAAGTGTTAATAACTGCTGCAGTGTAATGTCGAAAATTGAAATACAAACTAAATACTTTATACCTGTTGTTCTTCAAATGGAATTGACAACTTCATCAACTCCTCATCAGTGCAAGTAGGAATTTTTTTATCTTTTAAATTTAAAAGTGCCTCATAATAAAGGCCAAGGAGATAGTTTGTTGAATAAATGACAGGTTTTTCAGAAAGTTTTGAATTTGTTAGTTCAGTTCTTATTTTTTTGGATAGATAGGTGCACCAATCGAATTTTTGTTTTGAGATAGTGGCAACAATGTATGCAATTGCCCAATTCGGTATATCTGTTTGGCGACCCTGCAAAACAATTCTGGATTGAAAAAATGAAATAACTGCAGCAAGAAAGTGGTGTGCAATTGATTGTGTATCCACACCACGCCTGGATTTATTGACATGGGCTGCAAATGCGAAACAGTGAAAATTAGTATAAACATTGAAAATTGTATCAGAATAAAAAACTAGAATAAAAATATGAATTAAAACTAATTATACTTACAATCAACATGGAAACCGAACGTTGATTCGAGAAATTTCTTGTCTTCTTCCATGAGTGTTGCCTTGGTTAAAAAATTGGTAAATTTCTCAACGTAAGGCCCGTAAACCAATGGATGTCATTTGCTTCGATACTGAATTGGAACATTCGGCCATCATTCAGAGTCACATAAAAAAGGCCATCCTCTGAATTATAGGATGACAGAAGGTAATTCAAAATATCTGGATCTGTTTCGAAATGGGGCATATTAACGAGCCCTGTAAATTCACATGCATCCATCAAATCTTTATATTCTGAAGACATCTTTAAAATAGTATGGATGTGAGGGCATAAGGGATTCCTGTATATGATCTTGGCCAAGGATTGAATTGGATTCTCTTCTTGATTTTTTTCCCGAGCTTGCAGTTGGGAAGCATGTGAAGTTGACATTATAGTTGTGCTTGGATTCTCTTCTTTGACAATGATTGAGACCTGCAAAAATTCAAGAGCGGGAAGGTGTAAACGAGAAAATGACCATCGAAGGGTATTTATAGGGTAAATCGTGCGTCAATGGCCTTAGCTGACGCGCGTCAACTCATCCCGCTGACGCGACATCAATCGGATCTGTTGACGCACATCAACGAGATATTGTTTGATGTGCGCCAACAAGCTGAAGTTAACGTGCATCAACAACCCTTGTTGTCACGCGTCAGCTGATCCAGCTTGTCTCGCGTCAATGGTTCTATCGACGCATTTCAATCGGAGCCGTTTTCGCGTCGACCAGGACTATTGACACGCGCCAAATGGATCTGCGTTAACGCGTGACAATCGGGCATCGTTGATGCGCGCGCCAAGAGATTCAATTGACACGCGTCAATGGCTCCATCATGCCACGCATTAATTGATTCTATTGACATGTATCAACACGAGCTATCGACGCGCGCCAATAAAACTCGCTGACGCGTCGATGAGACTTGGTTGACGCGCAACAACTGGGTTCATTGACGCGCGTCAACAAAGACCATTGACGTTCTATTGACGTGCGTCAAGGATTGTTATTGACGTCTTGTTGTCACTCGTCAATGATGCAGCCAGGAAAAACCAGGTGAAAATTTGGTTTTGGAATACTGTCAAATTCGCCTTTCACTGAAACTGGTTCCGGGGATATTCGCCAGGTATTTTCTACCTACAATTTTATAGAGGTGTCTTAAAATGAACCCTGATATATATGTGTGTATATATGTAGATATGTATATGTATATAGATACATATACATATATACATATATAGATATGTATATATGTACATATGTATATGTACATACACACACATTATATATATATAGTTGGCGGTTTAGTTGATGGTTAAGATTTGAACATACATGTTATATTGATGTTTAAATTATATTTTCACCTATCAATCATGATGGTCATATTTTAAAAATGGTTGTATTTGACATCTAAAATGACTAAAAATGTCTAAACACCTTGCAAAATCCATCACCGGTTGGGAGAATTTGATCGATCACCATTATGGTGGTACTTTTCATTCTATTTTCCTTTTTCAAGGCCCTTTCCTTTACAGAAATTAGAGTATTATTTTGTAATAGTGTCATCAACAATTGATTCGCCACGTAGAACCTCCAAGTTAGATGCATCACATATGTTTTACCCAATAAATATGCTCATGTGTAATTATTTAAGATAAAGATTAGTAGGTTTGACATAATTCCAAAAATAAACTCATAATGATTTCTTCATCATTATTGATAACACATATCTTAACAAGTAGAATTCTCAAGCGTTTGACTTGCGTGATGAAATACTCAATTTGAGGTCTATTGATTGGACTAAGATCTCTAGGGTCATTTTCTAGTTGACATGCTTGAATCATACCATGCTTCCGAAAAATATTTTTCAAGATCATCCAAATTTCATAATGACCATATTGCCCCGAAAGTGAAACTTCAATTCCGGAGACACTTACTATCTTAGGATTCCTATAGCTTCATCATAATATTTTTTCCATTTGACCCATTTGATAAGGTTTTGAGGATAATATTCTTCACCAATTATAATTTGGTAGAGACCCTTATTTAGAAACACATTTTTCATATAGCCTTTCTAGCTAAAGTAATATCAATTTGTGTTGGTGTGAATTACATTTATGTTTTCCATTCTAGCCTAAAACTTGATATAGATTTTAAAAAATCCTATTTTTTAAAGGGTGTTTGGATTTAATTGTAAAAATGATCATCTTGATATGAGGAACATGTTCACAAATGGAATAATTTCCTAGAGGGAGAAACAATATTTTATCAAAATAAATAAATTGGATCTACATATCAAAATGACCGTCTAAACGAGACGATTGAAATGGTCTAGTCACTAAAAAGATGATTTTTGTTACACTTTTTTGATGTGGAAATGATGTTCTAGGTCCTTATTGGCAGTTTTTTTCATTCATAATATCCAAATTCCTCATGGTTTGAGAGGTAATTAAAAAACAAGTTTTATATAAAAGGTTTAAACCTTCTTAGTTTACTACCCTAAACTATAACCATGGAATTGTGTGAAAATCTACCAAATGTAGCTAGGATTGATTTTTTCCTAAACTAAAATAGAGAAACTATGTGCATTTCTATAAATGTACCCAATATTTATCTAAAATAACTAGGTTATTGTCTACTTGGTCTATAGATTCTATTGTATACTCATCTCATTCTTACATAGTGAGAACAATCCAATTTTTAAGGGTACTAACTATGGATGGTTCTAACATACCTATGTGTTCACATCCCCATTTTTTATTTCTAAATAAAATAACTTCTCAGGGTTAACGAATTATCGATGTATTGCATAGATCACCTGTTGGTGCTTAGAATTGTCTCACCCCATTTGTGCCCTTAAAAATTTATTGATTCACGGCCTCTATCATTTTATCCTTCCCCGTATTGTGTTTGGCCAGTCTTTGTTTCCATTTTAATCTGCTCTTGGGTCGAAGATCATGTGTGGGTCCATATTTGTCTCATGGTTCCTTTTTCCTCCGGAAAAGCTCGTATTTTGGGTCTCATGTGCTCCGTTCCTTCAAAATGCGTGTTTTCCTGTTTCCTCCATTTTCCACAGTCAAGATCTGTTGTCCTTGTTGTTTTTCCCTAAATAATAAAAAAGAAATGAGTTGATGTTTCCCTAAGGATCATATTTGAGCCTTGCAATAGTCTAAATTCTTTTTCCTTGAAGAAAACCTCATTTTCTGGCTCAAATGGACGCTTCTTTGTGTTTTACGATTTGACGGGCATTTCTTTCGGTCAAATTTGCATCATTCAGTCGACAGGGAAATGTGGCACCTCTTGGTTGGATGCGGATCAGCTTAATACTTCAGAAATTCCATGAAAAGCCTCATTTTTAAAATGTGTCCACGTGGAGGAACGACGCTCATTTGAGAATCAACTTTTTGGTTTGGCTTTAAAGTAGCATTGGGAGGAAACGTGGAGGGTTGGCAAGAAAGAGACATGTGGGGGCTTCACTGGGTTTCCCATACTTAGACAAATTTTAAAAGGTTTTTAGGAAGTCCAGGACACATGGAGGAACATCTCTTATTTAAAGATCTACTTTTGGGATTTTCCTTGGAGTAGCGCGCCAACAAGACACATGAAGGCTTTCACCGCTTTCCCATACTTAGAAATTTTTATGTAGATGGAAGCAGTTTGGGGAGACAGGATGCGTGGTGAGCCCGCACTTGTTTAGGGTCTTCAACTTGGGCGCCATTTAAGAGAAGCACCATGTGAACACGTGGGGCACTCCGCTCACTTTGCATTTTACTTAGACTTTTCAGCGGCCAAAAGGAAACTTCCTCGGAGCTTGACAAGTGGCACCTTCCGATGAGCTTCAAGCCTTCAAACAAATTTTTCCAGAGCAGGACACGTGGCGAGCCCCCACTTGTTTAAGGTATCAAATTTTTGGGACCACCTCAAGGTGTGCCATGGTGACATGTGGTAGTTTGAAAAGTCATAAGGGGGGGGAGGCGGACCATCGGAGGAAATTCAAACATATCGCCTCTTTGTTTCATAAAGGTTAAAATAGCAAAAATGTCCCGTGAGCCCGATGGGAAATAATCAATGTTTTGCCATGGTCAATGGTGGAGGTGCGGACCCATGGAGGAAAATTGGAAAATTTTCCTTTTGAGAAAAAAGAGTTAAAAGTAAAAGGAGAAGCATAGTTCCACTAGAACCCACATTGCAACACATGTCAAAAGTATTTCTCAAGGGTTGAGCTGCAGGGAAAACTTGGAAAATTTTCCTTTTCCAAAAGAGAGTCAAATGGCAAATTTTCTCCGCGTTTCTTTTAGGGCCCACCTCAGACACATGTCAAGCCCATTTTAGGAAGCGGAGGTGTGGAGAAAAATGGGAAAATTTTCCATTTTCTAAAAGGGTCAGAAAAGGTCAAAAGAAGCCCCCGAGCCTATTTTTACATCTTCCACGTGGACGACCCACATTCAAAATCAAATATCAACGGCTGTTGAGTGTCTAAATCTGATTTTCCCTCATTTTTTTGTAAAACTCCTGGGAGTGTGAGTCTTCATGATTTCTTGCTATTTTCTACATGAAAAATAGAGGAGCAAGTTAATTTTGATATCTAGAGTTTGGTGGGAGAGATCTGGAGATGTCTTTTGCCATTAAAATGGTTTGACTCTCAAGCCCAATCTAGTTTTCCATTTTTCTTCTCCTGAGCACGCAAGGGACCAAATTTTATTGATATGGGGTAGAAGTGGTTGGAGAATGGATGGAGGCGTGTTTTTCTTGAGAAAAGAGTTGAATACGGGAAGAAATCAAAGAGATTTTCCCTCGAGGACCTAAGGACTTCTACATATCTGATTCTGTGAATCACAAAAGAATCATGGTGAGCACTTTGGTGCATTTAATTTTTTTTTCTTTCGGGAGGAACGGCCTCTCGTTGGAAATGCTATAAAGGGCACAAATTCATCATGCAAATGGTTGGGAGTTTTGGAAAAATTAGGACTAATTTTCTCCAGAAGAGAAAGCTTGACAGAGCCCATCCATTTTGAGAAGTCATCTAGAGAAGCCTATATATCTCTGTTTGTTTCAAATTCGATCATGTCAAGGTGGTTGCAAGTGTACAGCCATTGAAAATCTTTGATATTGTTCGGAAACTTTCCTCATTGATAAATTTGTCAAAATTTGAGTTATTCTGTGTCAATCTTGATTAAAGTGTATTTATTTCATTTCGAATGCATACAGGTAGTTTTTCTTGTTTTTATTGCAATCTTGTACCAAAATATAGTCCAATCACACATGTCTCATTCCTTGTGATAGTTTAGTGGTATCTGCAATTTCATTTCTCAGAAGAGCCTTCATCTGGGAATGGGATAAACGGTTTAAAATCACTTTTATTTCATTTTGTTGATAGAGATTAGTTGTAAGCCTTTGGGTGTACCTCAGGCGTGACTTGGTTTAAATCTTGGTGCTTTATTGGGTCCTCTGACTCGAGCCTTTGTGACAGAATCCCACAGGTTGTGTGAAAGAGTGCTGATCTAGAGCCTCCACTGAAGCACATATTCTAGTTAAGGAAACAAGTTAACTTTTTGTGGCATTTTTTTGATTAAATCTTTCCATTTTACATAAGCTCTCAAGGATCTCGGTGAGTCAAGTCCATCCTGTCTCCTCCCACCAAAAAATCTATTTAAAACAAATAATCCTACCCATACTACACCCGTTTTTTTTCTCTCGTATACCCACACAAGACCAAAATCATTTTACTAAAATATGCAGTAACATATTAGGGTCTCGGATGTATTTAGAAACCTCGCGCCTTGTGAAAATATCTCCATGATCTGGAAGGTGACAACTCGTGAGAGTCGGATGTGGTGTGTTGATCATATTTTCCCCAAGGTCCTCTCTATAAAATATATTCAAAAGAAAGGTACTTGTATCTCCTTTCAAATAATAGAGGTTACACAATAGATTCTCTTACCTTGGTTGAAAGGCACAACCTAAAATAGTTAGGAAAAGATCACATCCTTTTGAGGTGCTTATCCATCTCTCCAAAATCCAAGTAACAAAGGGACAACTAGATTCCTCCTGGATATAAAATGACACACACTTATGATCTATCGGATCTAAGCTCCTGTTGAATCTATGTTGCTACTTGGTTTGAAAAGGAGAACAAATTTGGGTACCAACACTAACGACATCATTTGCGGGGAGATTTTGAAATTTGTTGAGAACCGATTTGTTCATTGAGATTACAGTTCACATTCAAACCCTAGTAAAGCACTTCTTGTATGCTCCAAGTGTTGTATGCAACTTCTCCAGTTTCATAAGTTTTGAAATGGTATTTATTGATAAATTTTGGTAAAGAAAGGTCAGATTTTTTCATTTCCAGTTTCTAGTGTTGTGACACTTTTACGTAACATTTTTAGTGCATTTGCACAACTAAGGTGAAAATCCTTAGTGGCGACTCCCTGTTGATTTGATTCTGATAAGGACCAGTGTCTTAAACCTCTGTCAAGTAAGAATTGTTACTAATATTTGCAAAGCTGGAAGGAAGAAGATCTTTCTTTGCTAGGGATCCTGCTAGGACATTGTTTCCAGAGCTAGGAAAAGAAAATCAGAAGGAAGAAAATCTTGGAGAGTTGTGGGAGAAAAATAGATAAGAAGAGGGATCACCATTGATGAAAGTGAACAGCCTATCATTGAAGATTGCCATTCAAGTGACTCTGAATCAAGTAGCCTCTTTATGGAATTGAATTCTCTAGCTGGGGAAGGGCCTTCATTTTATTTTGAAAGATTTACTTCACATTCTGCACCTGTCTTTTCTGAAGTAGATAGGGATTTCCAAGAAGTAAGGCCTTTGGGGGATCTCCATTTTGAAAACTACACTCATGTGTTCCAAGGACCCTCTGCCCCTCATCAATTTTTCACCCCTCCAAGATCACCTCCTTAAATCAATATGGCTCAACCCAGACCTCCATTTATTGTAAACACCTTTGGACCTATAAATTTTGTGGGAATGGCTGGTTATCCAAATGCAGTACCTCAAGATGTAAGGAATAGACTTCCTAAGTTCCAGGAAACAATGCCATAACTGGTGACCAACATCTAAAGCTCTTCCTCAATATGATGGAAGATTTTGAGATTGAACATGAAGATGTGTACATCAAGTTGTTTGTCCACACTTTAGAGGAGGATGCAAGGGACTAGTACAAAGCATTTCCAGATAACTCTATTGACTCTTGGGATGAGATGAGTAATGCATTCATATTACAATATGGTGATAGGACTGACCCTAGGTTTCTTCTATCATAATTTGAAAATATCAAGGAGAATCCCAATGATTCAGTACATGAATTCAATACAAAGTTCAATAAGACCTTGAGGATATTACTTGTTAGGATGAGCCCATGTGATGAGTCATGTTTGATCAAATATACTGATGCATTTGATAAAAATTCTGCTTACTACTTGAGGGAAAAGAACCCTACCAACTTGAGTCAAACATTCATCATGGCCCTACAAATAGAGAATAATATCAAGGCAATTGGGAAACCTCCAAATAGGGAAGGTGTAAATTTGGTTAACCCAGAAAAGCCTCAGACAAATAAGGGTGCTAATTTGGAAGAGGTTGTGAAAACTTTGGCAGGGGCTGTCAAGGAGATCTCCTACAAGCTAGCCCGAGCAGAGAAGGGAATTGGGAAAAGCTCACAAGGTCAGCATAAGTAGTAAGGCCAAGACAAATTTACAAATCATCAAAGAATTGATGACAGAGGCAAAGGAGCTGTTGGATTTGGGAATAGGTAGCCTCAAGGAAGAGAAAGTAGAATGGTACCGATCCTTTGGTTGCAAGAGTTCTTTGTGGTGGAAGAGACATAAGTCATTGATTGGTGTGACAGATGTTTCATGCCCCATGCTCCTTGTGAAGAAGATCAACAAGAAGAAAATGCAAATGATGATAAGAGTGATGATGATGTTTACATGATGGGATGCTCCACTAGCTCACAACAAAGGGCAACCTCAATTGAGGTGATAAGTTCCAGAACTGCTGCCACTTTTTGGGACTGCATTCATAGAGTACATATTCTCCCTCCCTCTCATACTTTAGAAGTAGATAATGTACAAGCTTTTGAATTTCCCAATAATGAATTTGAATATTTAAGGGCTTTAATGATAAAAAAGTATGATGGAGGATAGGAAATTATTAATGAATGTTGTTTTGGCTCAAGAGAAGGAATATAACACAAGAAGTAAGGATGTCAAAGGGCGGGGCCTCAGGCCAAGCTAAAATATTCCTTACTTTCTGACATTTCTAAAGAGGCTCTTAGGAAAGATCCATTTGCCAAAAGCCCTGCAGTTCCAAGAAAAAATCATACCCCTCCTTATGCTCAAGCTATCAAGAATCTTGTGCCACCCAATGAATGTATCAGCTTTCCTTCCAATACTACCTTACCCAAGAATGTCCCATATGACATTGCCCAAGTTTTGAGTCAAATCAAATTCTTTGTTCCAATTGTTGAGTTGCTTAGGATTCTTGAGCACAAGAGGAGAGCATTTGAATACTTGGGATTGAGTGAAGAGAAGACAACCCTAGGAAGAAATGTGAACATTGTGGAGAATCCTCTAGTCATTGAAGAGTCTGAGACACCATCAAGCATCAGAAGAGCTAGCTAAACCACCTGAGGTTTATTTGGGGACATCTTTGGTAGACTCTCAACTGAATGTGGATCCATTCTTCACTACTTTGATCATCAAGGATAGGCTGCTCCATAACTACATGTTTGACTCAGGGGCATCATGTAATGTCATGCCTTTGGAGGTCATGAATGAGCTGAATATTAAGGTAACAACAACATATGGGAAGTGCACTGCCATGGACTCTAGAGAGGTTCCAGTAGTGGGATGTGTGAAGGGTTTGGTGGTGCAGCTTGTAGCCTACCTAGGTAAAAATTTAAAGCTTGATGTTGTCATAGTTGATTGCCCAGCCAAGTGGGGTATGTTATTGTCAAGAAAATGGGCTGCAAGTGTTGGTGGTAGTGTCCAAATGGACATGTCTTATGCCACCATCCTAGTTGAGGGAAACCTTGTCAGGTTATATGGGGAGAAGAAAATGTTGCACCTTATTGAGGATCCCAACAATGTGTCCTATGAAGTATTGTATACAAATGTTGATGCTGACAACTTTGTGGGATTTGCTGATGGAAAAGAGCACAAGATTGAGGATTCTAAGTGTCTTGAGTAGGCAGGCTCTCCTTGGACTTTATTGTTTGATGGAGCTTGCTCCAAATTTGGAAATGGTGCGGTCTGTCCTAATTTCTCCAAGCCAGGAAAGGTTTGTTTTTTCCTTTAAGCTTAACTTTGAGTGTACTAACAATATTGCTGAGTATGAGGCATTGTTGTTAGGTTTAAGAATTGCTTGGAAGTATGGTGTCAGGGAAATCATTGTCAAAGGAGACTCAGAGTTAGTTATCAAGCAAGTCAGAAAATTGTATGCCATAAAGAATCAATGACTAAAATAGTACAAGCATGTAGTTTGGGACTTCATTGAGATGTTTGACTCCTTCAACATTGTGCATCATGACAGAAGGTTCAATGACTTGGAAGATAGGCTTGCAGTGTTGGGTTATCTCTTTGACAACTGTACAAAATCCCCTTATTATGAATATGAGGTGGAGGTATTGACAAGACCCTCTGTCCCTGACAATATAAAACATTGGTAGGTTTTTGATGATGAGGCTCAGGTTAGAAGGTTCCTGCAAAACAATGGAGAGTTTTTTGATCAAAACATTGATTGGGAGCCAATGGTCTATACAACAAAGGGGAAGGAAACCTTATTTGGAAAAGGCATCATCCAGCTAAAGACCAACACCATTCCTAGAGGGCTGGTTGCTCTTGAATCAAATTTTGATAATGTTGACTGCATTATTAATAGGCATATGGCAGCCTCGAGGGATGTTGAGGAGCATGACCTTGGCATGAAGGAGAAACCAAGGAAGATTTGGTTGGGTAGCAGTCTCAGCAAAGATGAAAAGCAGTCATACATCCAGTTGTTAAAGAAATACCAAGATTGCATGGCTTGGACCTATTTTGAGCTCAAAGCATACAGAGAAGACTGTTCCAACATGATATTCCCTTAGATGCCCAATGCAAAACCCTTTAGGTAGAAGCAGAGGCCAATTAATCCTCTATTATCTCTCAAAATGCAAGAGGAGATGAAGAAGCTAAGGGATGGAGGAATTATCTAGCCCACAAGGTATTCTTCTTGGGTTGCCAACCTAGTGCCAATAAGAAAGAAGAATGGTGACATCAGGTTGTGTGTGGACTTCAGGAATCTAAACAAGGCCTCAATGAAGGACAACTATCCTTTACCTAACATGGAGCACATGCTGCAGTTGGTGACTGGTTCTGAGTTGCTTTCTACTTTAGATGGCTTCTCTGGTTATAATCAAGTCATGGTAAAAGAATCAGAAAGGATCAAGATAGCCTTCACTACTCCATGGGGAACATATGTATATGTTAGGATGCCCTTTGGTCTGATGAATGCTGGAGCCACTTTTCAGAGAGCAATGGATGTTGCTTTTTCTAGTTACATCAATGACTTTATTGTTGTTTACCAAGATGATGTAACAGTGTTTTCAAGAAGGAGAAGTGACCATTTGCTGCACTTAGAGAAGATGCTGATCAGATGTAGGGAATATGGCATCTCACTCAATCTAAAGAAATGCCATTTTGGAGTGCAGAAGGCAAAATTTCTTGGTCACATTGTGTCACAAGAAGGAGTGATGATTGATCCAGAAAGAGTGGAGGCCATCAACAAAGTCCCAATTCCAAGAACCAAAAAAGGAATTTAGTCCTTCTTTAGGTAGATAAACTTCATTAGAAGGTTTATATCAAACTTTTCTAAGTTGACTATCCCAATCACTTCCATGTTAAAGAAGGATCAGATCATCAAATGGGAAGAGGTTGCCATCCAAGATTTCAATGGAATCAAAGAGGCATTGAAGCATGCCCCTATTTTAGCAGCCCCAGATTACAAGAAACCTTTCCAGCTATTTTCTTTCACTTCAGAAAACACTATTGCTTTTGTCTTGCTACAGAAGGATGATGAAGGGGATGAGAGGCCCATTTCCTTTTTAGTAAGGCTTTGCAAGGAGCAGAACTAAAATACACCATCATGGAAAAGCAGGCATTTTCCTTGGTCAAAGCAACAAAGGTTTTCAAGCCTTATATTTTAAGTTCAAAAGTTGTTGCTTATGTTCCCCATACCATGGTAAAAGACATCCGTCGAGAGATGGAAGTCTCAAGTAAAAGATGTAGATGGGTGAACAAATTGCAAGAGTATGATATGGACATCCAAACCACGAAGTTGGTGAGAGGTTTAGGGTTAGCTAAGCTCATGGCTAAGAGCAACTTGCAGACCATTGAGGTAAATGAGATTGAGGAAGAAAGGGTAGCTATTTTTGAAAGATTGATGAGTTCGAATGGTACAAGGATGTGATGTTCTATCTCAAACACTTAAACTGCCTTGAGCATTTGAATAAGAACTAGAAAAGAGCTCTTAAGTTGGCTTCCCATAAATATGTCATTACTAATTTTGGGTTGGCATGGAAGAACCCAAAGGGAGTCCTCTTAAGATGCATCACTAAAGATAAAGCCCCAAAATAATTGTTGATCTCCATAGAGGAGTTTGTGGGGGAATTTTTCTACAAGAGTCACAACACATAAGATCCTAAGGGCTGGTTATTGGTGGCCAAATCTTTTCAAGGATGCAACCATGTTGGTCAGAAGATGTTATAGTTTCAGCGTTTATCCGGGAAGGTGAAGCCTTCAAGATCCCTACCTTTGCAATCAGATCAATTGAAGCCCCATTTAAGCAATGGGGAATGGACTTCATTGGTGATATTTCAGACCCTTCAAGTGCTGGCCATAAGTGGATTCTTGTAGCCACTGATTACTTTACCAAGTGGGTGGAAGCAATCCCCACCAAGAAGGCTACACACCAAGTTGTCATGGATTTTGTGCTAAACAATATTATTTGTAGGTTTGGAGTACCAGTCAAAATCATAGCTAATAATGCCATGAGTTTTAGGGCTAGACCTCTAGTGACAATGTGTAAAGGATATGGGATCAATTTTACATTTTCCTCTAATTATAATCCCCAAGGAAATGGACAAGTTGAGTCTAGTAATAAGAATTTGCTAAATATTATCAGAAGAACCTTGGAGTTGAATAAGAGAAAATGGGGTGAATAACTAAAGTTTGTTGTCTGGGCTGATAGGATCACTATCAAAAGAGCCACTGGAAAGAGTCCATTTGAGTTGGTATATGGGACTCAGGCCCTATTGCCCCTGCATATGCAATTATCTTCATATCAATTCATTCAACAACTGGAAGATCAAGAAGTGAGTCCTCATGATGCCCACATCAACTAGATTGTTGAGCTTGATGAAGAGAGGAGGGCATCTCACCAAAGGCATATAAAGTTCAAAGAAAATCTAAAGAAACTGTTTGACAAGAAGGTCACTCCTAGAGCCTTCAATATTGGAGATCTTATGCTATTATGGGATAGCAGGCATGAGGATAAGGGAAAGCATGGCAAGTTTGATTCATTTTGAATGGGCCCTTACTCCATTGACATCAGAATTGGTGAACACACCTTCTTCCTAAAGGATATAGATGGTGAATTTCTCGAACTGCCTGTTAATGGAAAGCATTTGAAGCATTTCTTGGATTGATTCCTTTGAATCAAGGTAAACACCTCTTGTATAGTGTATAGTCGTTGTTTGTTTCATGTTTTGTGTTTTGGTTCATCGTGGTCCTTGGTGACTTGTTTTGCTGGATTATTTGTTTTTTTTTCGAGATGGCTTCATTTCTCTACTCTGCGAGCTAACTCCCTACCCAATGGATATTTTGGCACTTGGTCTACTATTGTTCTTATGGCACTTGCAGGGAGTGCCCATCCCCGAGTCGAGCCAATGTTGGTGCTCAGAATTGTCTTGCCCCATTTGTGCCCTTGAAAATTTATTAATTCATGGCCTCTGTCATTTTATCCTTCCTCGTATTGTGTTTGACAGTCTTTGTTTCCATTTTAATTTGCTTCTGGGTCAAGGATCATGTGTGGGTCCATATTTGTCTCATGGTTCCTTTGTTCCTTTGGAAAAGCTTTGTATTTTGAGTCTCCCGTGCTCTGTTCCTTCAAAACTCGTGTTTTCCCGTTTCCTCCATTTTCCATAGTCAAGATATGTTGTCCTTGCCATTTTACCCTAAATACTCAAAGAGAAATGAGTTGATGTGTCCCTAAGGATCGTGTTTGAGCCTTGCAATAGTCTAAATTCTCTATCCTTGAAGAAAACCTCATTTTCTGGCTCAAATGGATTGTTTCTCTGTGTTTTATGATTTGTGGGTATTTCTTCCAAAGTCAAATTTACATCATTCAGTCAACAGGGAAACATGACACCTCTTGGTTGGATGCGGATCAACTTAATACTTCATAAATTCCATGAAAAGCCTCATTTTAAAAATGTGTCCACGTGGAGGAATGGCGCTCATTTGAGAATCAAATTTTTGGTTTGGCTTTGAAGTAGCAAGACCGGAGGACACGTGGAGGGTTGGAAAGAAAGAGACATGTGGGGGCTTCGATAGGTTTCCCATACTTAGAAAAAATTCAAAATGTTTTGGGAAGCCCAAGACACGTGGAGGAACAATGCTCATTTGAAGATCTACTTTTGGGCTTTACTTGGAGCAGGCGTTGACATGACACGTGAAGG
Organism: Taxus wallichiana var. yunnanensis; assembly: GCA_018340775.1. Lineage (NCBI taxonomy): Eukaryota > Viridiplantae > Streptophyta > Pinopsida > Cupressales > Taxaceae > Taxus > Taxus wallichiana. Next base: position 305,739,651 of record CM031239.1, on the reverse strand, counting down.
TTTCCACCGCTTCCCATACTTAGAAATTTTTTTATGCAGATGGAAGCATTTTTGTGGAACAGAATGCGTGGTGATCCGTGCTTGTTCGGTGGTCTTCAACTTGGGCACCATCTAAGAGAAGTGCCATGCGGACACATGGGGCACTCTCGCTCACTTTGCATTTTACTTAGACTTTTCAACGGCCAAAAGGAGACTTCCTTGGAGCTTGACAAGTGGTGCCTTCCGCTAAGCTTCGAGCCTTCAAACAAATTTTTCCGGAGAAGGACACGTGGTGAGCCCGCGCTTGTTCAAGGTATCAAATTTTTGGGACCGCCTCAAGGTGTGCCATGGTGACACGTGGTAGTTTGAAAGGTCATAAGGGGCGAGGAGGTGGACCATCAGAGGCAATTCAAAATTTTTGCCTCTTTGCTTTATAAAGGTTAAAATAGCAAAAAGGTCCGTGAGCCTCGATGGAAAATAGTCAATGTTTTTCCCGGTCAAGCGGTGGAGGTGCAAACCCTCGAAGGAAAATTGGAAAATTTTCCTTTTGAGAAAAAAGACTTAAAAGAAAAAGGGGAAGCGTAGTTCCACTGGGACCCACATTGGGACACGTGTCAAAAGTATTTCTCAAGGGTGGAGTTGCAAGGAAAACTTGGAAAATTTTCCTTTTCCAAAAGAGAGTCAAATGGTAGAATTTCTTTACGTTTCTTTTGGGGCCCACCTCAGGATACGTTTGTGCCCATTTTCGAAGCGGAGGTGTGGAGCAAAATGGGAAAATTTTCCATTTTCTAAAAGGGTCAAAAAAGGTCAAAGGAAGCCCCGAGCCTCATTTTTGCATCTTCCGCGTGGACGACCCACATTTAAAATCAAAGATAAACGGATGCGGAGCATCTAAATCTGATTTTCCCTCCATTTTTTTGTAGAAACTTCTAGGAGTACGAGTCTTCATGATTTCTTGCTATTTTCTACACGCCAAATAGAGGAGTGAGTTAATTTTGATATCTAGAGTTTGGTGGGAGAGATTTGGAGAAAATTTTCGCCATTAAAATGGTTTGAATCTCAATCCTGATCTAGTTTTCTGTTTTCCTTCTCCTAAGCACGTCAGGGACCATATTTGATTGATATGGGGTGGAAGTGGTTAGCGAATGGAAGGAGGCATGTTTTCCCCAAGAAAGGAGTTGAATGCGGGAAGAAATCGAAGATATTTTCCCTCGAGCACCTAGAGACTTTTACAGATTTGATTCTATGAATCACGAAAGAATCATGGCGAGCACTGGTGCATTTAAAGTTTTTGTCTTTTGGGAGGAAGGGGCTCTGTTGGAAATGCTATAAAGGGCACGAATTCATCATGCAAATGGTTGGGAGTTTTGGAAAGATCAGGACTAATTTTCTCCAACAGAAAAAGCTTGACAGAGCCCATCCATTTTGAGAAGTCATCTAGAGAAGCTGTATATCTCTCTTTGTGTAAAATTTGATTGTGTCAAGGTGGTTTCAAGTGTACAACCATTGAAAAGATTTGAGATTGTTTTGGAAACTTTCCCTTGTTGATAAATTTGATCAAACTTTGAGTTATTCTGTGTCAATCTTGAGTAAAGTGTATTTATTTCATTTCTGAATGCATACGGGTAGTTTTTCTTGTTTCTATTGCAATCTTGTACCAAAATATAGTCCAATCACACATGTCTTAGTCCTTGTGATAGTTTAGTGGCATCTGCAATTTCATTTCTCAGAAGATCCTTCATCTGGGAATGGGATAAACGGTTTAAAATCACTTTTCTTTCATTTTTTTGATAGAGATTATCTATAAGCCTCTAGGTGTACCTCAGGCGTGACTTGGTTTAAATCTTGGTGCTTTATTGGGTCCTTTGACTTGAGCTTCGTGACAGAATCCCACAAGTTGTGTGAAAGAGTGTTAATTTGGGCCTCCATTGAAGCACATATTCTAGTTGAGGAAACAAGTTAACCTTTTGTGGCATTTTGTTGATTGAATCTTTCCATTTTGCATAAGCTCTCAAGGATCTAGTGAGTCAAGTCCTGTCTCCCCTCCCACAAAAAAATCTATTTAAAACAACTAATCCTGCCCATACTACACCTATTTTTTGCTCTGTATACCCACACAAGACCAAAATCAATTTACTCAAATATGCGAGTAAGCAGATAAGGGTCTCAGATGTCTTTAGTAACCTTTGCCTTGTTGTGAAAATATCTCCATGATCTGGAAGTGACAACTCGTGAGAGTCAGATCTAGTGTGTTGATCATATTTTCCCCAAGGCCCTCTCTATAAAATTTATGCAAAAGAAAGGTACATGTATCTCCTTTCAAATAACAGAGGTTACACAATAGGTTATCTTACCTTGGTTGAAAGGCACAACCTAAAATAGTTAGGATAAGATCACATCCTTTTGAGGTGTTATCCATGTCTCCAAAAATCCAAGTAACAAAGGGACAACTAGATTCCTCCTCGGCTACAAAATGACATACACTTATGATCTATTTGCCTCTAAGCTCCCTGTTGAATCTGTGTTGCTGCTTGGTTTGAAAAGGAGAACAAATTTTGGTACCAACATCACCAACAAATTCATATAATAAAATGTTTCCTAAACCGTAGGTATTTTCGATATTCCAAAGGTATGTGGAAGCTAAAAACTATAAATAATGTTTTATGAGGCTTAGGAAATCTGGTGAAATGCTTGTTACCTCACTTTACACATATTCACATGCTTAGCTATGATAGTTCCTATGATTGTTTAAAACCCCTAAATAAATACTTAAAAAACAACTCCAACCTTTAGTATCCCACTAATTTTATCAATTCCTGATAACCAAGATTCACTAATGGAGAGATGAGAGCATATGGTGGGTAATTGAAGTAGGCCACTAAAAATAATATTGAAGTTAGGAAGGTAAAGTAAATCCACAAACAAAATTGGAAAATCTAATATTATATTTAAATACTTTCATCCTGAAATCAATAAATAAATACAAGCTCCATAAAAACATGATGTTAGCGATGAATATATCTAATAATATTTGATACCATGTTAGAATTATGGACACATTATACGATCAATGAAATACCTTAATGATATCACCCATATCCATGTAATAAAGTACATAAAGAAACAACACGATTTATCCATGTAGTATTAAGTTATCTCTTTAGATTGAAATCTTTCACATAAATTCACAAGTTGTGGTACCCTAAATTTTTAAGGCACTTTGAAACTTTTTTTTGGCACTTTTACAAACACTTGGCATTTAAATACATATGTGACATTATTTATACATATAACATCATTTCAAACACCCTTTAATCAACTAAGTGGTTCATATTCTCCAGTTCAACATTATCAAAACCATATTAGTCACTATAAAAGTTAACTTACACTTTATATAAGCATCATAAGTCTTGTAGTTTTGAGTTTCATGACCTCATGATGGGTTTGTGGTCCCTAGATATTTTATTACCAAATCTATCCAATAGTCATGAAAACATCCTTTGCCAATCCAATGGTCATAATTTCAAATGGGTAACTTATCTTAGTCGACCTTATCATGATTTTATGGTTAGTTGAGTAGGAAACCTAATGAGATGTCTTTTATTTAAATAAATGAACATGAATCCATGTAAACCACATGGATTTAACTTCACTCCTTGGAGATCATTACACACAAAGAGAATATTCTTTCTAAATATTCCATGAGCAATCTAAGATTAGTCAATAATTTTTTTGAAGAATCCTTGAAATATATATGTACATGCCATTAAGTTCTAAATTAAAATAAAGTGTTTCATTGTAAGTTAATTATTAAGTATTTCTAATTGCATATAATTATATGGGATTGGGAGAACTATGTGGATTTAGGACCTATTTAGAGTGTTGTTATATAGGAAATGCTCAACAATCATGGAATGGTTTGGGTTAGTCCAAACCAATATGCCAACTCCTTTTAAAGGTCTCTAGTATTAAAAATAATAAAAATTAGGGTTTGGAAAAAGAAGAAGGAATTTTAGCTCTATCATATATCATCACAACAATCTAGACTCACATAAAAAATGTCATATCAAGGAAAACCTACATCGAGAATCCAAAATTCATCCAATCTACATTACACACATTCTTAACTCCCAGATAAATTTAGTTCCAATATAGTACGAGATAGGTAAGTTTGGAACCGAATCTATCTTACATTGTTGAACCCATCTAGATCATGGTTTCATGTTATGATTTCTCGTGAGCACCTTGATGATTCTCATCCCAAATTCTGGACACAATGTTTCATCTTCTATAATCCTTACTTGGTGATTTCATTTCATTTCCATTTCTTGATCAATGTTTTCTTGTTATTAGAGTGATCAAATTATTCTAAACACATAACTTCACATAAATGAGGGTGTATTAAGACTTATACTTAATAGAATTTGAATTATCTTCCATAATTCAATTTAATTTTGCTTTGGTATAATTTTAATAAAATATGTTTGTGAATTCGATAGTTTCATGGAATCCAAAACCTATGATTTTATTTTTCACTAATTAGGATTTAAGCCTTTAACTTAGTTATACTAGATTACTTTTCTTTGATCCAAATCACATAATAAAAACTTTAATGTAAAAGAATTATATTATTGATCTTATATGCACACCTCACGTATTGGAATCTAAAATGTTTCCCATAACTACTCGAGGGAATGATCACTCATGGATCCATTTTATCATTCTCTCCCTTTAGGATCCGGTATCACCTAGATTTTATACCTTGATAGAGAATGGTGTGTGTACTCTATCTCCAGTTGACAAAATTGTAACACCTCAAGGCTGTGGGTAACCTATGTCCGAGGTGAACCTCAGAGAGGGTTTGTTCGCTTGTGAACCACCAAAAACTAAAACATGACAAGGAAAAGGGAGAAGGAATGCTAGAAAAGAGAAATAAGGGTGATACATCAATAATTTAACACATGCATGTACTTCTGCACATAGAGAAATCAAAGATCCACACACCTACATAGCTGTAAAATATTTTGTAAAATTAATTCAAAGGTTTAGGAGAAAAGGACAATGGTAGAGGGAGTAAATTCCAAACTAAGGTAATATAATACCCTATTAAACACAATGAAAACTCATAAATCCAACAATATGAGAGGGAAAACGGATTGTATTACTTAGAGGTGTAAGTACAAAGCTAGGATTACAATAACAAAATAGCCCAAGTATGTGTCTTGTTGGTGCCCTATCTAGTTCCTTAGATTGAGATGGTATTTTTTATAGACTCCCCATTTATTTAACTAATTTTTGTGCTTCATATTGTTCTTCGTGCTTTAAATATTGGTCTAAGTCAAGGAGAAGCCTCAATCTATAATATGTCTCGTGCCTTTGAAAGATAAAAGAAAATATTCAACAAAAATGTCAGGGGATTGGTTTAATGGTCTAGTTAATCAAATTATTAAATCTTAAGGATTGTGTGTGATCAAGATAAGTCTTTATCTTTCAAGAAGAACTTGCAATCAAAAAAATGATCCAAACTACTCCATAAAACCGAAGCTATGAAGAATCAAATGCATGCAAATTGACCACAAAATATAAAGCTGCAAGATCGCTTAAAAAACTTGGTTAAAATGGAATTATCCATTTTAAAAATCCTGGGATGTTTAAACAACCATCAATTTCCTCCTTCCAAAATCCCTAGTCGTTCAAATTTGAAACCCATGGGAGAATAGTTTTAAAAGCTTTGGCGGGTTACTTTTAAAAAGTCTCTTGACGTACATTTAGCCATCGGCCCAATGCCAAAAATCAATAGGTCCACCCAACGGAAGATCAATGATCAAAGAAGGGGCCACATGGTAGGATTTTGGATCTCCTCAAAGATTTTTGGCTCCGCAGACCTCAAGTCCCCGGATTAAATTGTGTTAGATGATTCTATCGTGTCCAGGCGGGTGGTCAAGGCAAGTCAAAGGACACACAATAGATGAAGGTGAAGATAGATGTTGGAACATCAATTATCAAATAAAGGAAACATGTCAACATTCTGAAACTCTTCAAGAAGATGGGCTCCGGTGGACCTCAAGCCTTTGGAATGAGCTTAAATTCATTAAATTTTTAGGTCCATATTTAGATTGAATGCGTGATAGAACAAGTAAATTAGTGGTGGAATCAAAAGGTGACACACGACGTAAGATTAAATCCCAAAGTTGGACATGTGTCACCATTCCGGCTAACTTCTATGAAAATGCATTACATAGACCTCAAGTCCGTGAAATAAACTAAGCTCAATAATAGTATCAGATTGCATAGACCTCAAATCTAAAAAAATAAACCGAGCTCAATAATGCTTTGGGTCCAAAATTCAAGTACCATCAAGTTGAGGATACGTGGCAACATTTTTCATGAGGTCCAAAAATGTCTAAGTCATTCTAGTAGAAATTTACAACTCGAAGGTGCAACTAATGAAATATGAACACATGGATATGTGGAGATTTTATATTGGCTTATGTTTCACGGAAAATAGAAGGGGCTATCAAACAGACTAGCATGAGAAGTAGCATGGAGATTCCCTATTGGATCATGTTTCGTAGAGGTTAGTAAAGGTTCTCAACATAACTAAAATGGTCTAACACTTTGAAGGTGCGTGGAGCTTCCTAATTAGTTTATCTTTGTCGGACCATTGCAAAATAGTGTATATTTTGCAATAGTTCAGTCTTGTTGTAAAATCCTAAAGGCAACATCACTTTTGAATATTTTTTTATCCTTCAAGGGTTTTTTGGGTGTATGGAACAAATATAGCAATTTCTCTATCTCAGCTCTAGCTCCATGATTTGTAGTTATGATTGTGAAGATTGTAGAAAACATTTTTGTTAATTGAGTATCAATTTGAATGTAAATGTTATTTCACAAACCGTGTTAACTTGATTTTTCTTTTCAAACATCATAGTTACAAATGGATTCTTTCCATGGGAACATTAAGATGCTAAATTCATAAAAAAATACCTTCCCCCTCCAAATATCAATTAAAAACAACCATTTATCTTCATGCATAATTAAGCATATCATACCGCAAAACCATACATATTCTTATTCGTAAATTGGGCTTAAAATTTTTCTATTACCCAAGAAGCTTTGCCAAAACTCCCACCAAGTCTCGTGATCCAATATCATTTAAAATAATAATTGCTCAATGTTGTTATGCAACAAAATATCCGAAGTTATTCATTATCTATCTTTTGATCGGTATTTGTTTATCAAGTACTTACAATAATTGCATGACAACTCTTTTGAGATAATTATTGTATGTGCAGATACACTTGCTTCAAATTAAGCTACACCAACCATAGAGGAAACCAAGCCATGAAATATTTTCCTTTATTCGATTCCCAACTAGGTCCTCTCACATTGGTCCAGAAAAAGCCAAAAGTAATGTGGTCAAGCCATCCCCTTTGTGAAGGTGCCTCCTAATCACCTCCCTGATTTGAGTCATTGAGTTGAGTGTTGAAAAGTCCCCGGATATCAATGACATAACTTTTCATTTGTTAATCGTTCTCAAATCCAACCCACTCAAGGTTAGCTACTCATTCTTTCGGGGTGCTATTTTTGGAGCCAACATGTCCGATACATATCTTTTACAAAAATCTACCTATGTGGACTGCTACATCTAAAAACAACCCTATCTACATGAAAATTTTATTTTATTTAACTTATTCCTCAAAGCATGTGGTGCATGGGTAGCATGCATACTTATTTTATCATTTAAAATCCTCCTTATCCCGCCTGTTGGTGCTAACACTATTTGGAGTAGCAGTATTCATGAATTTTAATAAATAAATCCCTCCTTTATTATGGTGCGAGACCATCCTATCTTGTTGCATGCCTTTTATTTAAATAATTTCTTTCTCCCATCTTTGCATGGGTTGTTATGCATGGGACTATCCTATTTCTTTTATTTTCTTTCTTTCTTTCTTTTGGGTTGTTGCACCATATCTAGAAGTCGATCGCGCTATTGTTTTTGGATGCCTATTTTCTTCTTTCCCTTCACCTTGATGCCATATCTAGAAGTCAGCATGCTAAACTTAGAACAAGAGCTACTTTCTTGTCCATTCATGATTTCTATTTTTAGCATACACCTCTTAAAATTATAACAACATCATGTTCCGTTTTAATCAAAAACTCCTGAAAATATGATCTTTTATTTCTAGATCCTTCATGCACAATCCTTGTGTTCTCCCTTTAGCGCATAGAGTTCTATTTTGGCCAATTCACTCTATTTTTAGAAAAAACTAAAAAGTATCCAATCTTCTAGTTTTATCCAATTTCTATTTTTATCACACATTCTTTTTAGCCAAGCTAAAAATAGCCAATTTTCTCGAAAATAACCACTTGCTATTTTTGGCAATTTTGCATGAAAAATATGGTAAAATTTTGGTGATATCACATGATGTTTTTCCGCTAAACAAAGAGATTAGTAGCCTTCTACATCCATTGGGCTATGGAGTCACATACCTCTGTCAATAACTTGTATCCTCTAAAACAAAATAACTAAAATACCCTCTCCAACAAAAGGAAAACATGTGCATACAAACACTTCTTGGAAAGAAAACAAACTAAGAAAAGTGGAAAGACAATGTGCATGCAAGCACTTATTATGCAAGAAAAAAACCTAGCATACTCTTAATCTAAACAAGGAGAAATGAAGCTAGAAAAAACCAAATACTAGTTGGGAGAACTAACTTTTTATTCTTAGAAATTATGTCCATGAGATCAATTTTGTAACTAGATTACTTGGTATAAGTACAGACATAGCTAGCACCATTGATTTGCTCAAACTATCAGCCCTAGAAAATAATAAACACCTCTATAGGATCTGCACTTACTTTTTGGAGATGTTGAGGCTTATTTTTATATCTTGAAGCTCTTTCTTATGCTTTGAAATGAGCACAACTGTTGACAACACATTTTTTGGCTCTAAACTAGCCAAATAACTGATTGGAAATGGTTTTCTCATAGCTAATAGATTGATCTTTCTGATCTACCCCTCTTTTCTCTGTGTAATCTCATCATTTAGAGTACTTGAGGCATTTCCCTAATCATATTAGATGTCCTGGAAATTGATATGAAACATTTCCTACCTCTTCCTTTGCAAACAACCTCATATTTGGCCCTTTTTCAATCTCGAAAGAAGGTTTAAGAAAAAGATAATATTTATTGAAGAAGATAGATGATGGAGGTAGAATACTTACGATTTAAATTGGATCTTCCTCATCATTAGAATCTTTAAAGTATGATAAAACCTCATCCTCTTTAATGTTCATGCTTGAGGAAAACTCTTTTGAGTTTAAATTTCTTTGTTGATTTCCTCAACTTTTTTAGAATAATTTCCTTTACTAGAAGATGATATAGGCTCAAGATTGTTGATCGACCCTTAGTGTAGTAAAAAAGAGGTGTTAGTATGCAAATGCAAACCAAGAAATTAACCAAACTAATCCCTAAACTAACACTTCTAATTGATACCTCAGATAGAGCAAAATGGAAAGGAAGGAGAATATAATACCTGCACTTACCTATGAGATCGTAACTCTCCTCCTTTGATTATTCTTGGATTTTATCTTGGATGAAATGCTTGAATGCTTCATATTTTGTGGGATAATTTTGGAAGCACTTCCCCTTAATAAATGATGATCTTTTCTTGATAGAAGGCTATGAAGATTGAGCTCTTGCTTGGATATTTCAACAACATTTACATGCAATTGTTCTAAGGTGGTGTGCATGGAGGGTGGCACCATTATTTATAGTTGGAGAATGTATAAATGGAGGGCAGAGAATTATCTATGTAGGATATGGATCAATGGTTGAAAATGTATGAGAATGGAGAATTCTCTAGAATTAGATAATTCTATTAATTGGAAGAACTCTCCATTGTATTAAAAATTCAATGGAGGGAGGTAAATATTTTAATAAGAAGAGGGAAAATAAAAGATGCTTCTAGAAATATAAGCCTCTAGGTTTGGGGGATCATTTAGCTTGTGGTTAGTTGAGCTTAATTGTATTTAGTGGGTGATTAGATGGAGAGGCTAGGTGTAGAGTAGGCATATAGTAGGTGGTGGGTGGGTGGTAATTTTAAATTCTTAGAAAATAGTTAATATGGATTAGTTAGTGGGATAATGGGAAAATTAATAATGTATTAATATGACTAGGGCATGATGGGATTATTGAATGAATAATAGAAATAGTTGGAATATAATAATTAATTATTATATGGCTAGTGATAGGAAAAGGATTACTAATGTAAAATTAATGTGATTATTAACTAAATGATCATGTCTACATTTTACATGTCTACGTTTTCCCCTCTTTGAAGTGTTATAACGGAGCAATGAAAGTTCAAAGAAAAGAAGAGAAACTAGGATATATGGTGAGGTGATCTCCCTCGAGGGGTTAGGCGGGGATGAATGAGTGTGTAACCACTCAAAAAGAGGTATAAGTGAGTGGATGATGGGATGAAAATATTAGAGGAATGGGAGATGATAAGAATAGGAGAAAGGATTAGAGGAATAGAAGAAATAGAAGAGAGGGTTAGAGGAAGGAGAGATGGGATTAGAAGAATAGGAGTTTGGAAGAATAAGAGAAAGAATGAGAGGAAGGGGAGTTAGGATTATAGGAATAGGATATTAATGAATTAGGAGAAAATGGATTTTGAAGATTTAGGATGGGGATTAGAATATGCCCTAGAGAGGGAGCTAGTATTTGAGGAGATGGAATTATAAGATGCCCTAGTCAAGAATGAGGATTTTGGGGTGTGGATTTAAAGATTCCCAAATATCAAAAGGGAAAATTTTATAGATGAATATGCCCCATTCGGGGGGATAGAGGAGGGGTCAGTAGTATATGTTGACTTGGTCAAGGGGTATATATATTGCCTTTAAATTACCCATAGATATTATCATTAGTGGGTGAGTATTGTGGCATATGGCAAGTAGTACTGTGGTATAAAACCCGTAGTGACGAATCACAAATGATTTTATCCTCATATCATTGGATGGTATTATTAAGAAAAAGTGGTCTCATATCATCGGCTAAAATAGTACAAAAATAAGGTCCTCATATCATTGGAGCATGCAAAAGAAAAAGAAAGAAAAGAGGCCTCATATCATTGGCCAAATTTTTAAATGCAAAAAAATACAACACTCGTGATAGTTTATTGGTTTTAGATTTATAAGAATTTTTGATTTTTTGAATTTTTGGACAATTTTTAAATTTTTTTGATATTTTACTATTTTTATTTTTTTACAATTTTTTTACAGCTTTTGGGTGTTTACGATTTTTAATATTTTTTCCAGTTTTTGATTTTTTACTATTTTTTACAATTTAGATGATAGGGGACGAAATTTATCGAAGGTAGGAAGAAATGAGACGAAAAACATATACACGACGTGAGGGAATGGACTATTGGAAGTTCGTAGGGCATCGCAGCGGGTATAAAAGGAGTTTGGGGTCCATGAGACTAGTGATTTTCGCCATGCAAATTTGAAAATGAGAGATTTTGATAGAGAACAATGGCGTACAAGAGGATCGAGGACCACCTGGGTAGATGCAATGAAGATGTACCATCAAAGGCGGCAATGGACAGGCAATGATAGGTAACCTTATGATTGGTTATTGTATTTAATTTTAGGTTTGTTGATATTTATAAGGTTTTTTGTCTAATTTTAGGAAATTAGGGTTTAGAATCGGCATATAGGCGTACATTTAGCACATGTGTTGTATTTTTTTTCGTATTTGTTCTTGTTTTAGCGTGTTTGTACTAGGTGGGGATAGAATCAAGTTTATGAGACATGCTTTGTTTTAGTGCATTTGTTCTAGTTGGGATTAGGTTTAGCGCATATTTTCTAGTTTAGCACGTTTGTAGTGGTGGAGATAAATTTTAGTGAATTTTCTTTATTTTAGTGCATTTTTTCTAGTTTGGTATGTTTGTAGGATAAAGTAGCATGTTTGAGTATGGTAGGGGAGATAGAATAACGCATTTGTATCTAGGATGGAGTGAAAATTATCACATACGGTGCGGCAGTTAGCACGTATGCTATAGCTTAGTGTGTATGTGCTATAATGTTGTGCTTTTACTAAATGGGTGGATGGAGAGCATGTCTCGAAGGGGTAAAGGACTAAAAATGGGTTTAAATAGAAAGGAGGATGAGATGTAGGGGATAATATAGGTTTTATATTGTGTGCGTGGAGGAGTTGAGTGATGTATAGGTCATACACCTATGGTCGGTTACTTTGAGATATTTATTAGGGGCACAAATATAGAGGTAAAAGAGGACGAGGCATCATTGTTACATGTATTGGGATTGTTGCATGTGGCGAGGATTCCCCCGATGTGGGTGGATTGTAATTTTTACATCATTAGAAAAGTGACGACACTCATAAATTAGTACATTTTGGTTGTCGATGGGTGAGATGATGGTGATATTAGAGAATGTCTACTGTATTTATTGTCTCCACTTTATAGAGGGGAAGGCAATAGTGTGGTCTAGATAAATTTTTGGGGCTAAACAAAGGTTGTTGACTGATGTGGAGGATGCAACTTGTGAGGGGATGCAGATACACTTGGGTGTGTACTTTAGAGAGGGTTACAGAGCATGTACCACCGCTATGTTGTTCATTGATATGCTACAATATTTTCCTAGATGATGGAGGCTGGTATTTCAGTATTAGGTTTGTGGATGTGGTGCATGCCATGTGGCAAGAGGAGATGGTGTCACATGTGCTCGACAATATTAACGCGGTTATATCATGATCAACATAGAGTAACCTACCGAGGGGATGGTAATATTGGATTGGGGATTTTATTGCATATATGTAGTTATGACCATATTATTGTGGATAGACCTATTGAGATCCGGGAGCAGCACTAAGTTAGGGAGCCTTCACCGTATGGTTAGCATATGATTAGAGGTAGGTGGGAGTGCTTGGGATAGGTGGATTGGTATAGGCAACATATTAATGAGTTGAGATGGGGATATTACTTAGTGGCCATATCAACACTATGAGGCATCGAAGGGGATTAGAGACATTTGAGAAGCATCCAAACTCTATATTATTTGGTTGGGGGTCATCCTTATACAATAGAGTGATACCAAAGCTAGATCGTGTGCTACAATAGTTTGGTATTATTCAAATGATTTTGACAAGTCCAGATATATTTTCCCATACTATACAAGAGATAGAGGACTGTGGTACAATGATTCCGGTAGTGGTAGAGAGAGATAATTTTGATGATGTATTAGTTATTCTATGGGCACCATCACCATAAGTGGAGGATCCACGGACTACATGGTTATAATGAATCGTTGGCGGGTATTAGGCCGTTGAGATCGACACAACCACTTGGTGGGATGAGGTTTGTGTGAGGTTGCTGCTAGGTATTTAAGGGGATGCCACGGGGTTAGGGAGTAGTGATGTAAAATCCATAGGTACATGTGTAGGAGGAGGTATAGAGGGCTCTAAGTGTTATTATATTGGGGGCATTCCAATCCAAAGACTCATTAACGTACTCACTAGTATAGAGACGTAGGTATTAGACGTGATGGAGGTGGGTGGTGCTACAAGACCATCACAAATAGTCATACCATGACAGTTGATATAGCAAGGTCATTGGGTACAGGGATTTAGGAGTAAGAGGTATAGGTTGATCATGGTTAGGGGTTATGAGTGATTCGAGTACCAAATTACTAGCTCAAATAGACATGTTGGAGATAGAGGCTCATGCACGAGCCATAGAGATAGACAACAGTGAGCTAGAGGTACATATCACATGAGATATGTATGATACTTGAGAAGATCATCAAGTGTACAAACATTAGTGGTGAGACAGAGGGAGGTGGAGATTTGATCAATTACATGAGGAGATGACACGTATAGAGTAGGAGCATCATCGGGCCTTACTACAATAGGATAGATATTGCCATCAATGGGATACTTATAGAAAAATATATGACCCATTAGATGGATTAATAAGGGGGAGTGAGAGATATGGTGGATCTTAGGGAGCAGGACTTTCGGCGGCCCCTAGTACTTCACATAGAGGGTATGGATGGCACCCCACCATAGTATCATTATGGAAGTACCATGCTATGATGGAGGAGATGAGGTATTATAAGGGTATTGTGACTCATGAGTGGCCGGATACCCCATCTTATGTGAAGCATTTAACACGGAAGAGATCAAGACAGAGATCCGGACATACCACGACCTCGGGATCATTGCGAATGTTTTACACCCTCCGCTAGGTGGTGAAGGGGATGATACTTGGAAGCTCAACATAGTGATGAGCACCATTGGATTGTATTATATGTATTTTTTGGACATTCGATGATGACTAAGTATGGTCGTATTTGTTTGTTGTATATATATAGAATATTTTTGATGCATGATTACCATTTTAAGATGAGGTCCATGATGATGATGTATTATTTCATGTATATGTTATGGGATATTTTGTGATGACAAGGAGAGTCATATTTTTTATGGGTGGTGATGATATAGGATGTATTTCATGGTGATGTATATGATATTGTTGATGTTATGAGTTGAAATGATGTATGTTGATTATGATTATTACGTTGATGATGTTTATTGATTAAATGATGTTAATTGATTTTGTATTGATGATATATGATGATGTGATAATTTTTTACCTTATTTTTGTTTTGATGATGTGGTACAAATTTGATGTGATAGTTTGTTCTAGTTGATGTATACGTTATATGGTTGATTGTGTGACGGTCATTATGATATTGTTATGATTATTTTATTTTTATGATGATGATAATGCAATGTTATTTTGGATGTTATATGGGGATGAAATCCTAGATGGGATGATGATGATTTACATATGATAAGTAGAATAACATGATGATTTGATACATGTGGAGATGTGATGTGTATTTTATCGATGGATATGGTTAGTGAAATTATTGATGATGATGTAATTAATTATTTTTGTTGATGATGGTTTTGTTTTTAATGAATTAATATTGTTAGATGATTTTATTGTTGATGATGAGATATGGATGGGATGATGGTTGTTAGGTTTGAGTTATAGATGTTGATATTTGGATAGATGGATGTCATGATTATGAGATGCAAATGGTTTAATGGTTAATTGTATTTTATGTGTGTATGCTATAATGTGATAATAGTATTTACATATGAGATGGATACTAAAAATGTTTTGAATTTGTACAAATATTTACAACATAACCATTGCGTTAAATGAGACAAAGTAGCAGAGAGAAAGGGGTGTGAGTTTAGAAGGGAACGATTAGCAATAGGAGGTAAATGGGGGGATGGATAGAAATGAAGACCTCATGATCTTACAAGGGTTACATTTCTCGGTGTTTGACTTATGTTCCTTGAAATTTGTTTCCCAACATATGACGATGGAAAATGCAACCTTGGTTAGGGTCGGGATATGTATTCCTAATCACGCATGATCCTTTTCTTTGGAGGGAGGTTCATAAGAAGTATGGATATAGGAGCATAAGATGTGAACAAGGATGGTAATGTGAGTAGGGATAGAGGGTTGCTTTCCCTCGATGTGATTTTGGTGTTTTAAGGGCACGTAGTGGACATAAGACCCGACTTACCATAGCGTCGAAACCAATTTTCAGCATGGTACTTTCCCAAGGCACCACCAAAGTTGGTATCACCATTGGATGAATTTTTTATAGGATTTGCGTAACTAGGTGTAGAAGCATTTTAGATGCATGATATTCATAGGCTTGTCTATCTCATACCTATCTTAATAAGTAAGCTTGTAAGTTGTTGTCAACCTAAAAATTCCCTCATTTTTCAAGTAAAGTTTTAAGAATTTTAAGTTGGTCCCTTGGAGAAATCCATGCTTTAAAGTCATGGGTGCTCGGTTTT
This sequence comes from Taxus wallichiana var. yunnanensis, assembly GCA_018340775.1. Lineage (NCBI taxonomy): Eukaryota > Viridiplantae > Streptophyta > Pinopsida > Cupressales > Taxaceae > Taxus > Taxus wallichiana. The sequence continues at coordinate 305,723,757 of CM031239.1, read as the reverse complement.
AATCTCTCCTTTCACTTGAAAATTATTTTGTCTTCGTAGTTTGAAGTATTTTCTATTTCTCCATCTAGATGCTTGAAAATTGTTTCCTCCATTCGAATGAAATTTTCAAATCCTTTTTCTATGGCCGTGGACCGCATCGAGCTTGGTATTGTTTACACTTCTTTTTTCCACGAGGAGCAATTTATTTTTTGGGCGGAAAAGGGATGGAGTGAGCTATTTAATTGACTAAGTATAAGAGGGTCGGTGGAATCCTCCACGTGTCCTAATGACAAAATTTCAAAGGCACAACTCAAATAAAAACCCCAAACATGCTCCGGCTCTCCACATGTCTAGGGTCCAATAGAATTCAAGTTTGCAGCAGGTCGAATCGGCTAAGTATAAAAGAATGGCGGAAGTATCTACATGTTTCAATGATGCAACTCTAAGGGACAGTCCCCAAATGAGCGTAGGCTTTCCACGTGTCCCAAGTTTGAAAAGAAGACTAAACAAGCCCGAATCGGCTAATTATGGAAGGGCAGTGAGATAGCACCATCTCATCGGTGCACCTTCAAGGGTCAAAACCAAAGGCGATTCCACAAACTTGCACCAACCCCAAAAAAAAAAGGATAGAGCTGGCCATTTAATTGACTAAGTATAAGAGGTTTGGTGGAAGCCTCCACGTGCCTCATCGTGTAACTTCGAAGTGAGGCTCAAGGGGAAGATCCCAAATGAGCGCCCTCTCCGCATGGTCGAGCCTCAAAAAGTTAAACCAACTATTGCATCAGCTAAGGAAAGTAAAATTAACGAAACCCCCACGTGTCCCTTTGACGCTCTTTCGGGGAGAAAATCCAAAGCGAAGACTCAAACGTGCACCGGCTCTCCACGTGCCTCATCGATTCACCTTCGAAGGTCAGTCCAAATAGAGTCTCGCAAATGAGTGGGAAGCCTCCACATTTCCAAGGTCTAGGAAGGGACACATGGCCATGTTCAAAGCCGAAAGTTAGGCCCATTTTGTGTTTTGATGCTTTGAAAATTCAAAGTGGGAAGACAGGCCATTGGGGCGATTTGGGAATTTTGGTTTTATTTCCAAAAGGGTGTAAAGGTATAAAGTGACCCATGGCCCCGCTCATGCCAAGGGATAAAGTCAAATGTTGATCCCACATTGAGATTCAAAGTAGGGAGGTGGGTTAGCGGAGCAATTTGAGTTTTTGAGGCCTCGTTGAAAAGAGTTAAAATTGTAAAAGTGAGCCATGATTCTGTCACCACTCAAGTGAATCCACATGTCGCCCAGATCGTAGGAAGCGAGATGGGCGGGACAAAATGTTACGAAGTGTCATTTCTATAAAAGGCACAAAATACAAAAGGCATCCTCAGGCCCACTTCAGTTTAAATCTCTCCCATGTGGACGACTCAAATTCAAATTTTGCAAAGGCAGGGATGAACGAATACGATTCAATACGCCCGATTTTTCCACTAGGCATGGAAACAACTAAGGCATTAGAGAAGTTCAAACATTAGTTTCTTGAATCATTTTTTTCATTTTTGTAACCGAATGTAACCATTCTGGAAGCTATTTAATGGCTTCTCTACACCATTGTTGGGGTTAGATCCTAGTACTCAGTAGATGTAATAGATTCAAGTAATCAATACAGAAGTTTTTTCCCTTTTCTTCCTCTGTTATTCCTTCTTTCCTTGTCTAAAAATTTGTGAATGATCCATATTTTATGATAAGAAACTTTTTGTTCTTGTTTATATGATTTTTGGAACTTTGAGTCTGTGGAATTATATCTCATTATGAAAGTGAAAGATTCTACTCTGCATCTCCCGGATCAATATGTATAAGGTTATACTCTGCTATCTATATTTCTTGAAGGAATTATTATGATTCTTCCTCTCTCATCTCCTTAATTCTTACATTCTTTTGTATTAATGATCTTTGGGCATAAAACGTTTCAAAGTATCAGAATCCACACTTTGAAAGTTGTACATTTGTATATAAGTTTTGTCTCTTGCTTTCAATAAAGGATCATTTTAAAAACAAAATAGTTTTTGGCTACTCTACTGGGATTTCATTTCAAACATATCCCTTTCTAAAATAACAACTTCAAGATCATTTTTGATCTAGTGACTCTAAGATATACTCGTGGTAAAAAGGCTCTTAGAATAGAAGATTCCCATTTTAAACTTCTAGAGCAAAAAAACTTCTCTTCCAGAAAGAAGTAACAGAGGAACTTGATCCTTAAGAACACCTCCGTTAAAGAAAGAAATTCCAAGGATAACATTCCTTAGGAACAACTCGGTCCTAATCTTTGTGTTTTGATACTTACTGGTGTTTCAGTTCCCCTTAAGTCAATTTTTCCAAGGATAGCAGCTCCTTTTCCTTGGGGACAATAGGTTGGGCCTCTCGCTCTTCCTCAGCCATTGCACGAGTTACCTAGGGGTAATAGGAAAATTTTTCCCAAATTCCGAGGTGATGGTAAGGTTCATCCAGTTGAACCCATTGCAGCCTTCATTGTTACATGTGGGATTCTTGGGGTTGAACATGAAGATGCCTCTGTCAGGATATTTGTGGAGACATCACATGACAACATTACTGATTGGTTTTATCATCTTCTTGTTGGGTCAATCACTAATTGGAATACCATGACAACTCAGTTTGAGTAGTGTTTCAAACCTGCTGAAGATGTGCACGCTTTATTAGCTCAAATATCTCATATCAAGAAGGAACCATTCAAGCCCATGAGGGAGTTTGTGGATAAATTCAATAAGCTCATTCATAAAATTCCACATAACACTCGTCCTATGGATCAAATCCAAAAGTGCTTCTTCCTTAATGCTCAGTTACTTGAAGTAGCTATGCACTAAGGAGGGAAAACCTTGCAACTCTAAATGCTGATCAACAGTTAGCTATCAGTGTTGAGGATGATTTAATCATGTCCAGTAAACTAAAAAGAGAATCCTCCAAATCTAAAGCATCTTCCTCTTCCCCTAGAGCCAATTTTGATCAGTTAGTATAGAATATTGCAAATGATCTCATTGCTATCAAGAAACAATTGGCTCAGCATACTCCTTACCAAGATATTCCTAGGAAGAATTTTCGGTGCAAGCAGTAAATTGTTTTCCTTCTTCTCAAACTAGATTGACTATGAAGGCCTACCCATCAAGGTTCCTGTCAATGCAACTTGTGAATTTCAAGAACCCGATGATGAGGAGTGTGGTGAACTCTATGAATAACCAAAAGAAGAGGTTGATGAAGAACTGGAAGAGCTTGGTGGATCTCAAGTTCATTTATCGCCACCGAAGGTATGGATGATGAATATGAATATGATGAAAGAGTGGCATATATGAATAGTGAGTCATATGATGTCATGAATTGGGAGTAAAATAATAGAAAAGAAAAAGTGGTGCAGCCTGCTAAGAAGTCCAAGGATTTTCCTATAACTATTCCATTGGTTGCAAGAAGAGGAGCTCCTATTCCCACTACCTCCACACAAAAGGTGAGTAATGCTAATTCCCCTTCTTCTACTTTTGTTTCTAAAACTTTTTGTCCTTCAAATCCTAAAACTGATAAATCAAAAGTCTCTCAAATTCCTAGCAATGATGTCCCATCCACCTCTGGATCTTTTGATATCATTGATCACCTCAAAAGACTAAAACCCAAATCTCAGAGGTAGAGTTTTACCAAACCCATCCAAAAGATTTTTCTAAAATGGTAAAATTTGTCAATTCAAAATCTAAAGCCTCATCCAATACTTCTAAAGGTATTTTTCCCACTCCCTATTCCTCACCTCAATCAAGAATTGTGGCTACAGTCACTTCCCCTAATGAGAAAATTGAACCATTCTATGTGACTCTCCTCATAGTTGGCCATAAACTTAGTAATTGTGTTATAGACTCAGGAGCATCAGACAATGTAATGCCTGCAAAATTAGCTCATTCTTTGGGCCTGAATCTAACACATGCCTTTGGTTCTTGCTATTCCATAGAGAGTAGAAAAGTGCCTTTGGTTGGAAGAATTAAAGATGCACAAGTAGTTTTTGTTGCTTTTCCAGAGAAAAGGGTCTTAGCCACTATTTTGGTAGCTAATATTCCTCCCTCATATGGGATGTTTCTGAGTATAAATTTCTATAAGGAGGTAGGAGGTGAAATTTAGATGGATTGGTCACATGCTTTGATCCTGGTCAATGGAAAAATGAAGAAGTTGCTACCTGAGAAATAGATTGAATACATTGTGCAAAAGATTGATGATCCAAAAGAACAGATACTCTATGAAGATATAGGTCATGGTAACTACTTGATCATGTCACAAGATGAGGAAAAACTTCTTAAGGGAGTGATTCATGATACTAATGGGGTTTGGACTGGAGTTTGATGGAAGCTTCTCTTCAGCTGGTTCTGGGGTTGGTGTGGTGCTAACCTCTCCAAAAGGGAAGATTCATCCTTTTTCATTCAATCTTTGTTTTGAAAATACAAACAATGTGGTTGAATATGAGGCACTCATACTTGGATTGAACATGGCAAAAGAAATGGGAGTGAAGAATATTTGTGCTCGTGGTGATGCAGAGTTGATTGTGAAACAAGTCAAAGATATTTTTCAAGTGAAGAATAGGAGATTGAAGCATTATAGAAATATTTTCTGGATTCCATTGAAGTCGTGCCACAAGAGAGAAGAATACTAGAGTTGATTATCTAGTTGTCTTAGGATCTCTCTTGATTCCTCACCCAGATTTCTCTCAGGAGAAATTTACCATTGAAATGATTCATAGGCCCAGTGTACTAGATAATGCAAGTAATTGGTAGGTTTTCAATGATGATCAACACTTGCTCTCATTCTGGAGCTTAAGGATAATTTTACTTGTATTTTGAAGAAAGTGAGACTTTTCCTAGAGAGTGTATACCCTCTAATGAAGGAGATATCAAGGAAGAGATAGATCAAGATGTTTGCATCAAATTGAAAGGTAACAATATTCCTAAAGGGCTGGTGAGTTTGGAATATTTGTATGATAAGCATGATAGGTACATTAAGTCTAAAGCTTCCCAAGGATATCGACAAACTGTTGAATTTGAAAAGATTAATATTGGGATTCTTGATGAACCCAAGATGGTGAACATTGGAAAATGCTGAATTCAAGAGGAGGAGAAGAAGGTAGTAAATCTACTAAAAAGGTATTCTCATGTTCTTGCCTATTCATATGATGATCTCAAAGCTTTCCAACCAAAGGAAATGCAACACTTCATCCCTATGAAACTTGGGATCAAACCTTTCAAGCATAAACAAAGGAAATAAAATTCCAAGGTTGCTGGCACTATTTTTCAAGAGATCCATAAGTTACTAAAAGTAAAGATCATTTTTCCTATACATCATTCAACATGGATTGCCAACATTGTGCCTAAGAAGAAGAATGGTGAGATTCTCATCTATGTGGATTTCAGGAATTTGAATCAGGCCTCTCTGAAAGACAAATATCCTCTCCCCATGATGGATCAAGTTTTGCAAGCTATCATAGGATCTAAGATGTTGTTTATGATTGATGGATTCTTTGGATACAATCAGTGGAAGTCAAGACCTGCATCAACACAAAATTACTTTTACTACTCCTTGGGGAACCTTTTCCTACAAGAGAATACCTTTTGGTCTTATCAATTTTGGTGCCATCTTTTAGAGGGCAATGGACTTGGATTTTAGAATTCTAAAGGGGAAGTGTGTCATTGTGTACCTTGATGATTTGACTATTTTCTCCAAAACAAGGGCAGATCACTTTCAACATATTGAAGTAATCCTCCAAAAATGCAGAGAACATGGAGTTTCTCTTAATCCTAAGAATTCTATCTTTTGTGTCACTGAAGGCAAGTTATTGGGGCATATTGTCTCCAAATAAGGAATCAATATAGATCCAAAAAGAGTTCAAGCAATCCAGTAGATTCCTCTTCCCATAAGAAAAAAGGGTGTTCACTCTTTCTTTGGTAAGATAAACTTCTTGAGGAGATTCATTCCTAATTTTGTAGAATTGACTATGAGCATTGCTCACATGATGAAAGGAAAGAAAAAATTTGGTTGGACTTCAAGGTAAAGAAGCATTTGAAGGTATCAAGAAATCCATTGCTAAAACTCCCATCTTAGCATGTCCTGATTTCAGCAAGGATTTTATCATCTATTGCTATGCTACAGAGAGTACCTTGGTTATTGTGCTAACTTAGAGAAATTCTGAGGATCATGAACTTCCAATTGCCTTCATGAGCTATGTTCTGAAAGCTCATGAATTGAAATATACTATGATGGAGAAACATGATTTTTCAGTGGTCAAAGATGTCAAGTAGTTTTGTTTTTATATTCTTAATTCTCACTCTGTTGTGTTTGTACCTGATACAACCATCAAGTATATTCTTACAAAATAGGAGTTTGCAACTAAGAGAGGAAATTGGGTAGCAAAAGTCCAAGAATATGATCTTGATATCAATCCAACTAAGCTAGTCTCGGGGTAAAGGAATATGTGAGCTTATTGCTAAAGGAGCTGATACAGAATTGTCCAAAGAAGTAGTTGATGTTCCTATTGTCCTCTTCCTTAGTTCAACAGATGAATGATATGTTGATATTGCACATTTTCTTACTTATGGAGAGTGTCCATCCCACTTGAGTGCCAAGGAAAATAGATCTATTAAGTTAAGGTTTGCACAGTATGTATTATGGGAGAATGCTTTGTTCAAGTGAGGCTTATATGGAAGATTCTTGAAGTGTGTAGACAAAGAGAAACAAAAGAAGTTGTTATCATCTTTCCATGATCAGGCTTGTGGGGGCATTTCTCTTCTGCTATCACTACCCATAAAATCCTTTGTGTTGGGTACTATTGGCCTATATTGTTCAGAGATGCATCAAAATGGGTAGGTACGTGTGAAGCCTCGTCGACTTTTATTGGGAGACCTAAGTTAGCTGATTTTCCATTAAATCCCGGTAGTGATTGATGAGCCTTTTTCAATAGTGGGGATTGGATTTCATTGGAACTCTTAATCCACCTTCCAATGTTGGACATACTCATGTGCTAACTACTACAAATTACTTCACAAAGTGGGTAGAGGTTATTCCATTCAAAAGCACTACTTCTAAGGTGGTGTGTAATTTCATTAAAGAGAACATCTTGATAAGGTTTGGGATACCAAACAATATTGGACCGATAATGCTTAAAATTTTTCTTCTTCCGAAATGATGGATTTATTCTATGGTTATGGAATTTCCATTACTCATTCTTTAGACTACTACCCCAAGGGAATGGACAAGGATAATCAACAAATAAGAATCTGCGGTAACAATCATTTAGAATCTTGTCAATGATTCCTAGAGGAATTGGCACAAGAAACTTTATGATGCCCTCTAAAGCAGATAAAATTACACCCAAAAGAGAAATTGGAATGTCTCCATTTCAAGTGGTGCATGGTGTTGAAGCTCAGTTGCCTATAACATTGGAATTACCATCCTTGCACTTAATGAAGGCTATTGAAGATTCAAGTTTTACCAGTTCCTTGGACAAGAGGATCGTGTATCTCCAAAATCTGGATGAAGACAGTTGCGGGTTTTGATAGAATCTCGGATCACCAACTCTGAAGGTGAAATATTTGTTTGACAAGAAAGCTAGACCCATATATTTTCAAGTGGGAGACATTATTTTTCTATGGGAGAAAAGACATGAACCTCGAGGACGCCATGGTAAGTTTGATTCTCTTTGGCTTGGTCCTTTCAAAATTAGGCACTTTTTTTGGAGAAAAATATTTCTATTTGGATTATATATATGGATCTCCTCTCTCACTTCCTTATAGTGGGAAATATTTGAAGTTGTTCAAGTCCTAGGTGACTAGGTCATCCTTCTGTATATTATGTATAGTGTTTTGGTTTTTGGCCATTCCTTTGTGCTTTGTTTTTGGTCTTTCCTTTTATTTTTATATTTTCCCGTCGCTTGTGTGTTGTCTTATGTATTGGTTTTTCCTTTGACTCTATTTTCCTAATGGATAAGGCACTGGTTTGCTTTCCCTAATTTTTTCTATGGTTCTTGATCTTGCCTCGTTCCTCCGCCAAGTCATCCCTAGAAAGAGCTAGTTGTTATCACTCTCAAAATTCCCCTCATTTTCAAGTCAATTTTTGATAATTTTGAGTTGGTGCCTTAGAGAAATCCATGCTTTGAAGTTGTGGGTGCTTGGTTTTAATCTCACCCTTTCACTTGAAAATTCTTTTGTCTTTGTAGTTTGAATTATTTTCTATTTCCCCATCTAGATGCTTGAAAAAAATTTCCTCTATTCGAATGAAATTGTCAAATCATTTTTCTATGGCCCTAGATCGCATCGAGCCCGGTATTGTTTACGCTTCTTTTTTCCATGAGGAGCAATTTATTTTTTGGGTGGAAAAGGGATAGAGTGGGCCATTTAATTGACTAAGTATAAGAGGGTCATGGAATCCTTCACGTGTCCCAATGGTACAATTTCAAAGGCACAACCAAAATAAAAACCCCAAACATGCGGTAGCTCTCCACGTGTCTAGGGTCCAACAATTCAAGTGGGCAAAGAGGCTCAAATCGGCTAAGTATAAAAGAATTGGTGGAAGTATCTACTTGTTTCAATGACGCAACTCCAAGGGCAAGACCCAAGGGACAGTCCCCAAATGAGCGCAATATTTCCACATGTCCCTGTGTCCAAAAAGAAGACAAAACAAGCCCGAATTAGCTAAGTATGGAAGGGCGAAAACGGTGCCACATGTCTCATCGGTGCACCTTCAAGGGTTGAAGCCAAAGGCTCCCCAAACTTACACCAACCCTCCACGTGTCCAAGGTCCAAAAAAAGGGACAGAGTGGCCTTTTAATCGACTAAGTATAAGATGGTTAGTGGAAGCCTCCACGTGCCTCATCGGCATAACTTCATAAGTGAGGCCCAAGGGGAAGAACCCAAATGAGCGTCATCCCTCCACATGGTCAAAGCCTAAAAATTTAAACTAGTCGTTGAATTGGTTAAGGAAACAAGAATTAGCGGAAACCCCACGTGTCCCTTCGATGCTATTTCAAGGGAGAAAATCCAAAGTAGAGACTCAAATGTGCACAGCTCTCCATGTGCCTCATTGGATCACCTCCAAAGGTTAAGTCCAAATAGAATCTCCAAATGAGCGGAAGCCTCCACGTTTCCAAGGTCCGGTAAGGGACACATGACCATGTTCAAAGCTGAAAGGCGGGCCCGCTTGTGTTTTTGACGCTTTGAAAATTCAAAGTGGGAAGGTGGAACGTTGGGGAGATTTGGGAATTTTGGTTTTATTTCTAAAAGAGTTTAAATGTATAAAGTGACCCGCTTCCCGCTCATGCCAAACGATAAAGTCAAATGTTGATCCCGCATCGAGAGTCAAAGCGGGAGGTGGGTTGGTGGAGCAATTTGAGTTTTTGAGCCGGCGTTGAAAAGAGTTAAAATTATAAAAATGAGCCGCGATTCTATCGCCATTCAAGTGAAGCCACGTGTCGTGCCTATATCGAAGCGGATGGGTGGGTCGAAATGTTTGGAAGTGTTATTTCTCTAAAAGGTACAAAATGCAAAAGGCGTCCTTAGGCTGCTTCAGCTTTAAATCTCTCCCACATAGATTCAAGTAATCAATACTGAATTTTTTTACATTTTCTTCCTCTACTATTCCTTCTTTCCTTGTCTAAAAATTGTGAATCATCCATCTTTTATGATAAGAAACTTTGTGTTCTTGTTTACATGATTTCTAGAACTTTGTATCCGTGGAATTATATCTATTATGAAAGTGAATGATTCTACTCTGCATCTCCCTGGCTCAATACGTATAAGGTTATACTCTGCTATCTATATTTCCTGAAGGTATTGTTATGTTCTTCCTCTCTCATCTCCTTAATTCTTCCATTCTTTTGTATTGATGATATTTGGGCATAAAATGTTTCAAAGTATTAGGAATACACACTTTGAAATTTGTACATTTGTATATAAGTTTTGTCAATTTCTTTTAATAAGGGAACCTCTCCCATTAAAGAGGAGGGACTTGTTGTCCCCTGACTGTGGTTTGTTAAAGGATCATTTTAAAAACCCAACATAAGCACATTCTCCATGTTCCATCCTTTTTAGGACTAAGCACATTAGGTACAACACATGGAATCAAACTTTCTCTCACCAATCCTTTGTCCAACAACTCCTGGACCTGTTGTTTGATTTCTTCATTCTCCTTGGGTGTCATCTGGTAGGCTGCCTTGTTTGGCAAACTGGCTCCTAGAATCAGATCTATGTGATGGCTGATGCTTCTCACAGGTGGAAAATCATTTGGTAGTTCATCAAAACAATGTCTACATACTCATTCAACATATCCTGGATCTCACAAGGTAAATCACTCAACTGAGTGTTAGTCACTACACTTTTCAGTTTACCAATAACTGCAAAACTTACCTCTTCCTTCTTCATGCTTTGTAGGAACTCCTTGCCACTTACCATCATCACCTTTGAGCTTGTTTTGGTTGTATCATTCTCCTCCTTCATGGGTATGAGTGTATTATCCACTCCATTCTTCTTGAAAGTATAGGTGTTCTTTATCCCATCATGAATGGATTTTTTATCAAACTACCAAGGTCTCCCAAGTAGGATATGGTAAACATCCATAGGCATAATCTCACACATGACCTGATATTTGTATTCCCCAAATCTGAAATTCTACCTTGCATTGTTCATTTACGAATAGTTGATGTCCTTTTTGCAGCCATGACACTTTGTATGGAGTTTGGTGTGGCTCTCTTTTCTCAAACCTAATTTCTCCACCATCTCAACAAACACTAGATTGTCTGTACTTCCATCCGTCACCACAACCTTGCAGCACTTCCCTTTGCTCTTGCATCTTGTCCTGAATAAATTCTTCCTCTATGGTGGTTCCATAGCCTCTTTGTTTGGTTTCAACAAAACCCTCTTCATGAGAAGAGATTCACCATCTTCTTGTATGTTCTCTTGTCTAGGTGCTACCTCTAGCTCCCCATCTTGCTCTTCACCTGGAGAAATGTACATATTCTTCCCATGGCTTGTTTCAGGGTTGTCTAGACACTCATAAGATCTATGACCAGCATACTTATTGCATCTGAAAAATTCCCCAAAAATCTGGCCCTACCTCTTTGATAACCTTGATAAGGTCTCCTTCCTTTGAATGGTGCGCTGCCTCTTGTGCTCATGATGCACGGAGCTGCTCCCTTCATCAAAAAAATTTTGCAGCTGCCTCCTATCATTTGGAGGTCCTCTTCCTCTAAAGTTTCTTGCCCTTCCTTTTGAGATGGTGTTTTGTCTCCTTATTATCTTCCCTCTCGCTTTAAAATCAATCGATAAGCTTCTTCAATAGTCCTGCAAGTGAGAAGACTTATCTCATCCTAAATGTTAAATCTCAACCAATTGATGTATCTAGCTACCTTTTCAAAGTCTTATTCTATGTGGCATGATCTGATTGTTAGCCTATAGAACTCCTTAGTATATTATTTCACAGACTACTCTTTTTATCTCAAATTATGTAGTTCTTTGAATAGGTTTACCTCATAGTCTATAGGGATTTATTTTCCCTTCATCTTAGCTACCATTCTATCCCAGCTTCTACTCATTGCTTTGCCTTTTCTCCTTCTTTCTTCTTGCACTCCATCCCACCATAGAGCTACATGCTTCTACAATCTGGTCATGGAAAATTTCACCTTTCTGTCATCCTCCACTATGCCTTCAAAATCAAAGTACTTGTCCAGTGCTTTGATCCAATCAATCAATTCCTCCACATTCAAGTTTCCTTCATACATGGGAACCTCCATCCTTGGCTTTGTGTTCACCTTCATGATGGCTCTAATCAACCATTCTTCAGAGGTTTCTTCCTCTACCTCTACAGTCATCTCCTCCTCTGGTGGCTCTTGCTCACCATCACTGACCTCTGCCATCTCCATTCCTCTCCTCTATGCCATTTCTAGGTCCCTCAAAGCATAGTGTCAACTTCTTGATATCCTTAGCCAAAGCAAGTTGGGATGCTTGGGCTACTTTCACTTTGCGCTTCTTCTTGGTGGCATCTTGCTTTGCCTCTTCTTGTTCTACTTTGTTCTTCACTTGTTCTTTCTCCTCTCCTCTAGATCTTTAGATTGTGCACAATCAATTTCTCTATGATACCAAAATGATGACTCTCAAATCACTCTCCACAACACTCACACACTCATCCAATGTTGTCCTAGGAGAACAAATTCTTCTTAGATCTTGAGCTCACTATTGGTGACAATCCACACACTTCTAAGTTTAACTGAATTCCCTAAACCTACATGCACACAATAACTCAACTCCCACACACACATACACACTCTAACCTACTTAGCATAAGTCAGGGGATACCCCATTCAACCTTGAAGATAACATGGCAAAGGGTATGGGCATATAGCTCCTTGTGGATCCTATAACAGGCTTGTAGCCCTGAAAAACAGCCAAATGCAACAATTCCAACATCACACCCTCACTCAAGATGAAGATCATGTATTTTTGTGACCCATTTGTGACTTAAAGAACATATCTTAGGAAGAACATGGGTTACTTTGGGGCATAGGTAATTTTCTCCACTTTAGGACTGTCCTAGTTTTGAATTTAGGTCTCTAGGCTTGTTTTTGGAGGCAAAAACATGAAAACACATCAATCCTCACACTTCTTCCTCAAAACCACCTCCAACAGGATTGGATGATCAATTTGAACTTTCTTAGAATGATAATTTAGAAGAAAACTGGAAAACGTGAAATATCTTACTTTTCTTCTAGCTAAGCATGTCAAAACACAGGTCTGAAAATGGTTTAATGGTTGGATAGGTTCCAAAACCCTCCAACTCTCCACTCTTGGCCACAGGGTCATTTTTGTATGACAATGGTGTGTTGTAAATTTCAGAACTTCATTCCACTCGTGTGAGGAGAAATACGTGGCCCTAGTTCGCCATTTTAATGCATAAAACTGCTCGTTACACACGTGTGGGGGAGTTTCAAAGGCCAAGAAAATTTGAGGAGTCTTTCCCATGATCCATTAACATGCTCCAATCATCACAGTCAGCTTTGGTGGCCCTCCTCGACTTCTACACATTCGTGGCTCTCAGCTAGGTACAAGAATAGAAGAAAATGGCAGATTTTAAAAGCTAAAACTTCAAAAACATGCTCTTTAGATTCTCACAATCACTATCATGGTTTCTTTATAATTTTGAACAATGTTCCATCCCATCTACATTCTAATTCTCCTCTGCCTCTTTCATTTTCTTACAAACTGATAATTAAAAAAAACTCTATTCCATGATTCATTCCTATTTTTTCCTCCTTGGACCCAACCACCACTAAATTTAGCTGGGTCCTAATCAACCTAGATAGAATTTCTTCTCTATTTTTACTCCCTCTATACTAGGAGAGGGCTTGGAGATATTTTCCGAAGGGAACAGTTCTTCAAGCCCATTTAAACCTTTATTTTTAATGTCCATCTCTAATTTAGGCATTATTTAGCTCATAGATTACAAAATCCACTCATTCAAATCAAATGACATAGAGGAAAATTACATGAAGACATATCCTAAACCCTCCCACACAAAAATTTGAAATTTGAACTATGACATAGCCTTCTACTCAAGATGCTCCTACATCACAAAACTTATGCAATGTTAAGTGACCATGGTTTCTTTACCAAAAAGATAAGGTCATGGCCACCACACATTACGATAATGAGACAATGGAATCATAGGTTAAGATAGATCATATTTTTTACAAAGCCCATTATATATGCAGCCAGATTTAACTTCTAATATCAGTCCTATTACTCATCGGGGTGCTTTCAATCAAAATAAAATAGTTGAAACAACCAACCCGATATACCCGCCAACAAAAAGTTATTCATACTCTTACCCCATTCGTTTCTATAGGTAAAGATTTCAATTTCCTTAAAATGTATATGAATATATAATCATTCAACTAGGCAGAAAACTCTTTAATAGACTCAAATCTTAGAATGAACAATAGATAAGAGTAATGAAACCATGTTGAACACAGAGGATTCATAGAAAGTCGCAAAAGTATGACAACAAAAAGGGGGTGTCTAGAACTAGGTTACCCATTACCAATTTTCCCTATGGGGAGGTGATGCAAGAAATTCCCAGCCGTATAATACTGTTCACAACCAGTAAATGTAAAAGATTAAAGAAAAGGTGAAATCCCCTTTTCAAGCTAGTCATTCAAAATCAGCAATTCAGAAGAAGAAAACTAAGGGAAAACCAATACACTCAAGACAATCTAAAAGCAGCCCAAAAATCCCATTTCTAGACATTGTTTCAAGAAGGAGAACCATTTGTTTCATGGAATTATTAAAAAGGTAGTAGAGCATTGTAAGGGTTAGACTTAACATGCCGAATGGAGATTCCTCAAAATGCCCACTGCAATTCTTCTCCAACAACAAACATGTCTAAACAAGGTGCTTCATCCTCTTAAAAAAAAAGGGACAATCAGAGCTACAAGGAGCATATGCATTCTAGCTAGAGGGAACACCGAGTAGGTCGAAATGGGAAAAATCCACATGTATGTGGCCAACAATGGAATTAGATTTTCTTTCCCCCAAAACGCAAGCCAAGGAGTAAAATAAAACCAATAAAATGAAAACATGTGACAATAGGGTGGAGTAATGGGTGGAGGTGCCATTCATTTAATGCATTTAAATTTTGACAAGTGCTCAACCACCCTCCACTCACAAAAAGGAATTCAAAAAGCTAAATTTTAACACATAACCATATTTTTAATAGGAGGAAAAGGAAGAACCCAATACCTACGCCAACCAAGCAGATTATAAAGCATACTAAGCGGCATGTTGGAGGGAGAAAAAAATCATATTTTCCTTTAATTTAAACAATTAAAACAAATGTAAGCAGGCCTAATTCGACCAAGGGGAGAAAACTAGAGGCGACATTCAAAAGTGTACACGGATCAATGACCAACCATGGTGCCACGATGGGGTAATCCCTTCTTCAGTGTGGAACGAGGTTCACTCTACGGGAGTGATCTGAATGATACAACAAAATGACATAGAAATAATTAATATTAATATCGATTACAATCGATAATGAAATAAAATAATAATAATATAAAATAATGGTTGATCGACACATAAATTAATAATATCATTATTATCATTTTTATTATTAATTTTACAACTAAAAATAATTATTATTCATATTAATAATGATGGGCAATCAAGCTTGACAAATCGAGAACACAATTTTATTTTAATAGGAAAATCGTAAAGGATGTTGCGGGGGCCAAGAATGAAAACATCAACATGACACAAACCGACAAAGTGAAGAGGGAGGATGTTAATTATTCTTTGTGACAAGGGTGAAGCCAACTAAAGATCAACATAAGAATAACAACATTCAACCCTTAGCAACAAGGTCACCGAAGTATGAAGAAGAGTAACATCGAATGGGCATTACATAAATGATGTTGGGATGTGAGGATCCTCCATGATTTCATGGATATTTTTTTCTTTTCTTTTAATTTGGGGTTTTAGGGTGTAAATTTTGGAGATTTTGGATTAGTTGAAGCATAGGTGGAGGGTGACACTTGTCACGCTCCCATTTGGTCCTTTTGTTGCTCATTTCTATA
The DNA here is from genome assembly GCA_018340775.1 of Taxus wallichiana var. yunnanensis. Lineage (NCBI taxonomy): Eukaryota > Viridiplantae > Streptophyta > Pinopsida > Cupressales > Taxaceae > Taxus > Taxus wallichiana. The sequence goes on along the minus strand of CM031239.1, from coordinate 305,708,143 downwards.
TCATCCCCTCTTGTGGAAGGGATTGAGGTTACTTGATTCATTTTCTTGATTTGGGTCCTCTTTTGGGAGCTTGTAAGGAGAAGGAAGTGGTTTTGGAATCTTGGATTGGAACACTTTTTAAATTTTGAAGTAGAATCTTACCTCAAATTTGTTTCTTGTTTGAAATGGTTGAAATTATGTTGTGTGAATTGAAATTGGTTGTTCAAATTTCTTGTCTTTTGTTTTCTCAACTAATCTTGCATGGAATGGATTTTGGGTATGTGTGGGAAGAGGAAAGAATCCCCTTTTTAATCATCCTCGTGCTTGATGGACAACTTGAGGGAATTTTGGCTTACCAGTTTATTTGGTTTGAAGGGCATGGAGGGATAAGGGGAGAATTTGTGGAGAGGTAAGGAGAATATTCGATATCTCGGGGAGAGATAAGGATATGGTGGCTCTATGTTTAATTTGGTACTAAATTTGGAAATTCATGGAATATCGTATCCCCTCTTCCCTCATTGATAATTTTGGTCTTCTCAATTTTTTTGATTGGTTATGTTGCATTGTTTTTGGGGTGTAATTCTAAGTGTTGTATCATTGGTTTTGTTTTAGTGACCATTTTATACCGCTAGTTTGAGGAATGACCCTCCCTCTTTCCCATGGGTTTAGAGGGAGGCTAGCATTGTTGGTGTGTGAGATCCTATGTGTCCTCCACTCACATATGGAGGGTCATCTCTCATGAGTTAAGTTTAGGGTTTCCTTGTGTGTCATGCACTAGGGTTACTCAACACCCTATATGTACCCTTTCATTCCTAATTTATGAGTATGCTAAGACACTGTTGTATTTCATGTATGAGAAAGCTTTGGTTCTTTTACGCAAGTTATTCCATTGTTGATTGATCCTTGCGATTATGCTAGATCCATTATGATTCCGTAGGATAGCAACTACTTCATGGTGCATCGTTTCTGATTCGATTCTCGCAAACTCTTTCATGGTATCAGAGCTAAGATCGGGTAAACATGCATTCATCATTTGAGTTGTGATTACTCTTAGGTTTGTTTCTTTACTCCTCATGCAAGTTTTTTTTGTTCATTGGATTCCGAAGCTTGTTAACATTTTTAAAAAGTTGTTGGAAAGTAGTTTCGGTTTGCTTTGTCCTTTATGCATGTGCAGTATTATTGAAGCCTTCGGGGGTTTCTGACTACATTTAGCTAAGCGCAACTAAATCGCGAGATCGGTTAAAATAGAGGTTATTTTCGTTTTTTAATTTTTTATTAAACTGGAAAATTATTTTAGATCTTTGTTTTTTTGGTCTCTCTGTTTTTTGCATGGTGGTTTTGTAGAATACAGGTTTAAAAAAAATCTAGTATCATTTGAAGTTTGGTGTTTTGGTTCACTACTCCCGCTGAGCCCCTCACCAAGCTCCTCTTCAACCTACCTTCGAGCTCCCTCAACTTTCTAGTTTCCTACTCGAGATTCTTTGACCCTACAACATGTTTTGGTGTATGGTGTTTCTAAGCTCGGCTGACTTCATGTTTTCATTGTGGCGAGCTCTCTATTTTAGCCCAGACTGCAACATTGTGGCATGTTGGCTCTACCCCAAGCCTTCTCTCCTCTCTTCCTGCGTTGTCTTGCGAACTACTCGTGCCCCGAGCTTTCTAACTTCTCACCTATTTTGGCTCTGTCTTGAGTCATCTTGGTCACTGGCTCGGCTCTAGTTCTCCCCTATGTAGCCGAGTTGTGTCTTTTCGCTTTAGAGTCTCCCTACATCCACGTTCTTGTTGGAGCCAACTCGGCTCTTTCCCCACACTGTCGTTGTCTCCAATGGCTCTCCCGAGCTCTTCCTCGCCTCATGAGCCTACTCGTAATGGCTTCTCCTACTCCCCACGTCCGATCGTGCCTAACTTGGGATCCTCCACCTCCAATGGTATTTCAAACAAATGGTAAGTTTTTTTATGGTATGTTTCTAATTTTTGGTGGGAATTTATTTTAAAAGGGAAAGTATATTTGATTTTTTAATTAGGATTTAATTTGCACTAGATCTTAATTAGAATTTCTTCGTAACGGTAAGTTTATTTAAATTTATTTAAGGCAAGTTAACGGAAAATTTTCAAATTCTAGTGGGAAACCATTCAAATTTGATTTTTTAAAAAGGGAAGTATATTTGATTTTTAATTAAGATTTCATTTAATAGATATTAATTAGTTTATACTCGTAATTAATTAGATTTAATTATAATTAAAACTATTGTGCGCTCAAGTGTGCAAAGATATCACCCGAGCACCCTTTTGTCTTCCACGTGCCTTTCCAGTGTTATGGAGATCTTCCGAACTCATCTTGAGTTCCTTTCTTCATTGTATTTTACCCTTATTATTGCTTGCGATGAGTGAGCGCTTCCACCACCATTTTTGTAGCAAGGGGGTATCCTTTGCGACATGAGATGCTCTTTCTCACAACTAAGATTTGATTTCACCTCCTTCCTAGTTTTTTGCAGTTGTGCTTGTATACGGTGTCACTTTGCTGCACTCCATGAAACACAATTATGGTCTCCTCTCTTGTGCATTATTACGCTGATTGCAAGGTGAGTTACCAACTGTTTCAAGACACATGCTCGGACCGGACTGTATTCATCGCACTAAAATATAAAGTTCCAAAGCAGGGGGTTATTATATTGTCCTGGGTGGTTGTGATTCTTTTCTGCATTCCTTCTCTCTCTCTTCACAATGGATGCTTATTCACTTCCTTTTCTTACACCGTTCAACTTTTTCAAGTGGAGATCAAAAATTATTATGAAACTAAGAGGTAAAGGGTTATTCCGCATCACCATGGGAACTGAGACTGAACCAGACGACGACCCTAAAAAATCTAAGTGGTTAAACCGTAGTGATGAAGCTTTAGGTCTTCTTTGCATGTTTGTTTCTCCTGACTTGCTCTTCCACATTGAGTCATCTGAAACACCTAATTCTACATGGAAAACATTAGATAAAATGTTTGGAAAACAAGATGACATGAGAGCGCATGAGTTGGAAAATGAACTACTAGGGTTAAATCCTAGTGATTTTGAAAACCTACAAGCATACTTCTCTAAGTTTTTCCACACTAGATTTTTGTTAAAGGAATGTCAAGTAGAGAAGAAAGATTCTCAACTGATCTTGTCGATTCTCTCTAAGTTAGGTCATGAATATTTTTTCTTTGTGTCAACTTTTTACGCTACAAAAGCTGCCTTGGGAAATGATTGGAATATGCCCTCCTTTGACTTTTTTTCATCCCAACTCATTCGAGAACAGGAAAAACTCATTCAAATGGGGTATCTCAAGTCCAAGTCACACACCCTTATAGTAATTACTAGTAAGGAAAATAAGACTGAAAAGAAGAAATAAAGAAAGGATCAACCTAAGAAGGAAACCAAGACCAAAACTAAATTTAACACAAGTTCTTTGACTTCTCCGAGCCAAGAGCACGTAAAGAAAAGTTTTTTGTTCCTATTGCAAAATTCCTAGTCATAAAGAGCATCTATGTATGAGAAAAAAATTGATCACATTACTCGGTCCATCAAAAAAATGCTCCAAGGCCGAGTCTTCTCTTTGAAAAAGGGTCTAAATCGATAAGAAGAAAGGAAAATTCCCTTATAGCCAAATTTTTTCCTTCATCGACGTGGATTATAGATTCCGGTGCCTCACACCACATCTCTTCTTCACATGTTGAGTTCTCCAACATCGAGCCTTGTGTTATGTCCAAAATCATGATGGGTAATGACATGGCGAGTGTCGGCTTTCTAGTAGTGGATCAGTAGAGATGGATGGGGAACATTCAACCAAGTGTTGAGTGTTCCGATCTCTCTATCAATCTCCTACCAGTTTACCAAATTATTCACCTTTATGAAGTAATGCGAGTGGAATTTTGTCCTAAATTGGTGATTATTCGTGAGTTTAACAATAACACTACAAAGTGGCTAAGTGAAAGGTAGATCACCATTCATAGTTGTATACCTTTTCCCACCTCACTTTTGATTCTACACCCACTTCCTTTCTCACTCATGCAAATGAGGTTAGCAAGCTATGACATGAGCATTTTGGACATCTAAATTATTCACCTTGAACAATTGAGCAAAACAAAATGGTCAACAAAGCTACCCCAAGTCAAGTTTTCTAAGGGTCTTTGTAAGGGTGTTACCCTTGGAAAGCATCCTAAAAAGAAATTTGACAAAGGAAAATCTTGGAGATATACTCCTCCTTTTGGATCTTATTCACAACGATATTTTTGGTCCATTTCCGTTGCCTTATTTTACTAGAGCTCTTTATGTGCTCACCTTCATTGATGACTATTCACGATATACTTGGGTATACTTTCTTAAGCTTAAGTCTAAAGTCTTTGGACATTTTAAGTACTTTAAGGTTGTTCTTTGAGAAACAGTGGAAGCAGTCTATTAAGGTTCTTCGAACCAAAAATAGATGTGAATATGTAAACAATAGGTTCATGGATTTTTGTACTTCTAAAGGGATCTCCTTACAGCATACAGTTTCTTATAGCCCTTCACAGAATGGAGTCACAGAAAGAAAGAACCACACTCTTAAGGAGATGGCCACTTGTATGATTCACTTGAGGTCTCTTCCTCTGTAGTATTGGGCTGAAGCAGTGAATTTTGCTAATTACATTCAGAACCGTGTTCCACAAAAGGCCATAAGAGGGATGACACCCTTTGAAGCCTAGTTTGGACATAAGCTTAATGTTGAGAATTTTCGAGTCTTCGAATCCAAGGCTATGGCTCATATTCCCAAGAATAAACACAAGGCATTGGAACCAAAATCCAAACCTTGTATCTTTGTAGGGTATCCTGATGGCATGAAGGGATATCAATTGTTGAATCCTACTTCTCATGAGATTTATATTGAGAGAAGTTTTAAGTTTGATGAGTCTTCTTCGACTTCTACTTCTCTACCTATTGAGGTTCTTCAGCTTGCTGATTTGGATTCTGACTCATTAGATGATGATATTGTTGAGTGTGCTCCTCTTCCCGATCCTATCAACCATCGAACTTTGAGTCTTCTAATTCTAATAGTAGTGATGATAAGGACTATGTCCCTTCTCACTCGAGTGAAGGATCTTCCGACTCGAGCCCGATCCTCTTGGTCCTCTTTGGACTAGGAAAACTTTACAAAGTGTTGGAGATTTAGTTGGAGATACTTTAAATATGAGACATACTCACTCGATTTCATTGGACCCCACTCTTTCTTCACCTCTACTTCTAATCCATAGTCTTTCCGGCAGGCTTCTAGTATTCCCGAGTGGGATATCGCAATGGATGAGGAGTATTCCTCTCTCATGAAGAACGTTACTTGCGATCTCACCCCTCTTCTAAAAGGAAGAAAAATCATTCGGTGTAAGTGGGTGTTCCAAATAATGTATGGGGTAGATGGAGACGTTGAAAATTTTAAAGAGTGATTAGTAGCTAAGGGTTTCTCCGATATAGTTGGGGTTGATTATCTTTGAAACCTTTTCTCCGATTGCGAATATGACTTCTATTTGATGACCCTTACCATTTCCGTAGAAAATAGATGGAAATTCCATCAAATGGACGTTAAGAGTGTCTTCCTTCATGGTGACCTAGAGGAAGAGATCTACATGGAACAACTTCTAGGTTATTTCCATGATCCCTCCCTCATTTGTAATTTAAAGAAGTCTCTTTATGGTCTTAAACAAGCCCCTTGGGCTTAGTATGCCAAGATTGACTCCTTTTTACTTACATCGTGGTTACTAGGTGTCACTCGATCCAAATGTTTATATTCTATGGCAAGATGACTCCATACTCATCCTTGTTCTCTATGTTGATGACATGTTGATCACAGGAAACTCTTCCTCTATCATTGATTTTTTGAAGATCACCTTGGCCAACAGGGTTTCCATGATTGACTTAGGTCTGCTTCATTACTTTCTTGTGATACAGATTTCACAATCTGACTTGGGAATTGTGATTTTGCAACCTAAGAATGCTCTCGACTTTCTTTCTCGTTTTTAGATGTCGATTGCAAATCTTCTCCTACTCCTTTTCTTTCAAGGGTTAAGTTGGTTTCTCATTGATCTACTCCCTTGGTTGATGGTACCATTATCGATAGTTTGTGGCGATATTTATTTCCTTGACTCACACTGATTGGATTTATCTTATGTTATTGGGATTGTGTCTAGATTCATGCAGAGCCACATGAGCTGCATTGGAAAGAAGCTAAGCGGATCCTTAATTATGTTCATGGCACCTATACTGATGGCATTCACTATTATGGAGGGGTGGATATTGACTTGATTGGGTTCACAGATTATGATTGGGCTGGTGACTTAGATCATCAGAAATCTACCTCTGGCTATAGTTTCTCTCTTGGTTCGGGTCCTATTAGTTGGTCTAGCAAGAAGCAGAATATAATTACGATATCTTCTACGGAGGTAGAATAGATAGGAGTAATTTGTTGGTACAAAATTGATTCTCCTCTAAACCGAGAAACATCACATATTTGTGACAAAGTTGCTTAGAGATAAGAAAATCATGTTGTGTGTCATTTTGTAGCTAGGGAATAAATGCAGCTTGCTCTTTGTCACTCAGATGTGGAGAAATGGATAGCACCCTCAAGAGGATTTGATCTATCCTCACTACTTTATGGTTGTGCCTTTCAACCAGGGTGAGAGGACCCTTTGTAGCCTGTTGTTTGAGGAGCAAATGGATATGTCCTTCTTTGCAAAGTTATTAAGAAGACCTTGAAGAAAACATGATCAATACAACAAAAATCTAACTCTCACGAGTTGTCACCCTAGATAATGGAGATATTTTCTAAGCAAGGTTCAAGATACTAAAGACAATGAAAACTTGATTGCTTCTACATGTTTTGGTAATAGAAATTATGCATTTGTACACACACAAGACAAACAGGGGTAGTATGGGTAGGATTGGTTGTTTTTAAATGAATTTTGGTGGGAGGTGAGGAAGAATGAACTTGATTTTCTAGATATTTGAGAGATTTTACAAAAATGGAAGGCTTGATCAATAGAATGCTTCAGAACAACTAAAATGTTCCTTTAACCAGAAGATGTGCTTCAATGGAGGCCCAGATCAAGTACATTTTCACATAAACTTTAAGAATCCAAAATGAAGGATCAAATTGAAAAACTTAATTGAACATTATCATCCTTTGTTTTATCATGCCTAAGATACCCTCAAAGGCTAACAAACAATCTTATCATTATGCTAGGAGTAAATTGATTTTAAATTTGTTTATTTCACTATCAAATGAAAGCTCTTCTAATAAATGAAATTGTAAATGCCACCAAACTATCACAAGGATAAGATCTTGTGTGATTCACAAAGATTTCAATGTAAGATTGTAATGGGAATAAGAAAAACTATTTACAGACATTTAGAAATGAAGTAGACACAATTTTGCTCAAAATTAACATAGATTAATTCAAATTTGATTAAATTCATCAGCAAGGGAAAGTTTCTAGAACAATCTCAAAGCTTGTCAATGGCTGTACACTTGCAACCACCTTGACATGATCAAATTTAACATAAAAGAAATAAACAGGTTCCTCAGATGGTTTCTTAGAAAGATGGGCTCTGTCAAAATTTTCTCTTAGGAATTAACTCCTGACCTCTAACACTCCAACCATTTGCATGAAAAATTCATGCAATTTATAACATTTAATCTACAATAGAGTTTTCCCCCCAAAACAAAAAACATTCAAAGCACCATTGCTTGTTACGATTTTGATCGTGATTCCTGAATCAGATTTGTAAAAATGTTGTCAGGTGCTCAGAGGGAAAATCTCTTCAAATATTTCTAGCATTCAATTATTTCATCTGGTAAATCACTCTTCATTTCACGTGCCAACTACTTCCTCCTCTAATCTGTCAAATATGGTTTCTTGCATGCCAAGGAAGGAAAGATTGGAAAATTAGATCGAATCCGATATTCAGATCACACCTTAATGGTAAAAGATGTTTTCAGATCTTCCCACCAAATAAAGATATCAAATTAATTCTCTTCTTCATTTAGCTTGTAGGAGACATCAAGAAATGATAAAAAACCATAAAATTCATATCCCCAGGAGCCTTGGAGAAAAAATGGTGGAAAATCATATACAAATGCATAGTTTCCATCGATTTCCCTTTTGAATTTGGACCGTCCACGTGGGAGATCCGAGTTAAAACGGGCACTGGGGTTTCTTTTTACTTTTACACCTTTTGGAAAAAATGCAAAATTTCTCATTTTTCTCCCCTCCGCCTTTGAAAAATGGGCTTGACACGTGTCCCAATGTGGGTCCCAGTGGAACCATGAGCACTCTATTATGCTATATTACCTTGTTTTTGGAAAAAAAGAAAATTTTCTAAATTTTCCCCGCAGCCCCACCCTTCCGCCTTTAGCTTCTGATGTGGGTCCCAACGGAACCGCGCTTCCTTTTACACTTTAACCCCTTTTTTCATAAAAGGAAAATTTTCCAAATTTCCCCCAAAAGTCTCTGCTCCTTTCTTTTTGTTAAATTTTCAAAGAAAATTTTGACTATTCTTTAAAGGATTGTGGGTCATTTTGATGACTTTAATATTTTTGACAATAAGGGGAAAAAATCCAAGTTACCTCCAATGGCCTACCTCCCTACCTTTTGACTTTTCAAATTGCCACGTGTCTCAATGGCACATTTTGAGATGGTCCCAAAAGTAGAGACCCCAAACAAGCACGGGCTCAACACGTGTCTCAGTTCGAGAGTTTGTTAAAAATTTTAAGGTTCAGCAGAAGGCACCATGTGTCTAAGGTCCAAGACAATCTCCTTCGGCCATTGAAAAATTTGAGCAAAAAGGCAGAGTGAGCGGAAGCCTCCAAGTGTCCTCCTGGCGCTTCTTCAAAATAAAATTCAGGGGCCAGTCCCCAAACATGCGAAGTCCCTCCATGTGTCCTAGGCTTCATAAAATTTCTTTAAAAATTTTAAGTACAGAGCGAAGCCAACAGAGGCCTCCACCTATCCCCCTGTCACAATTGTTAAGGTGGGACCTTGAGGTAGATCCTTAATTGAGAGCTAGCCCATCACGTGTCCCAACCCACCAAAACCTGTACTAACCGCATGAAAAATTTGTCTAAGTCCGGAAAAGTAGGAAATCCTCCACGTGTCCCCTTGGTGTAATTCCAAGGCCAAATCAACCCAAACAAAAACTTCAACTCGCTCACCCTATGTCCTTTTATTCAACTCTAAGGTTCTCCTAATGATATTTAATAAATTTTTATTACTATACTCGCTTGTCCATTTCCTTGGGGGTTATAGTTGGAGCCATATGTCGAATTGATCCCATATTCTTTACACATTTCCACCAAAGGTTTAGCTCTGAAGCTCATGGAATTTTTAGCAAAAATTTTAACTGGCACTCCAAACCTATAGATGATATGGTTCAACATGAAGTCCATGACAATTTGGTGTGTTGCTCTCTTGGTGGGGATTGCCTCCACCCACTTAGTGAAGTAATCAGTGGCTACAAGAATCCACTTATGGCCAACACTTGAAGGGTCTGAAATCTCACCAATGAAATCCATTCCCCATTGCTTGAACGGGATTCAATTGATACAGGATGCAAAGGAAGGGAGCCTAAAGCTTTCAGTCTCCAAAAAAAGCTAGCAACTCTCACATATTCTAACCAACAAAGTTGTATCTTTGAAAATATTTGGCCACCAATAACCAGCCCTCAAGATCTTGTGTGATGTGACTCTTCCAACAAAATTCCCCAAAAACTCCTCCATGGAGATCAACAATTATCTTGGGGGCTTCATCTTCAGTAATGCACCTTAAGAGAACTCCCTCAAGGTTCTTCCAAGCTAACCCAAAATCAGTAATGACATATTTCTAGGAAGCCAACTTAAGAGCTCTTTTATGATTTTTACTCAAATACTCAAGGCAATATAGATGTCTGAGATAAAAAATTATATCTTTGTACCATTCAGAACTCATCAAATTTTCAAGGACATCCACCCTTCCTTCTACTTCATTCACCTCAATATTTTGCAAGTTTCTCTTATCCATAAGCTTAGCTAAGCCCAAACCTCTTACCAATTTTGTGGTTTGGATATCCATGTCATACTCCTATAACTTGTTCACCCATTTGCATCTTTTTCTTGAGACCTCCATCTCTGATAAGACATCTTTCACCATGGTGTGGGGAACATAAGAAACAACTTTAGAGCTTAAAATTTATGGTCCTGAAAAAAATTTATTGATTTTACCAAGGCAAATGCTTGCTTCTCCATAATGGTGTACTTCAACTCAACCCCTTGCAATGCCTTACTGAAAAAGGCAATTGGCCTCTCAGCCCCTTCATCATCCTTCTGCAACAAGACAGATGCAATAGTGTTCTCTGAAGCAAAAGAAAACATTTGAAAAGGCTTCTTATAATCTGGAGCTGCTAAAACAAGGGCATGCTTTAATGCTTCTTTGATCCCATTGAAATCCTGAATGGCAGCCTCTTCCCATTTGATAACTTGGTCCTTCTTTAGCATGCAAGTAATTGGAATGGTCAACTCAACAAAGTTTGATATGAATCTTCTGATAAAGTTTATTTTCCCAAAGAAGGACTGAATTCCCTTCTTGGTTCTTGGAATTGGGACCTTGCTGATGGCCTCTACCCTCTCGGGATCAATCATGACACCATCCTTTGATACAATGTGACCAAGAAACTTGGCCTTTTGCACTCCGAAATGGCACTTCTTTGGATTGAGTGAAATGCCATACTCTCTGCATCTTATCAACATTTTTTCCAAGTGCTGCAAGTGATCACTTCTCTTTTTGGAAAACACAATCACATCATCTTGGTAAACAACAATAAAATCATTAATGTAACCAGAAAAAGCAACATCAAACCAAAGGGCATTCTAACATAGACATAAGTTCCCCAAGGAGTGGTAAAGGTTGTCTCAATTCTTTCTGATTCCTTCACAAAAACTTGAATATAGCCAGAGAAACCATCCAAGGTAGAAAGCAGCTCGTAAACTAGTCACTAATCATGGCATGGTTTCCATGTTTGGTAAAGGATAATTATCCTTCGTTAAGGCTCTGTTTAGATTTCTAAAATCCACACATAACCTGATGTCACCATTCTTTTTTTTTAACTGGCACTAAGTTTGCAACCCAAGAAGAATACCTTGTTGGATGAATGATCCCTCCATCTCTTAGCTTTTTTAATTCATCTTGCATCTTCACAGAGAGGAGTGGATTAATCATCCTATACTTTTGTCTAAATGGTTTTGCATTAGATTCCAAAGGAATTTCATGCTGAAACAAATCCTCTCTGTATGCTTTCAGTTCAAAATAAGACCAAGCTAGCAGTCCTGATATTTCTTCAACAATTGGACATAGGATTTTTTTCCTCCTTGTTCAGATTGCTTCCCAACCAAATCTTCCTTGGTTTCTCCTTTGTACCAAGGTCATGCTCCTCAACATCCCTTGAGGCTGCTATATGTCTATTAATAATGCAATCAACATTATCAAAGTTTGATTCAAGAGCAACCAGTCCTCTAGGAATGGTATTAGTTTTCAGTTGGATGATGTCTTTGCCAAACAAAGTTTCTTTACCCTCTACTGCACACACCATTGGCTCCCAATCAATACATTGATAAGAAAACTCCCTTTGTTCTACAGAAATCTTTTGACCTGAGCATCATCATCAAAAATTTCCAATGTTTAATGTTGTCAGGGATAGATGGCCTTGTTAACACTTCAACATCATATTCACAATATGGGGACATTACACAATTATCAAACCGAGATCCCAATACTGCAAGCTTTTCTGCCATAACATTGAACTTCCTATCATGATGCACAATATTAAATGAATCAAACATCTCAATCAAGTCCCAAACTGCATGCTTGTATTGTTTCATTCTCTAATTTTTAGTAGCATACAATTTTTTGATTTGTTTGACAATTAGTTTTGAATCTCCCTTAACAATGATGTCTTTAACATAGTATTTCCAAGAAATTCTCAAACCTAACAACAATGCTTCATACTCAACAATGTTGTTAGTACACTCAAAGTTAAGTTTGAAAGAAAAAAAAAACTCTTCCAAGCTTGGAGAAATCAAAACTACACCAACACCATTTCCAAATTTGGAGCAAGCTCCATCAAACACAAAGTCCATGGAGAGCCTACTTATTTAAGACTCTTACATTGATCCATTTTGTTCTCTTTCCCATCAGAAAATCCAATAAAGTTATCAACATCAACACTTGTGTACAACACTTCATAAGATGCATTGTTGGGATCTTCAATGAGGTGCAACATCTTCTTTTCTCCATACAACTTGACAAGGATGCCCTCAATTGGGATGGTGGCATAGGACATATCCATTTGAACACTCCCACCAACACTTATAGCCCATTTTCTAGACAACATACCCCACTTGGCTGGGAAATCAACATAAACAACATCTAGTTTCAAGTTCCTACCTGGATAAGCTGCAAGTTATACCACCAAACCTTTCACACATCTCGCCACTGATACCTCTGTGGAATCCATGGTAGTGCACTTCCCATATGTTGTTGTTACTTTGATATCCAGTTCATTCATGAATTCCAGAGGCATAACATTACATGATGCTCCCAAATCAAACATACATTTGTGTAACAATCTATCCTTAATGATCAGAGTAGTGAAGAATGGATCTAAATTTAGCTGAGACTCTACCAAGGATGTTCCCAAATAAACCTTAGATGTTTCACATAATTATTACAATGCTAGTGGTGTTTCTAGCTCTTCAATGATTAGAGGAGTCTCCATAATGTTTACATTTTTGCCTGGGGTACTCTTCTCTTCTTTCAATCCCAAATACTCAAATGCCCTCTTCTTGTGCTTAGGAATCCTAAGCAGCTCAATAATTAGAACACTAACTTTGATTTGACTCAAAACTTGGGCAATTTCATATGGAACACACTTTGGCAAGGTAGTATTGGAAGGGAGATTGACAAACTCATCAGATGGCACAGATTTTTGACAGTTTGGGCATGAGGAGAAGTATGAATCTTGTTTAGGACAACAAGGCCTTTGGAAGGTGTATCTTTCTTAGGAACCTCTTTAGGAATACTAGTAAGCAATGGATTTTTAGGTTTGGACAACTCTACTCCTAGTATTATAATCCTTCTCTTGAGCAACAACAACATTCATCAATAACTACCTATCCTCCTCAGATGGGATTCCTCCATCATACTTATTTATCATTAAAGCTCTTAAATATTCAAAGTCATTATTGGGAAATTCAAAATCTTGTACAATATCTATTTCTAAAGTATGAGAGGGAGGAAGAAGAGGTACCCGGTGAATGCAATCCCAAAATCAGCAGCATTTCTAGCACTTATTACCTTAGTTGAAGTTTCTCCTTGTTGTGAGCTTGTAGAGCACTCCATCATGCATGCATCATCATCAATGTTATCATCATCAGCTTCCTCTTCTACTTTCTGATCTACTTCACATGGAGCATGGGGCATGAAACATCTGTCACACCAATCAATTACATTTGTTTCTTCAATAACAACAACTCTAGCAGCCAAAGGATTAAGCACCATTTGGTTTTCCTGGCCTGGGGCTGTTTATTTCCAAATCCAATAGGTCCCTTGCCTCTGTCATTAGATCTCTACTCATTTCTAGGATGATTTGCAAATCTGTCTTGGCCTTGTTGCTTATGCTAACCTTGTGAACTCTTCCCAATTCCTTTCTCTGCTGGGCTAATTTGTATGAGATTTCTTTGACGACCCCGCAAAATTTTCACAACTTCCTCCAAATCAGCAACCTTACTTGCTTGAGGTTTTTCGGGTTAACAGTTTCACACCTTCCCTCTTAAGAGGTTTTCCAATTGCTTTAATGTTATTCTCAATTTACAGAGCCATGGTAAAGGCTTGCCTCAAATTGGTAGGGTTTTTGTCCCTCAAATAGTAAGCAACTTTCTTATCAAATGCATCTGAATACTTTATAAGACAAGATTCATCACATGGCCTTAAACTTATAGGAAATCTCCTCAATGTCTTATTAAATATAGTGTTGAAATCATGCACTGATTCATTAGGATTATTTTTAATATTTTCAAATTCTGACAAAAGAAACCTAGGGTCCGTTTTGTCACCATACTACAATCTAAATGCATTATTCATTTCTTTTCAAGAATCAACGAAATTATCGGCAAATATTTATACCAGTCCCTTGCATCTTCTTCCAAAGTGTGGATAAACAGTTTGATATAGACATCTTCAAAATCAATCTCAAAGTCTTCTATCATGTTGATAAAAAGCTTTAAGTGTTGATCACCGTTATAGCATTATTTCCTTGGAACTTTGGTAGTCTATTTCTTACATCTTGGGGAACTACATTTGGATAACCAGCCATCCCTCTAAAATTTATAGGACCAAAGGTATTTACAACAAAATGAGGTATGGGTGGGGGATGGGCCATATTTTTTTGAGGAGGTGACCTTGGAGGAGAATTAAACTGATAAGGGACAAGGGGTCTTTGAAACATAGGAGTATAAATTTCAAAATGGATATCCCTAAAGGCTTTGTTTCTTAGAAAAACCCTATCAACTTTGGAAAACACAAGAGCAGAATGAGAAGAAAACTTTCAAATTCAAATGAAGGCCCCTCTCCAGATGGAGAATTCAATTCCACAAAAAGACTACCTGATTCAAGAAGCACTTGAATGGAAATCTTCAATGATAGGTTGATCACTTTCATCAATGGAGATCTCTTTTCTTGATTGCTGATCTCCAACAACTCTCTAGGCTCTTCTTCCTTCTGACTTTGTTTTTCCTAGCTCTAGAAATAATGTCCTAGTAGGATCCTTAGTGAAGAAAGATCTTCTTCCTTCCAGCTTTGCAAATATTAGTAACAAATCTCACTTGATAGAGGTTAAGACACTGGTATTTATCAAAAATCAGATCAACATGGAGTCGCCACTAAGGATTTCCACCTTAGTTGTGAAAATGCACTAAAAATATGATCTGTCAAATGTCTGTCAACACTAGAAACTGGAAATGGAAATGATCTGACCTTCCTTTACCCAGATTTATCAATGAAACTTAGTGCAATAATTGTAGAAACTGGAAATATTGCACACAACACTTGTAAACTTCTTACATGCTTGAAAATACGATGATATTGAAACAATGTACTAGAACTTAGAGCATATAATAAATGTTTACCATGGTCTGAATATGAACTACAATCACAATGTCCCCAAAAATATGCCAAAAAGCTTGCTTGAGCCAAATGGATACGAACTAGAAATAAATCAACAAATCAGTCTCGGCAACACAAATTAGTTCCCAACAATGTAAATCAGTTCCCTAGAAGCGGTGCCAAAACAATTTTGGTACCCAAATTGATTCTCCCTCAGAAGCTAAGCAACATCACATATTTGACATGAAGCTTAGAGACAAGCTAGATCATGTTGTGTGTCATTTTATAGCTGGGAAGAAATGCAACTTGCTCTTTGTCACTCAAATGTGGAGAAATGGATAGCACCCTCAAGAGGATTTGATCTATCCTCACTACTTTATGGTTGTTCCTTTCAACCAGGGTGAGAGGACCCTTTTGTAGCCTACTATTTGTGGAGGAGATGGAGATGTCCTTCTTTGCAAATTTATTAAGAAGACCTTGAAGAAAATATGATCAATACAACAAAAATATAACTCTCACGAGTTGTCACCCTAAATAATGGAGATATTTTCTAAGCAAGGTTCAGGATACTAAAGACAATGAAAACCTGATTGTTTCTGCATGTTTTGGTAATAGAAATTATGCATTTGTACACACACAAGACAAACAGGGGTAGTATGGGTAGGATTGGTTGTTTTTAAATGAATTTTGGTGGGAGGTGAGGCAGAATGAACTTGATTTGCCAGATATTTGAGAACTTTTACAAAAATGGAAGGCTTGATCAACAAAATGCTTCAGAATAGCTAAAATGTTCCTTTAACTAGAAGGTGTGCTTCAATGGAGGCCTAGATCAACATGTTTTCACACAAAATTTAAGAATCCAAAATGAAGGCTCAAATTGAAAAACTTAATTGAACATTATCAACCTTTGTTTTATCATGCCTAAGATACCCTCAAAGGCTAACAAACAATCTTATCATCATGCTAGGAGTAAATTGATTTTAAATTTGTTTATTTCACTATCAAATGAAATCTCTTCTGATAAATGAAATTGCAAATGCCACCAAACTATCACAAGGATAAGATCTTGTGTGATTCACAAAGATTTCAATGTAATATTGCAATGGGAACAAGAAAAACTATTTGCATACATTCAAAAATGAAGCAGACACAATTTTTCTCAAAATCAACACAGATTAACTCAAATTTGATTAAATTCATCAATGCGGGGAAAGTTTCTAGAACAATCTCAGAGCTTATCAATGGTTGTACACTTGCAACCACCTTAACATGATCAAATTTAACACAAAAGAAATAAACAGAGTTCCTCTCGATGGTTTCTCGGGTTACTTTTTACACCTTTTGGGAAAAAATGCAAAATTTCTCATTTTCTCCCCTCTCGCCTTTGAAAAATAGGCTTGACACGTGTCCCAATATGGGTCCTAGTGGAACCACGACTCTATTATGTTATTTTACCTTATTTTTGGAAAAAGAAAAATTTTCCAAATTTTCCCTGCAGCCCCACCCTTCCGCCTTTAGCTTTTGATGTGGGTCCCAGCGGAACCGCACTTCCTTTTTACACTTTAACCCCTTTTTCATAAAAGAATTTTTCCAAATTTCCCCCGAAAGTCTGCACCTCCACCATTGACTTTTCAAAGCAAAATTTGACTATTCTCTGTCGATCTTGTGGGTCACTTTGATGACTTTAATCTTTTTGACAATAAGGGCCATAAAATCCACGTTTCCTCCGATGGCCCACCTCCCCACATTTTGACTTTTTAAATTGCCACGTGTGTCAACGACACATTTTGAGATGGTCATCAAAAGTAGAGATCAAAAACAAGCATGGGCTCAACACATGTCTTAGTCCAGTAGTCTGTTAAAAATTTGAATGTTCAATGGAAGGTGCCATGTGTCTAAGGTTTGAGATAGTATCCTTTGACCATTGAAAATTCCGAGAAAAAAGGCAGAGTGAGCGGAATCCTCCAAGTGTCCTCCTGGCACTTATTCAAAATAAAACTCAGGGGTCGGTCCCCAAACATGCATGGTCCCTCCACTTGTCCCAGGATTTAGAAAATTGCTTTAAAAATTTTAAGTATAGACTGGAGCCAACGAAGCCTCCACTTGTCCCCTATCACAATTTTTAAGGTGGTACCCTGATACAAATCCTCAATTGAGCGCTAGCCCACCACGTGTCCATGACCCGCCAAAACTATACCATATGCATGAAAATTTTGTCTAAGTCTAGGTAAAGCAGATCTATCCTCCACGTGTCCCCAGGTGCGACTCGAGGCCAAACCAAAAGGTGAATTTTCAAACGAGCGTCGTTCCTCCACATGGGAAAGGTTTGGGTTGAAGCGAGCCATAAAGTTTTTAGAGTGCCCCGCCGAGCTGCATCCAACCAAAAAGGGCCATGTTTCCACTAATTCAGATATGTAAATTTGACGAGGAAAACACACCCGTCAAACTGTAATGGTAGGCCGCCAAAAATGGATACCAAACTCTGTCGAGAATACCCTATAGCCAAACAGACTTATGTGGCAACATTAAGCGTGTTGGTGCTCAAATTAGTCTTGCCCCGTTTTCATTATAATCCCTCGGTTGCGAGACTCTGTCACATTTTTATCTCCCCATGTTGGTGCTTAAAGACTCTGTCCTCTATTTGGTTGCCATGATCAGTTCCTTCCTTGGTCGAATATCACTTAAAGATCTAGAATTTGTTTTTCATTTCTCTGTCCATCTGAAGGTGTCTGTAAATTGGGCGTAAAACTCAAGTTGTTCTTTTCATTTCATTTTCCACAGTCGTGTATTATTGTCCCTATCACTTTTTGTCCCAAATACCTGAAGAAACGTGAATGGATGTAGCTCGAAGAATCATTTTTGAACCTTATAACATTTCCAAATTCTCTGTCCTTGAAGAAAATTTCATCTCGAGATCAAACGATGGTTTACCTACATTTTTAAAGTTTGACGGGTGTGTTTTCCTTGTCAAATTTACATATTTGCATCAGTGGAAACATAGCCCTTTTTGGTTGGATGTAGCTTGGTGGGGCACTCTAAAAACTCTATGGCTCACTTCAACCCAAAACTTGTCCATGTGGAGGAATGACGCTCGTTTGAAAATTCACCTTTTGGTTTGGCCTTGGAGTTGTGCTTGGGGGGACACGTGGAGGATTCCACTTCTTTTCCCAGACTTAGACAAAATTTTCATGCATATGGTATAGTTTTGGTGGGCCGTGGAGACGTGGTGGGATAGCGCTCAATTGAGGATTTGGATCAGGGTCCCACCTTAATAATTGTGACAGGGGGACAAGTGGAGGCTTCTGCCAGCTCCACTTTGTACTTAAAATTTTTAAAGCAATTTTTGAAGCTTGGGACAAGTGGAGGGACCGCGCATGTTTAGGGACCGACCACGAATTTTATTTTGAATAAGTGTTAAGAGGACACTGGAGGCTTCCGCTCACTCTGCCTTTTTGCTCATAATTTTCAATGGTTGAAGGATACTGTCTCAAACCTTAGACACATGGCGCCTTCCATTGAACCTTCAAATTTTTAATGCGACTCTGCCGAACCGAGACACGAGTTGAGCTGCGCTTGTTTGCGATCTCTACTTTTGATGACCATCTCAAAATGCACCATTGACACACGTGGCAATTTAAAAAGTCAAAATGCGGGAGGCGGGCCATCGGAGGAAACTTGGATTTTATGGCCCTTATTGTAAAAAAATTTAAATTCATCGAAATGACCCACAAGATCGATAGAGAATAGTCAAAATTTTCTTTGAAAAGTCAACAGTGGAGGTGCAAACTTTCGAGGGAAATTTGACAAGGAAAAACACACCGTCAAACTATCTCAATTTGTAGAAATCTAATTCAACATCAGCGGATGAAGCACATTGAGATCCATATACACTTCATACGAGAGCTTATTCATGATGGGACATTCGGTACATTGACAATTTGGTGATCGGATTACAAATATATTCACAAAGCCCTTCATTGAGGTGAAGTTTCTTCACTTACGATCTCTTCTTGGGATGAGGTCTTATGCAGTTGCTCATCTTCTTTGGACTATATAGTCCTTCTCTTCTTCTTCTTCTTCTTCTTCTTCTAGGAAGATATTGTTTGTATATGGGCACCTTATCAGGCCTTTAGTTTTGGGCCCCATTGACACATATTTCTTAGTTGTTTAGGAGTGTCTTCTTATTTTGTCTGACTCATCATAGTTGTTACCCGGCTTCGATGAAGGGGGTGTTGGTATGTGGGATCCTATGTGTCCTCCACTCACATATGGAGGGTCATCTCACATGGGATAGGTTTAGGGTTTTCTTGTGTGTCATGTACTAGGGTTACTCAAAGACCCTATATGTACCCTTTCATTCTTGATTTATGAGTATGCCAAGACACTCCATTGTCTTTTATGTATGAGGAAGATTTGGTTTTTTTGTGCAAGTTCTTCCATTGTTGATTGATCCTTGCGATTACGCTAGAGCCATTACAATTCTATTGGAGTGAAACTACTTTGTGGTGCATCATTTCCGATTCAATTCTTGCAAACTCTTTCAAGCATGTCCTTCTTGTCCAACTTAAGGCATGTAATGATTCCCATAGGTTGGGAAGTAAACATGTTGGTTTCTCATGGATTTTGGTGCTACTTTTGGATGACATGGACTTTGAAGAAGGTTCTTTAAAATTTGTAGATTTTTGTTTTGTGCATGGAGTTACCTTTCATTGGAAATTTGGGCATATTGTCTCCTCTTATGAGGGGGTAAGTGCACCAAGTGGGGTCTTAAAAGGGAGTCTTATGTGGACGCGTTTTTCGAAAAAAAAACTTCAACTTGTACTAGTTTTTGAAATAGTTACTGATCAAAATTGGAAGATGTTGTAGAAATATGTATCGTAGAATTTTGAGTCTAGTTTCTAAGCTACTAAATTTTATTGAAAACAGATAAGTTGAAGTGGTTCAAACAACTAAAATACCAACAGATGCTCTGTTTTTGTTAGAAAAACATAATAGAGTGACTTTCGTGCACCCCACCATTTTTGAGCACCATTTTTTTTTTTTTAAAACCCTTTGGTAGAAAGATAACTAGGAGCATCTAGTTTGGGCTCCATGTTTTTAGATTTTTTTAGAAAATATTTTTATTTATGATTTTTCTAGTACAAAACTTTTATGTTTTGAAAAATAACAGAGCTCCCCATGCCCCCTAAATACCTCAAAAAATATCAAAAATTAGATTTTTTTTTTTGAATATGTATAGAATTATCATTAGTTTAGGCTAGTATAAAAAAAAATTTAATTTCGATCGCCCCAAAAAAAGATACACCATGAAAGATAGACATATTTACACTTCAAAAATAGCTATAAAAAGGCATAGTTAGAAAATAAATAATATAAAAACCTTATATTAGTCAGAAAATTTGAAAAATTATATTTTTAGAAAGAAGAGACTTTGCTCTACGTCATGGCATAATTTTTTAAAAATGGATCGATTGTTTTATTTTGATTTATCATAAAGGAAGTGACATTTTTACACTTTCTTGTAAAAACACGTTGTTTGTTGTGTTTGTGCAGGTCCATACCTCAGGCTTGGGTATCCAAACCGGGTCCCAAGCCTTGAGGCATGGCTTGGGAAAAGAGAAAATGCAAAACGTGTACATGTTATAACGCATACACGTTCCATAACGTGTACGTGTTTTGTGTAGTATAAACATTAAGCATGCTTTTGACATGCTTCTATTTACATAAATAAATGTTTAAGTATAAGTTTTTCATTTAAACTTATACTTTAAATTATTTATGTAAATATAATAAATTAGGGTCACTCTGCCCCTTATGGAATTAGTCTCACAGTTCCACGAGTCATGGTTTAGGAGATATTTTTTAAAGTATAATTTGGTCAAGACATAGAGAATTTTTCAAGATTTCAGCATTTAGCCTAAATCTTTTAGCATTTAACTTCTAATCAAAACCCTAAACCATAGGCCATAAACCAAAACACTAAACCATAAACCTTTTGCAAGAGCCCTAAACCCTAAACAATAAACCTTTAACCATGATCCCTAGACCCTAAAACCTAAACCCTAAACCTTAAACATGTAGCCCTTACCCATGATCCCTAAACGCTGAGCCTTAAGCCCTAAACCCTGATCCCTAAGCCCTAAACCATAAACCCTAAACCATGAACCATGAGCCCTAAATGCTAAACCATAAACCCTGAACCGTAAACACTAAACCCTGACCCCTAAACCCTAAACCTTAAACACCAAATCCTAAACCCTAAACCCTAAGCCTTAAACCCTACACCCTTATCCCGAGCCCTAAAATCTAAACCCTAAATCCTAGACCATATACCCTAAGCCCTAAGCCCTAAAACCTAAACCCTAAACCCTAAAACCTAAACCCAAAACCCCTAGCCTTAAACCATAAACCCTAAACCTTAATCCCTAAACATTAAATCCTAAACCATAAACCCTAAACCTTAATCCCTAAACATTAAATCCTAAACCCTAAACCCTAAACCTTGAACCCTGAACCATAAACCCTAAAACCTAAACCGTAAACCATAAACCCTTATCCCTAAACACTAAATCCTTAACACTAAAACCCTAAACCCTATACCCTAAACCTTAAATCAAAATCCTTTACCTCAATCTATAAACCCTAAACCCTAAATCTTAAACCCCGAACCATGAGCCCTAAACCCTAAACCCTAAACCCCAAATCATATTTCCTAGTCTCGTTCCTAGAACCATCATTGAGTCTCGCTTATATAACTACCTTGTTTATGAGAGGTGGGATAAGTAACTAAATGGATATGACATTTACCTTGTGCCTTGTAATGCATATATTACATATCTCTTGCAAACTTGTTTCTCCCCACATATACTTGTGCTCTTGAATGTAAATTTATTCAAACTCTGAAATAAATTTCACATTTCTCATATTTCCATGTATAGTATTATGCAAGCCAGGATGACCCATTGGAAGCTGGAAAAAATAACCATCACAACAAAAAAATTAATCTTAAAGGAAACAAAAGAAACATAGAGAATATATCAATGCAAAGGTGTAGGAACATAATTGAATTTCCTATAGTATCCTCTCCTCTAGAGAAAGACAAATTTCAAGTGTTCTCTTTGGAATGGAGTAAATTTGTGAGAACTTCTTAAACCTGTTCAAAATAAGCATAGAAGCAGGGAATGCCTAATAACACTAAGGGGTTATCAATCGCCTAGTAAATCTTTCTTGTTTAGTTATAAATGGGAGTTACCTGGCCTACAACTTAGTGACCTTCCATTCATTGATAATTCCTTATATGATAAACCCATGGATGTTTTCAAAATCCCTGAACAAAAAGATAGGGGTAGTCATCAATCCTAGTGAAGGGTGTGATGTGATTTCCAAGCAACTTGAAATTCATATAGATTTAGAGGTCATAACATGAATTTTCAAATATCTCTATCATTATAAATGGAAGCCAAGTAACAGTGTCTCCTGTACATCCAAGGATTGAGGACTATTGGGGTCTTTGGAAGGATTGGACAATCAGAATATGACATTTCCCTCCTTCAAAATATCAATAGATGAAAAACATCAAATTTTGATGACTCTCTTTGAATGTTCTACCTACAAATTCGATGAACCCTGAACTCTGTGACCTAAACCCTTAACCCTCAACCATGAGACCTAAACCCTAAACTATAAACCCTAAACCCTAAAACCAAAATAATAAATCCTAAACCCTAAACACTAAATACTAAACCCTAAAACCATAACCCTAAACCCTTGACCCTAGACCCTAAACTCGAGCCCTAAGCCCTAAACCCTAAATACTAAATCCAGAGCCCGAGCTCTAACCCCCAAACCTTAAACCAATAACTCTAAACCCCGAACCTTAAGCCATAAACCATGAACCATGAACCCTAAACCTTAAGCCTTGAAACCTACACCCTAATCCTTGATCCATAAACCCTAAACCTTAAACCTTGAGCCCTAAACCCTAAATCTAGAGCCTTGATCTCTAACCCCTAAACCTTAAACCCGTAACTCTAAACCCCGAACCCTGAGTCGTAAACCTTAAACCATGCACCCTAACCCCTAAACCCTAAACCATGAGCCTTGAGCCCTAAACCATAAACCCTAAACCTTAAGGCCTAAATGTTAAATCCTAAAGGTCCCTAAACCCTAAACCCTTAAAACTAAATCATAAACCCTAAACCCTGACCCCTAAACTCTAAACCCCAAGCACTAAATACTAAAACCTAAATGTTAAGCCCTAAACCCTATACCCTATACCTTATACCCTAAGCCCTAAAAACTAAACCCTAAACGTTGAACTCTGCGACCTAAACCCTTAACCCTAAACCTCGAGCCTTAAACCCTAAACCCTGAACCACGACCTTTAAACCTTAAACCCTAACTCCTAAATCCTAAACTATAAATCCTAAATCCTTAACCCTAAACCTTAAACCATGATCCCTAAACCCTAAACCCTATACCATAAACCCTAAGCCCTAAACCCTAAACTCTAAGCCTTAAACCCTAAACCCTAAACCCTCAAACCTAAACTCGACCTTAAACCCTAAACCTTGAGCCCTAAACCCTAAGCCCTAAACCCTAAGCCCTAAGCCATAATCCCTAATCCAAAACCCTAAACCTTGAACCCTTAAACATAAACCCTCAACCCTAAACCCTAAAAACTAAACCTTGAGCCCTAAACCCTCAACCCTCAACCCTCAACCCAAAATCCTTAACCCTCAACCCTGATCCCTAAACCCTTTTCCCTAAACCCTAAACCATGACCTTTATACCTTAAACTCTAACTCCTAAACCCTGAACCATAAACCCTAAATCCTCAACCCTAAACCTTAAACCCTAACTCATAAACCTAAAACCATAAACCCTAAATTCTCAACCCTAAAATCTAAAAAATAAACCCTAAACCCTAAACCTTGAACCATCAACTATCAACCCTAAACCCTAAACCCTGATCCCTAAACCCTAAACTTTGAACCTTGAGCCATAAACCCTAAACCCTCAACCTTGACCCCTAAACCCTAAACCTTGAACCTTTAGCCCTAAATTCTAAACCCTAAACCCTTAACCATAAACCCAAAACTCTAAACCCTAAACCATGAACCCTAAGCGTTGAACCCTAAACCCTAAACCCTAAAATCTGAACTATGAGCCTTAAACACTAAACCTTTAACCTTAAACTCTAAACCTTAAGTCCTAAACGCTTAGCCCTAAACCCCGAGCCCTAAAGTGTAAACCCTAAATCATAAACCCTCACCCAAAGGAAAGTCCTAAAAGGACCATTCAACGTGTTTCAAAGTGTGTAGGGAATAGTGTTTAAGGTAATCGATCGACTCATTTATTTTTTATGAGAGACTACTTCCTTTGAAGACCTAAAAAGGCATTTTTGGCCATTTTGTAGTTAATTGAACACCCTTCAGAACAAGCTAAAATGAGCTAGTCATGTCACCGAGTTATCAAGGACCATTATTTGTGAAGTATTAAGGCATCGTTTGTCTCCATAAGAGACATATGAGAAAAATCATGTATGAGAATCATGAATTTGATTCCATGAAAGGATGCTTTTAGAGCTAGGAAAGGTGAGGGGATGATATTTATATGGAGCACCATGTTTCTAAGAATGAGCAATCATCTGAGTTCACTTGATGTAATTCACTTGGTACTATTCGTAACAACTCATTCAACACCTAGTAGTGTTATCACACCTTAAGGAGGAGACACATTATAATCACCTCATTTTGGCCATAGGACAAGAATCCCATTCAGGGAACAATCCTCTATCTACAAAGTGAGGATATCTTTTTAGTAAGAAGTAGACAAACATCATAGATTTAATTCATGGTCACTAAAGTTATTTATGGACCAACTTTAAAAATTATTACCAATTCAAGTAGTGGTAGGGCCAAAATCCATTTTAGAAGGTCAAAAAACCTAAAAAATGACTATATGCTTTCCCAAAACAAAGACCAACTACAATATATATGCCCTGAAAGTTTTAGGTCGTTTGCTGAAATCCTAAAAATAAGTACTGACCAGATTAGATTTTGAAAAACTATCTTCTAGATTATAACTGTTGGAGCTACGAGACCACTTCCAAAAGGTGCAGAGTGACCCTAATTTCTTATATTTACTAAAATAAATTTAAAGTATAAGAAATGATAAAAGTATAAGAAATAATAAAATAAATCTTATATTTACACAAAACGTGTACGCGTTATAGGTTTGGTGATTCGAGCTAAAAAAATTAAAACGCAAGTGCATTTTTCTTTTTTAGATTCTTGTCCACTTTTGGCCCCCAACTTCGTGCACTTACCAAAGGAGGGCTTGTAATTCTTGCAATTTAAAGTGATTCTTTTCATTATGTAAAGAACATTAGAATCTCTTACTGCCTATTATGACATACATTTTGAATAGTTAAAACCATGGGTGGAAATGTTGTTGCAAAATGTAAAATATTGCTTAAATTTTATGTTTAAAAACATCCCTTTTCTTTTCTCTTTTTAGTTTCCTTCTTTAGAAATGGATAATTCAACTTAGGAAATAAAAGAATGTTGAATGTTATGAAATAAATTTTAACCTTCGCTCTCTTGGTTTAAATATGGAAATGTTCACCTTATTTTACCCATAATTGGATTCTAATTTAATGGTTTTATTGGGTTTAGGAATTCCATATTTACTTGTTGTTACCTTTTGCAAATGGAAAGAAAATGATAGCAATTCTAATTTTATTATTTGTTGGTTTCTTGAATGGAATGGGTTCTTTGTTAAACGTACAAGTTATAGTATTTCCATCTTTACAATTCAATTGTAGAATTTACTTATGTCTTGCATTATATTACGGTTGAAAATATGAACTTTCCATTATATCTTTGATAAAAAAACCAACAAGTTATTCTACGGGTTATATATCCGAAATAAATCATCTTTTGTTCAAATACAACTTATGTTGATATATGTATATGTATATATTATGCCTGAATTAGATAAAAATATAGATCCTTCCAAGAAGAAATAGAACTTCCAATTTTAAACATTGATTATCAATTATACATACACACACACACACGCACGCACGCACGCACGCACGCACGCGCACGCGCGCACACACACACACACACACACACACACACACACACACACACACACACACACACACACACACACACACACACACACACACACACACACACACACACACACACACACACACACACACACACACACACACACACACACACACACACACACACACACACACACACACAGTAGAAAAATCTAAGCAAGGAAATTTTCCTTTAAAAACTTTAAATGAAATTTGCATGGCGAATTCCTTGTAAAGGGATAAAATGTTTTTAATACGAAACAAGAATGGTGGGGGAGGGTGGAACGGTTTCACACCCATCCCCATGTTAAACCATGCAAATTGGCCATGACCCGGTTGTAGGTAGCCCTCCCTCCTTACATTGAACTTTAAGCCACTTCACTAAACTCTACCCACCATGGATAAAGGCCATACGGCAGTACGTTGTTCTATCACTTTGCCCCTTTAAGGGCATAACAAATTCAGCTTCCGTGTTTTCAAAACATTTTAAATATATCCCTTCTTCCGTTTGGCCATAAGTTACTTCACTAAATCCTACCCATCAACCCATCATGGATAAAGGCCATACGGCTTGGAATGATGCCATGTCGCCACCTCTTTGGGGCCATAACAAATGTAGCCTCTGTGTTTTAAAAAAAAATGATTATGTGGGTGTGGGTGTGTGTGTACATACATATATATATACTAACTACTTTTAATCTAATAACCATATATTTTCGGATCACAATCTAAGCATTTGCAAAACTCAAAATAAAAATAAAAATATACTAAAATGGCCAAAGAAAGCTACGGATCCACTAGATCAACTCGGAGAGATTAAAAAAACTTATAAATGAAACCCTTATGGAAAGAATCTAATCTGTGTGAACCTTAAAAGATTTAAATCTGCAAAGTATGGAAGATATGTAGAAACCCTCCTTCATTCTTGCATTGGCTTCTTCATTGTCTCCTTTCTACTGTAAATCAAAAATGGAGCAAACACTCGAATGGATGAGAAGAATAAAACTAAAATATTAAATTTAGGTTTGAAAATATATCCTCACTTTTGAATTTTTAGGGCTAATGATTTGATGGTGGATATTATATCAAATATAGGGCCCCGATTTAATTATATTTTTACTTGGGTGAAGAATTATTTTTAGATAAATATATTACTATGTGTTTTAATGTGAAAATGATCTAAGCCCTTTAGTGGAACTTTATTAGGGGACTTTAAATTAAAATTAGATTTTGGTGAAGGAATTTAGGTTGTGTAATAGTAATTTATTAATTAAATGGATTAATTAACCCACCTCCTTGATAACCATGATCGTGAATTTATCGTGGAATTTAGTAAACGTATTACTTAATTTCATTCAAAATATTTTAAAAATGGGTGAAATTTGATTAATTGGTGGATATTTAAATAAACCTTGTTATATTATCCCTAGTGTGAATTGCTAATGGGTTTTCCAACACTTATTGCCATCACGATATAACTATTTTTGAAATTATCATTAGCATTCTTCGTAAAACTATACCCAACCGTGAAAGTGATGTTACGTCGAATCTTACGCCATAGTTGT
Organism: Taxus wallichiana var. yunnanensis; assembly: GCA_018340775.1. NCBI lineage: Eukaryota > Viridiplantae > Streptophyta > Pinopsida > Cupressales > Taxaceae > Taxus > Taxus wallichiana. The sequence continues at coordinate 305,680,299 of CM031239.1, read as the reverse complement.
GCTTTGCAACGTGGTCGCCATGACATGTTAACTTATTTTTGACATGACTTTTCGTGAATGCATTTTTCGCCACTTCACCATCCTAGTGACCTTGTCATCCTAAACCGTCCTTTAAGATTATTATAGTTACACTTTTAAATTTAAAAAGTATACCATTATTATTGACCTTTATCGATTTGGACTTTGGATTCGCATGAGTTGTTTTTTATCAATTTTGGAACTCGTGCTGAGTGAGGCACGAAACTAATCTAGTATGATTTTTTATTACAAATCATTACATACATTATCTCATAGACCATACATAACAAATAAAATTTATGTGTTATACTAAAGGAATATTTCCAACATCCCCTTCTAGTATAGGCATAGGGAGATCAAATAGCACTTGTGAGTTGAAAAAATACTTGACACGTATTACGAGGAACATGAACTTGTCAATCAAGCCATAATTAGGAACACATTGATCACTTCATATGAATTCATCAATTGATCCATGATTGGAACTCATCACCCAAATAATTAAAAGTAAAAGGAGCAGACTCAATACTACTTTGACCAAGAACACACTACTACAAAAAATAGTGGTATGGACTTCCACTTTATTTTCAAAATCAAAGCTAACACACCACACACGTGAGCATAGATACACTTTTATTCTTATTTCCAAGTACAACACATCAATACACATATTCTTCATTACTTTTGGTAGAAGACTAATCTTTAATATCACTGTCCTTTATTTGTTAAGAGAATATTCTTCCCAATCACCTTTTTCTTATCTTTTTTAGCAACAATGAAGGCCTTATTCTTTGATTTTCCATTAAGGAGATCATGTGCTCGTTACAATACATAATAATGTGTTTAGGTTGTTTACATTAATGAAAAAGTTATATTTTCCTCAGTGTCTTGAAGGTTGAATTATGTTTAATTGACTTGAAAGACAGAGTTGGGTTTGTTTTTTGCAATCATCACATTCTCCTCTTCACTCAAATATTTTGGTTATGTTTTCTTCATCAAGTAGGAAAGATATAAAATCTTTTAGTCTATGATGTATTCTACAAAAATTATAAACTATATTTAAATATTTGTTTGACATGCTAGTCAACAAAACAACCTTTACATCTTTATCTTTTGCTTCAACTTGTATACCAAATAATTTATTCATCAAAGAATGAAACTTATTGATATGTTGTACCATGTCCACTCCTTCCATCTCAATTCTGAATGATTTATGCTTCAAAACCATTGTAGCACTCCTAACTTGTGATGTGAAAAGTTTTTTCAACGAGTCCTAAATGAATTTGGAGAGATTTATACAATATGGATAGACATCACATAGTCATAGACCAATAATTGTTCTATCATTTTGGTCTTTGATATCTTGTTTAGCTCCTTCATTGATAACTTTTGATCTCTTTATCTTTCCATTGGTGATATATCACATATCCTTATCAATCAAAAATCATCGAGCCTTGATCTACTAGGTGTAAAAGTATCTCCCCTTGAATGATCAACTAGAGTCAACTTCTCCATATTTACCCACATAGATTATACTAACACAATGGACATTGATTTCAACTAATAATATGTTTTCTACAAAATAAGACTAAAATTGACAACTACAACATACACAAAAACAATAATATCACAAACTATTAGGAAATTACTATGTTCTAGTGTGAACATTCGTAAAAGTATTATTTAAATATTAAAATGATTCGGTGTGTGCAAATGATGAGTTGGATTTACAACTCATCATGTAAATTAGAGATAAGAGGAGAGAAGATAAGACTTACTCTTTTATAGGATCAAGCAATTGTATTTATATACATCTCACACATGCAAAAAAATTATTAGAGTGGTTTTTAATCAAATTTGATCTCGTGCTTGATATTTATCTCATTTCTCCTTAAATGTTTTTCGTAATTGTTATTTATATAAGTAGATCTCTTAAATTTATATCATTTGGCATCGAGAGAAGGTGAGATCGAGCCATGAGAATCCTTCATTTCTCCTTAAATGTTTTATGTAATTGTTATTTATATAAGTAGATCTCTTAAATTTATATCATTTGGCATCGGAGGAGGTGAGATCGAGCCATGAGAATCCTTGAAAGGTTCAATCTTAGCCATTAACATGCAGATCTACATTTTTAAAGCTTTTGTCATCATGTTTGAAGTATGTATTCGACACATAGGAATCAACATTGATCACACCAATCGGCATTAATTCATTAGATCGACATGATCCTCTCTAAGTTGGCATCAACCCTGTTGCATTCTATATGATCGACCTTGGTTATTGTGTCAAACAACGCCCAAAAGCTATAGTTTTTTTCATTACCTCAACCAATGCCTACTTATATGGTTTTATGCATATGGTAGGTATAATGTAACATTACATATGTGTTTTGAATTTGGGTGTGAATTTTGTAGAGTTTGTTAAGCATAGCTCCAAACAGATCTGGGTATTGTATTGAGAGAGCGGTGGATTGTAATAAAATATGAGCAAATTATTCTTGGTGAACGTAGCCCAAATTGGGGTGAACCACGTTAAATATTGTCTCTTTGTGTTGTGTTATTTTATTCTGCACTTTTATTTGAGATCTATAATATTTTTGCATATTAGTTTCTACTGTTGTGATTCTATGAGGGATTATTCTACATATTTTATCCCTTATTTCCTAACACACCATTGGCATGGTAATGTGTCAATATTTGGTTGTTGAGATGTATTTTGGGCTACTTATCTTAGGTGGTAAAATAATGTACCACCAACTCATCATCTAAACTATATTGAATCTCAAATTTGTATTTATCCAAACTAACTTCTCTTGCAAAGGAGAAATCAAGATTTGTGTGTGGATTGGCAAAAACTAATGGAGGAGGATACTATGTTGGCTTATAAGATTGGGATTATTCACCAACCAATACATCTCACTTGTAAATCATTTTATTTGTGTCAAAATTAAGAAGATGGCATGCCTTCACATATTCATAATAGTCACAAAAATACGAAGAGCTGTCATTTCCTTTTCTTTGCATGTATCATTTGGGATAGATACCCATGCATTGAAACCTATAAACTTGAAATATGAAACATCTAGCTTGACATGGTAGTTTTTATTTAGAAGTCATGGCTTAAAAATGACCTGACAATTATGACACTATATTTTGCACATTGAATTTTTCTCCCTAAAATTGAGGAAAGTCTTAGGAATGAAAAAGAATTGACCATTTCTAGAGTGTAAAATTATTGTGTTTAACCACACCATTCTACTAAGGGGTATATGAAATATTATACTAGATTTGGTTTTATAACTATTCAAAAAATCGATCATTTTGTTATTGGCATACTCTCATCTTTTATTAGTTCTAAAATTATAAATCTCTCTCTAACATGTTTTTAACAAGAGATTTGACATTTTTAAAGTTATCCAAGAATTCACTTTTGCAAATATTATACTCTCTGAGAAATAATAAAAAACATAAGCACATATTTATGAATTTATGAAAATAAAAATGAGGGAACGATATGTTATTACCATGAATTATAGTTAATCTATCACTTATCCTTACATATTTTCCCCTTCAAAAATGGATCCATGAGTTAGTTTCCAAGTTTACAACTTGGATAATTCCATATTTGAAGGAAACTTTCAAAAAACCAACAACCATGTTGTGTTTATCGAGGTCTTGTAATGAGAAATATTTCAAGTGACCAATGTGCTTCGTGAAAAAGTTCGTTCAAGTCATTTGCATGCACATTAGGACTTTTGAAGGTTGATCAAAGAAAAAAATCCAAACTTATATAATATTCTTTGATGATAAACCTTGTCAATAGCTATAACCGCTTACTAGTGTTTTACACTTCGATAACAACATTAGAAGTTCGAACTAAACTATTTTTCCTTTACCGTACTATGTGATATGCTAGATGGATAATATGTTCATAATTAATTATAGAATGTGGAGAAATTTTAATATCTATTTTCCATCTCAATGGACCCTTCACCTTTAACAAGTGGGGTTATAGTTTTCCACAAAAATTTCAATTGTGCTACTTTTATTTAGAGTGTAAAACAAAGGACCCTTATTTTCCATATGATGATAGTTACCAAATCAAAAATTCATTCAGAAACTGGTGATCAATGTGTTATTAAAAATGTGGAACTCATACCTTATATGCACGAAGATTAATTATTGCTTCCATATATGTCATTTTCTTAAAACACGACGATTTGTGATGTCACGTAATAATACAAAAATTACATAAAAAAATAAAATTTCATAATCATTTTACCTTTTACTTTTTTTGTTAGGTAGAATGGTTGGGAACAGTGTTGGATTTTAATGTTCAGGGTTACATGTCACAAAAAAATTAGGTGATGGTCCAAAAAATTATGTGAATGTTGTTTGACGTTTAAAATTTAATATGCATGTCAAAAAAATGTATAACAATTATTAACAAATACATATATTAATTTAAATTATACATTTGAGAGATTGGAGATAAATAACTTGTTTTATAAATCCTTGACCTCCTAGTGATGATCCATAGGTAGGTAGAGATTAATCCTTAAACCTTCATGCACTGATAATTATCAATCCCATTGTTTAACTCGAAAATGGTTATTTAATCATTCCTACTCTATTCTCATTATAGAGAACAACATTGACATAGAAAATAGCTAGAGCTAATTTATAAAAAAATTTAAGTTCATAACTCATGTAGGTATTTATTAAAAAAAAATTACATAAACTTTTATGGTGGTTTTTTCTCTATTGCAGATCATTCCATCTTTTATATTTTATAAATTACATTATAATTTCAAATATATGTGGGATTCTCTAATTGATTGAATCTAAATGGTTTTACAAAAATTAATACTTATAAATTTTTGGGCCTTTGTAGTACAATTATAAACCAACAAAAACAATGCTACATTAATCAATTTCATAGTTTATTATAGATACAATTATTTTTCATAAATATTGATTGTCCACCAATCAATTGGATCTTCACTAATCAAATGAAGATCTAGAAACACCATTAAAATTTTTGAGATAATTAAAACTCTATTTTAAATTACAATTAAAAAAAAATATTACAAAAATTGAAAGAAATGACTCACTAGTGCAAGCTTGCAATTCTGTAGAAAATGAGTTCAAACTTCTAGCTTTCAAACCTCCAAGTTCAACCTTCAAGTTTCACCTTTCTTATTAAATCCCAAATCCAATGTTTGTAGTTTAATCTATATTTGTAAGAAATCAAACAAAGAAAATCAAAGAAAACCAAATCAAATTAAACTAATTAAAAATGAAAACTAGTAGATGTTTTTATTTTATCAATGAGATATTAAGATGTTTATATTTTATGAATAAGATATTAAGATATTTTTATTATTTTAATTCCAAAGTTTCCTTTTTGTTGATATTAATTGTCATAAATCTCACAAATTCATAATATGTAGTGTAATATTAATTTGACAATTTTGTTAATTATTTTAATTATTATATATATATTATATATATATATATATATCACACACACACACACACACATGTATACATATATTAAATGATTCGCTAGTGCAAGCTTGTAATTCTATAGAAAATGAGCTCTAACTTTCAACTTTCAAATCTCCAAGTTTAACCTTCAAGTTTCACCTTTCTTACAAAATCTCAAATCCAATGTTTGTAATTAAATATATATTTGTTAGAAATTAAACAAAGAAAAATCAAAGAAAACCAAATCAAATTAAAATAATTAGAAATGGAAACTAATAGATATTTTTATTTTAACAATGAGATATTAAGATTTTTATATTTTATCAATAATATATTAAAACATTTTTATCAATTTAATTCCAAACTTTTTCTTGATATTAATTGTCGTAAATCTCACAAATTTATAATATGTAGTATAATATTAATTTAAAATTTTTGTTAATTATTTTAAATTTAATGTAGAGAGAGAGAGAGAGAGATGTGTGTGTGTGTGTGTATGTAGATATGTATATGTATATAGATACATATACATATATAGATATGTATATATGTACATATGTATATGTACATACATACACACACACACACATATATATATATATATATATATATATATATATATATATATATATATATATATATATATATATATATATATATATATATATATATCTATATACATATGTATACATATGTATATATATATATATACATATGTATGTATATATATATATATATATATATATATATATATATGTATATATATATATATATATATATATATATATATATATATATATGTATGTATATGTATATAGTATATATATATATATATATATATATATATATATATATATATATATCTATATATATGTATATATATATATATATATATATATATATATATATATATATATATATATATATATATATACATATATATATATATATATATATATATACATACATACTATATATATATATATATATATATATATATATATATATATATATATATATATGTATATATATATCTATCTATATATATATATATATAGTTGCGAGTTTAGTTGTGGTTAAGATTTGAACATACATGTCATATTGATGTTTAAATTATATTTTCACATGTCAATCATGATAGTCATATTTTAAAAATGGTTGTATTTGACATCTAAAATGACTAAAAATGTCTAAACACCTTGCACAATCCATCACTTTGGTTGGGAGAATTTGATTGATCACCATTATGGTGGTACTTTTCATTCTATTTTCCTTTTTCAAGGCCCTTTCCTTTGCAAAAATTAGAGTATTATTTTGTAATAGTGCCATTAACAATCGATTCCTACTACCTAGAACCTCCAAGTTAGATACATCACATATGTTTTACCCAATAAATATGCTCATGTGTAATTTTTTAAGATAAAGATTAGTAGGTTTGACATAATTCCAAAAATAAACTCATAATGATTTCTTCATCATTATTGATAACACGTATCTTAAAAAGTAGAATTCTCAAACATTTGACTTGCGTGATGAAATACTCAATTTGAGGTCTATTGATTAGACTAAGATCTCTAGGGTCATTTTCTAGTTGACATGCTTGAATCATACCATGCTTCTGAAAAATATTTTTCAAGATCATCCAAATTTCATAATGACCATATTGCCCGAAAGTGAAACTTCATACGGAGACACTTACTATATTAGGATTCCTATAGCTTCATCATAATATTTTTTCCATTTGACCCATTTGATAAGGTTTTGAGGATAATATTCTTCACCCATTATAATTTGGTAGAGACCCTTATTTAGAAACACATTTTTCATATAGCCTTTCTAGCTAAAGTAATATCAATTTGTGTTGTGTGAATTACATTTATGTTATCCATTTCTAGCCTAAAAACTTGATGTAGATTTAAAAAAATCCTATTTTTTAAAGGGTGTTTGGATTTAATTGTAAAAATGATCATCTTGATATGAGGAACATGTTCACAAATGGAATAATTTCCTAGAGGGAGAAACAATATTTTATCAAAATAAATAAATTGGATCTACATATCAAAATGACCGTCTAAACGAGACGATTGAAATGGTCTAGTCACTAAAATGATGATTTTTTCTTACACTTTTTTGATGTGGAAATGATGTTCTAGGTCCTTATTGGCAGTTTTTTCAGTCATAATATCCAAATTCCTCTTAAACCTTCTTAGTTTACTACCTTAAACTATAACCATGAAATTGTGTGGAAATCTACCAAATGTAGCTAGGATTGATTTTTTTCTGAACTAAAATAGAGAAACTATGTGAATTTCTATAAATGTACCCAATATTTATCTAGAATAACTAGGTTATTCTCTACTTGTTCTATAGATTCTATTGTATACTCATCTCATGCTTACATAGTGAGAACAATCCAATGTTTAAGGGTACTAACTATGGATAGTTCTAACATACCGATGTGTTCACATCCCCATTTTTATTTCTGAATAAAATAACTTCTCGGGGTTAACGAATTATCAATGTATTGCATAGATCACTGTTGGTGCTCAAAATTGTCTCACCCCATTTGTGCCCTTGAAGATTTATTGATTCATGGCCTCTACCATTTTATCCTTCCCGTATTGTGTTTGTTCGGTCTTTGTTACCATTTTAATCTGCTCCTGGGTTGAGGATCATGTGTGGGTCCATATTTGTCTCATGGTTCCTTTGTTCCTCTAGAAAAGCTCTGTATTTTGGGTCTCCTGTGCTTTGTTCCTTCAAAACTCACGTTTTCCAATTTCCTCCATTTTCCACAGTCAAGATCTGTTGTCCTTATCATTTTTACCTAAATACTCAAAAATAAATGAGTTGATGTGTCCCTAAGGATCATTTTTGAGCCTTGCAATAGTCTCAATTATTTTTCCTTGAAGAAGGCTCAAATGGACGTTTCTTTGTGTTTTACGGTTTGACAAGCATTTCTTTCGGTCAAATTTGCATCATTCAGTTGATAGGGAAATGTGGCACCTCTTGGTTGGATGTAGATCAGCTTAATACTTCAGAAATTCCATGAAAAGCCTCATTTTTAAAATGTGTCCACGTGGAGGAACGACGCTCGTTTGAGAATCAACTTTTAGTTTGGCTTTGAAGTAGCATCGGGAGGACACGTGGAGGGTTGGCAAGAAAGAGACACGTGGAGGCTTCCGCTAGGTTTCCCATACTTAGACAAATTTCAAAAGGTTTTCGGGAAGTCCAGGACACGTGGAGGAATGACGCTCATTTGAAGATCTACTTTGGGATTTGCCTTGGAGTAGCGCGTGACGGGACACGTGAAGGCTTTGCCGCTTTCCCATAATTAGAATTTTTTTATGCGAGATGGAAGTAGTTTGGCGGTACAGGATGCGTGGCAAGCTCGCACTTGTTCAAGGTCTTCAACTTGGGTGCCATCTAAGAGAAGCACCATGCGGACACGTGGGGCACTCCGCTCACTTTGCATTTTACTTAGACTTTTCAACGGCCAAAAGGAGACTACCTCGGAGCTTGACAAGTGGCACCTTCTGCTAAGCTTCAAGCCTTCAAACAAATTTTGCCAGAGCAGGACATGTGGTGAGCCCGTGCTCATTTAAGGTATCAAATTTTTGGGACCACCTCAAGGTGCACCATGGTGACACGTGGCAGTTTGAAAAGTCATAAGGGCAGGGAGGCGGACCATTGGAGGTAATTCAAACATATCACCTCTTTGCTTCATAAAGGTTAAAAAAGCAAAAATGTCCCATGAGCCCGATGGGAAATAGTCAATGTTTTTCCCTAGTCAACGGTGGAGGTGCGGACCCGCGGAGGAAAATTGGAAAATTTTCCTTTTTATTATCCCGTAAAATTGACTAGGGAAATTTTGATGATAACCATACCGAAAATTTTGCCCGATCCTCGTCGGGGATCCCTTGCATTCGAAATGTTGCAAAATCCCTTTCCGGAAATCTGGTTTTCCAAACTTAGTCTTTTTGGTCTTTTTTGGCTGGGTGCATGGAATTACTATGTAACACCAACTTTTGGTGCGCCCCCTTTAAAGCCTTTGGCGCATATTTTCCTATGTCAACACACCTTTCGGTGCGCCTTGTATGTTGAGTCTTCCCTGCGTGCGCCAAGGCGCATGCGCCTTCATGTTGGCAAAAATTTTGTTGCACCACCTTTTGGTGCACCAAAGGCGCACATAATCTCATGACGACACAAATTTTGGTGCGCCAAAGGCGCGCTTAGTTCCATCTTGTGGCAACGCTTTAGTGCGCCAAAGGCGCGTGCTTTCTATCTATGCCGACCGGTAATTTTCATGCGCCCTTTACAAAGTTGGTGGCGCATTTATGACTAGCTCACCTATATATATATGCATTTGCGTGCCCACAAATGTCATTATCACCAGACACAAAACACGTGATTTCTATTCTCTGAGCCTATCACCCTTGCCTCGTCGTTTTCAACGCGTTGTGGACCCGTTGCACGTTTCTCACTATTTATCCGGGTAAGAGGTTCTTATCTCTCTCGTGTTTTACGTTTTTGGTTCTTTGTGTGCTTGGTGGTCTGGTTTTAGTTTGGAAATATTGAAATATTGATCTAGCCTCCCTTTTTGTTGTCTTTCCATTTTCCTCCCCCTCTTTCCAGAGCTGCTGGTAGGGGAAGTTGTTCTAAAAGCATGGTCTGAATCCCTTTGGATTAAACCATTTTATTTCCCAAACGATCTTGGAAAAGAAAGGATAAAAGAGAGGCTAAACCATGTAAAAATCTGTTTTTCTCTTTGGCGCATCTGTTGCCCCCGTAACATGAATAAAACTCGCGCTAATGGCGCACCCATCATGCTTGTTGCATCAAATACCTTTGCACCCTCAAGGCGCGCCTCCTTCACATGATGCAAGCACTAGCCTTGCGCCCACCTTGGCGCACCAACCTTCCTTGCTGCATCGCATTAACATGCGCCCCTCAAGGCGCACCCCGCAACTGCGCAACACCGGCTTAATCTGCGCCAAGTATGAAGTTATAAAGGCGCAGGCGCTTTCCTCGTCGCAAAAGCATTCATGTTGTGCAAACCCTCCATGCGCCGCGCCATGTTCCCTTTGGCGCATGAAAATTTCTTGTTACACAAACCATACATGTGCCAAAGGGCACACCAAATCCCAATGCAACATGAAAAATCTATGCGCCTTTGGCGCATCCTGTCTCTATGCAACACGATGTTTTCATGCGCCCTTTGCAAAATGCACCTGCAGTATCCATGCGCCATGCGCCTTTGGTGCCAGTTTAACCCTTGCAACACCCTTTTCCTGTGCACCTTACCTATTTAGCCCTGTAAGCTGCAGCTTTCATGCGCCACGCCCGAGCCTCAAAATAACTAACTCTTTCTTCTGTTAACACTTCAATGGAAAATCAAATGACTGATACAACCTTTTTGCGTTGGGTCTCGCTTCTTCTTCATGCAGATCAGCAAATAAACTTGGAAGAACATATGTCAACATCCAGCAAGAGACCTACCAAATCCAAAGGAAAGGCCAAACTTACAGAAGAAGAGATGAAATATAAATATCAGAGAGTCAGAATGCCCAAGTCCCAGGCCCCTCCTCTGTTTTGGTCCTTCTACCATGGGTCTAGCTCGGATCTCTTAGCAATGCTAAGTCGTGAAAGAGGAAAGTTCCCATCGCTCCAGATGGACTTTTCCGTAATCCCTTCTAAGTGGGCAAAGAAGCAGAAGCCTATCACACGCTTCTCGAAAGTTTGCGGCAGAGAGAGAGTTATGGAAATCACATACCCCAATCCCCTCAAAGAGAAAAAGGATCTGTCTCCGACAGATTTTACTGTGACCCAAGTCACAATGGGGACATCTTCCGAAAGTCTTCAGGGGGAGGCTCTTTCTGTAGTTGACGCCCTCTGCAAGAAGCTTAAAGAGATAAAGGAAGAGAAAAGGCAACTGAAGGAGCAAAACAAATATCTGCTCCAAGCCTTACAGAAGATGGGTAGTGCGCCTCCCACAACTACCACCGAAACTTCTGAGCTTCTCAGCCAGGAGAAAATTAATGAGTATGCCAAGATCGGCGAGCAGGGTATGGCCGTTTCCACTTGGAGGAGCCAAATCCTCAAAGACAGTGAAAAAGTGATCGCCGAGTTCTCCAACTTGTACCTGAACATCAGTAAGGCGAATAAAGAGCTCCAAGCGTTAGCAGGGCCCATATCAGAAGAGCTGGAACATGCTAGACTGCAGCACGAGACCTTTCAACAAATGTTTGGTGTTGCTCGAAGCCAAGATCTGGTCAAGTTCGGCATCTTCGGCCATCCAAGGGCCCTCAACAAAATCATGTCCACTCGGACTATAGGGTGGATCAGCTGGAATTCGTTCTAGAAAGATTGAAAAAGTCAAGGAAGAAGCCACGGATGCAATGCACCAAATGAAACGGATTGTTCTCAATATATCGCCGGGATTACTTACTCCTTCCTTCACTTTAAGGAAAGCTGATGAAACCATCCGGATCTTCAAGGAGATCGTTTCTCAAGGGACGGGGCCAAAGGTCACATTTGACACAGAATCTATCAACAACCTGCTGGCCTGTAGGGACTTCATCGGGTTCCTCATTGAGGTGGAAAAGGACTATTCCAAACTCCCAGAGAAGCTCATAGATGAGCGGGAGACTTGTGAGGCGATCAGTGAGTGGCACAAGGATCCTTCCCAGGATCAACTAGGGCCAATGATCAACAAGTTCATGGAATACCGCTCTCAGTTCCATATCTCGTCACCTGAGCAGCAACAAAAGCAGTCCACCCCCTTTCGGCGCAGGATGACGATGACGAATAGCTACTTCTTCTTCTTCTTCTTCTTCTTCTTCTCTTTCTCTTCTTCGGCTTTCTTTTTGGAAATATCTGAAGTGTGTTGACACAAATGATGACATCATCCATGTTGCACCATGGGATGATGTCATCCACCAAGTTGTCTAAAGTCAACATGAATTTTAGATATTTTGTAAATATCTTTGTAAATAGTTGTTGGCTCCTTTTGGCTTTCTTTTTCTCTCCTTCTTCTATAAGTACCCCAATACTTGTTGTATTTGTGGATGGATGAATGAATGGATGAGTGAATATCTTTAGATGAAAAATAGAAGCAAGGAGAAAAGACTTTGAGCTTTTTGTAATGAAGAATTATTAATACAATATTTGAACTTTGTCTTTGAATACATGTGTTACTTGCATTAGATCTTTCTTATGTCAGATCTGTGTATTCATTATGTTGAATCTACTTCTATTTTATTGTCATTTATTCATCAGTATTGCTTTGTTTGTTTATGCAAGTAGGTTTGGCTCTGTTTACTACCAATCCAAAAACATAAATCTTGACCTTTCTGCTTTGGAATTCATTTCTTTTCTCCCTTCGGATCTGACTTTTCTTCATTTCCTCTTTAATTCCTTTCTCTTCGCAGCCTGAAATAAACCTACTGGGATGAGACCCCAACCCCGAAGGCAAAATCGTGAGATTTGCACAAGATTCCTGCTGGTAGAATAGCAATAAACCAGTTTCGCTTTGCTGACTCAAAGAGGGGCTATGCCCTGCACACTGTTGGCTCGTCTATCCATAGATCTGTCCAGGCGACAGATTTTTAGACCAATAGTTTTTGGCGACTCATTGGGGACCGAACAGATCTATCAGATCTATGAAGGTGGTAAGATAGAAAATCAGAAAAAATCAGAAAAATCACTACTGTTTGCAAACTTGAACTTTTTGATAAAAATCCAAAATTTTGCAAAAATGCTCCAAATTGAAAATTTTCTTCTGAGATCCATAGATCTGGCCTAGGTGGAAATCTTTAGTTCGTTGAGTTTTTATAAAAATCAAGTATTTGCCGTAGATCTGAATTTTTGAACTGTTTACCAAAAGTTTAAAACTCTTTGAAAATGTCAAAACCAGATCTGAAAATCAGCTTGCTAATCTTCTCTGTCATTTTATCCTCGCTGTTATTTGTCATGAACCACAATCGGTTTTCTGAAGAGGATAGTTTTTAAATATTTAGAAAAGTGCCTGCTGCTGGTTTTTGATAGAAAAACCAGAAAATCAGCAAGTACAGCCAAAAAGAAATTTTAAAAATCTACACTTCAATATCGCAGATTTGGAAGGTACACTGGTGGGTGAACCTTTTACACGCAGCAAGAGATCTCGTGGAGAAACTGATCCTAATTTTGACCTGCTTCAAAGGCATAATTTCAGCATAACACGGCACATTTTTCAACGCTAAGCTCGGCCGACCGGTCATCCAGGAGTGTCTCACCTCCACGAAGGAAGAATATTTTGCAGGGGGCATCCACGTCCCTTTATAGCACCTTACTGCTCAGCGGAACCACCCTTCCAGCTCGTGTTCTTTTTCCATCCTTTCAAATGGCGGTACCATGGGGAAATGCTATGGGTCCTCTCGCACTGCCACATCCAGTTCACGCGCTCCCTCACGGAAACCGAAAGAATTTTCCCAAATTCGACGGGAGCGGAAATCAAAGCATGGATTCCCACATATCTACATTCATCATGTCATGCAGTATTTTGGATGTAACTCATGAAGATGTGTCGGTTCACCTTTTCCGGAAACCCTACAAGGACCTGCAGCTGAATGGTTTCAGCATTTGCCAGCCGGATCTATTACCAGTTGGGCCACCTTGCGGGATGCTTTTGAAGACAGGTACAAGCCTTCGGAAGATGTGTTTGCATTGTTATCACGAATCACTCACCTAAAGAAGGAGGCCAATGAGACCATGCGCGATTTTATCGCCCGGTTCAATGCATTAATCAATCGTGTCCCTGTTGCCATGCTTCCAACACCGGAAAATCAGAAATGTTTCTTCGTGAACGCCATGAGCTCAAAAGTTAGTTTCTTGCTCCTTCAAGAGTGAGTGGCTACCTTAATTCTCGCCCAAGCCGCTGCCATTCGAATAGAAGATAATTTGATAATATCTGGCGAGTTGAAAAAGGAATCATCCAAGTCCAAATCTTCAGACCCTTCGCCTACTACTTCATCTGATCCGGCATTCCAAAAGATGGCGAACGATTTGCTCGCATTGAAGAAGCAGTTGGCCCAGGCTTCTAGTTCCTCATACCGGGATGTTCCGCGAAGGAGTTTCATTCCCAATAATGTTTCACAAAGGCCGCGTCTACCTGCGACTGCTCCGCGGTTGGCACTTGAAGCTCCTCCGGTCAATGCTCTGGCCGAAATCGAAGAATAAGAGCAGTACTATGAAGAACCTTCGTCTCAAGGCAAAGATGATCAAGATGTCGGTGAGCCGACTGGCGACTCTACTATTGGATATATGGAATTTAATGAGAAGGAATCTGATGAAGAGGAGGGTACTCAAGGATATGCAAGTGGACAATCATATGTTGTTTTTACTCGCCGCATGAGGAAAAAGAAGTAGAGGTAGCTGCCCAGTGCGAAGGAGAAGGCCGTGTCAAACGCGCCTCCGACCATTGCTAAAAGAGGTAATCCTCTTCCTACCCAACTCCTGTTAAGTCTTTTACGAGGAAATCTTTTCCCCCTCTCTCCTCCAAATCAGCCTCCTCATGTTCCTATCAAGACCAATAATCCTATTCCACCATCGCGAAGTGAGGGACTCATTCCTTCACCGATGCAACCCTTGGCCACATTTGATATCATAGATCATGCAAAAAAGACCAAGATCCAAATGTCCGAAGCTGAGTATCTTCAGTCAAATCCCGAACAACACTTGTAAGATTGACCAAGTATATTCAGAGTCAAATTGTTGTATCTAAGCAAGTTTCCCCAAAAGGAATCCTTTCCACTCCTCCTGAATCTCACATAAATGTTGCTTCAACATCTGCATCAGGCAAGATAGAGCCTTTCTATCTCTCCCTCCTAATCAATGGCCATAAGTTGAGTAACTGCATAATTGATTCCGGAGCTTCTGATAACGTCATGCCGGCAAAAGTTGCCCATGCTTTGGGCCTCACCCTTACCAAGCCTTTTGGCAGATGTTATTCCTTGGAAACCAAGCAGGTTCCGTTGATTGGTCAAATCAAAGACGCGTAATTTGCATTTGCGGCATTCCCAGAGAAAAGAGTAAAGATGACCGTCCTTGTTGCCGACATTCTAGCAGCCTATGGAATTTTGCTGGGAAGAAGTTTTTGCAGCGAAGTCGGTGGGGAAATTCATATGGACTGGTCTAAGGCTAGAATTCCCGTCAAAGGTGTAATGCAGACGTTAGAGCCAGAATCACAAAAGAAATACTTGGTTACTAGCTCCGAAGACCCCAAAGCTCAAATCCTTTTTGAATCATCAGGGATGGGGAACTATTTCTTGTCTACCGAGACGGACAAAACGGGTGTTCTCGTTCAGGAGGAAGATCTTAATAAGATCTGGACCTTGCAGTTTGATGGCAGCTTGCGCAACTAGTGGATGTGGCGCCGGGGCTGTGCTGATATCTCCCGAAGAGGAGGTAATTCCTCTCTCTTTCAAATTGTAGTTTTTCAACACTAACAATACTGCCGAGTATGAATCTCTGCTACTCGGTATGCAAGCCGCAAGGGAAAGAGGAATTAAAAATCTAAAAGTACAAGGTGATGCAGAGTTGGTTGTAAACCAAGTCAAGAGGATATATCAAGTAAAAAATGAGAGGCTCAGGCACTACCGTAATGCGGTATGGGACAGCATCGAGGAATTTGATGCTTTTTCGATAGAATCCATTCCAAGAGCTCAAAATGACATGGCCGATTCATTGGCGTTTCAGCATCCCTCATGCTCCCACACCCGGGTTTGAAAACAAACAAATACACCATAGAGGTGGTTTTCCACCCGAGCGTGCCAGACAATTCTCAGCATTGGCAAGTTTTCAACGATGACAACCAACTCATTACCTTTCTGGAAAAATCAGAAAATTTTAAGGAGTTGCATTTCGAAGGATCCACTTCTAAGTGCCGTGAATCAATCACCGATCAAGACGATGAGTCCGAAGGGAATGACGGCATATGTCACTCAAAGGAAATAAAATTCCGAAGGGCCTGGTTTCTCTGGAACAATTGTTTGATGAGCATGACCGTTTTGTGAAAAAGAAAAGGCGAGATGATCCTGACTCATCCCCAGAAACCGAACCGGTTAATTTAGGTTCGGAAAAACATCCGCAATTTGTGAACATTGGGAAATGTTGCACGCCAGAGGAGAAGCGGAAATTTGTCAAGTTGCTGAAGAAATATATGGATGTATTGGCATGGTCCTATGCCGATTTAAAGTCCTTCAAGCCAAAGGACGTTCAGCATGACATCCCGTTGAAAGAAGACGTCAAAGCCTTTCGCCAGAAGCAGAGGCACTATAATCCTAAGATCTCGGGTACTATCCAGGCTGAAATTCAGAAAATGTTGGATGCGAGAATCATCTTTCCTATCCATCACAGTACTTGGGTAGCAAATATTGTGCCAGTGCGCAAGAAGAACGGTGAAATACGCATATGCGTAGATTTTCAAAATTTGAATCAGGCTTCCTTAAAAGACAACTACCCACTTCCTATAATGGATCAAGTTTCAAGCAAGAATCGGATCGAGAGATGTTGTCCATGCTTGATGGTTTTTGAGTGCTACAACCAGATTGAAGTCTCACCTGAAGACCAATTCAAAACAGCATTCACTACTCCCTGGGGTACATTCACCTACTGACGAGGATGCCTTTCGGCTTAACCAATGCTGGTGCCACTTTTCAATGGGCCATGGACTGGCGTTCAAAGGTATGATGGGGAAGGTCATTGTGGTTTATCTAGATGACTTAACTGTGTTCTCTAAAAAACGAAGTGATCATTGTGATCATTTGGAGCAAGTATTGTCCAGATGCAGAGAGCATGGGATTTCCCTAAACCCGAAAAAGTCTGTTTTTGGGGTCACTGAAGGAAAGCTTCTAGGGCATGTCGTTAGTAAAGAAGGAATGAGGATAGATACCGAAAGAGTTAAGGCTATTCAGAACATTACTCTGCCTACAAGCAAGACTGGCATTCATTCTTTTTGAAAGGTGAACTTTCTTAGGCATTTTGTTCCCAACTTTGCTGAGAAGACTCGTCACATATTGAACATGATGAAAGGATCACCAACTTTCAGATGGAGCGAGGAGGGGAAAAGGTCATTTGAAGAAATAAAAGCTTCTGTTGCTCATGCACCGGTCCTGGTATGTCCCGATTTCTCCAAAGATTTTATCATGTATAGTTATGCATCTGAGCATACTGTGTCTGCAATATTAATGCAAAAAAAAATCGAGAAGACGTCGAATCCCGATCATGTTCATGAGTTCTCCTCTCAAGCCTCACGAACTAAAAATGACTCAATTGGAAAAGCATGCCTTTTCCGTTGTCAAAGCAGTTAAGAGTTTCAGGTACTATATTTTAAATTCTCATATAGTAATCTTGGTTCGACACAAAGATAGGTGAAGTCAATCCTAACTCAACGGGAGTTAGGAAGCTTGAAAGGTTTGGGAGTACAAAGGTTCAGAGATACGATCTGGATATAAAACCGACCAAGCTGGTGAGAGGCAAGGGCCTATGTCAGCTTATGGCTAAAAACCAAGTTTCAGAAAGCCCTAAGGAAAAAGACGATTGTACCAATGAAGCGCAAAGCCCTCTGGAGGAAACCCATTCTCTGCCTCTGGTCCTATTTGTTGCAACCAGCGATGAGTGGTATTCAGATATTGCTTTCTTCCTCACCTACGGCGAATGTCCAACTCACCTAACCGCAAAGGAGAAGCGCACTACAAAGCTCAGGGCGGCCAAGTATGTCATCTGGGATGACGGTTTATACAAGCGCAGAATAGATGGTGTCTTCTTGCGATGTGTCGACAAACCCCAGCAGGTAAAACTACTGGAAAGTTTTCACAATTCAGCCTGTGGGGGGCATTTCTCTTCCTCCATAACCGCACACAAGATCATTCGAGCCAGGTACTATTGGCCGATGCTCTTCCAAGATACAACTACCTGGGTAGCAAAGTGTGAACCTTGCGGCCGAGTTCTTCAAAGCAAGCCCAAGTTGGTTGCCTTTCCCCTAAGGCCGGTTATTGTCAATGAACCATTTAGGCAGTGGGGAATCGATTTTATTGGTGCACTCAATCCTTAATCGAGTGCCGGACATAGTTATGTCCTAACAGCAACGGATTACTTCACTAAGTGGGTGGAAGCCATACCTGTCAAACATGCCACTTCTGAGGTTGTTTGTAATTTCATTAAAGAAAATATTATTGTCAGGTTCGGCGTGCCCAACAAGATTGTTGCTGATAATGCTTCTAACTTCTCCTCTCGAGAAGTTATTAGTTTTTGCTATGAATATGGAATAACTTTGGCTCATGCCTCAGATTATTACCCTCAGGGAAATGGTCAGGCAGAATCCAGCAACAAGAACTTGGTGACCATCATACGAAAACTGGTGGAAGCAAATCAACGAATGTGGCACAAGTCCTTATACGATGCTTTGTGGGTAGACCGCATTACTCCCAAGAGGTCTCTCGGTATGTCACCTTTTCAAGTGTTATATGGCACTGATGCCGAGCTTCCCATTTCTGTTGAACTCCCTGCTCTGCGCTTGGCACGAGCCATTGAAGATGAAACTTTCCAGAATTCTCTAGAAAAGAGGATCATGTATCTGACAGAACTTGAAGAAAAGAGAGTAAGGGTGGTCGACAGGATCACCGAACATCAGAATCAAGTTAAGAGACTGTTCGATAAGAAGGCCAAGCAGAGGGATTTTCAAGTGGGAGATCTCGTCCTTTTGTGGGACAAGCGAAGAGAGCCAAAGGGCATGCACGGAAAGTTGGATTCCCTGTGGAGAGGGCCCTTCAAGATCAAGCAGCTCAATGGAGAGAATAGTTTCTATCTCTCATATCTGGATGGAACCGAGCTCCCGCTTCCTTATAGCGGGCAACATCTGAAATCTTCAAGAAGTAGAGCTTGCTCTCTTCTTTGTACAGTTTTCTTTAGTTGTGTGTTTGTTTTTATTGTGTGTTTGCTTTCAGTTTGTTGTGTGTTCCCTTTGTTCTCCCTCCGGTCGCCCTTGTTTTTGACTCTGTTACCCAATGGATAGGCACATGTGATCTGGGGATTCTCTACCCCAAGTTAGCTCGGGGATAGTCCCAGAAAGAGCCATTTGTTATCCCGTAAAATTGACTAGGGCAATTTTGTTGATAACCATACCAAAAATTTTACCCGATCCTCGTTAAGGATCCCTTGCGTTCGGAACGTTGCAAAATCCCTTTCCGGAAATCTGGTTTTCGAACTTAGTCTTTTTGGCTTTTTTTGGCTGGGTGCATGGAATTACTATGTAACACCAACTTTTGGTGCGCCCCCTTTAAAGCCTTTGGCGCATATTTTCCTGTGTCAACACACCTTTTGGTGCGCCTTGTATGTTGAGTCTTCCTGCGTGCGCCAAGGTGCATGCGCCTTCATGTTAGCAAAACTTTTGTTGCGCCACCTTTTGGTGTGCCAAAGGCGCACATAATCTCATGACGACACAACTTTTGGTGCGCCAAAGGCGCGCTTAGTTCCATGCTGGAAAATGCTTTGGTGCGCCAAAGGGCGCATGCTTTCCTATGTCGATAATTTTCATGCGCCCTTTACAAAGTTGGTGGCGCATTTATGACTAGCTCACCTATATATATATGCATTTGCGCGCCCACAAATGTCATTATCACCAGACGCAAAACACGTGATTTCTATTCTCTGAGCCTGTCAGCCCCTGCCTCGTCATTTTCAACGCGTTGTGGACCCGTTGCACGTTTCTCACTATTTATCCGGGTAAGAGGTTCTTATCTCTCTCGTGCGTTTTACGTTTTTGGTTCTTTGTGTGCTTGGTGGTCTGGTTTTAGTTTGGAAATATTGAAATATTGATCTAGCCCCCCTCCCTTTTTGTTGTCTTTCCATTTTCCTCCCCCTCTTTCCAGATCTGCTGGTAGAGGAAGTTGTTCTAAAAGCATGGTCTGAATCCCTTTGGATTAAACCATTTTATTTCCCAAACGATCTTGGAAAAGAAAGGATAAAAGAGAGGCTAAACCATGTAAAAACTCTATTTTTCCCTTTGGCGCATCTGTCTCCCTCGCAACATGAATAAAATCCGCGCCAATGGCGCACCCATCATGCTTGTTGCATCAAATACCTTTGCGCCCTCAAGGCGCGCCTCCTTCACATGATGCAAGCGCTAGCCTTGCACCCACTTTGGCGCACCAACCTTCCTTGCTGCATCGCATTAACATGCGCCCCTCAAGGCGCACCCTGCAACTGCGCAACACCGGCTTAATCTGCGCCAAGTATGAAGTTATAAAGGCGCAGGTGCTTTCCTCATCGCAAAAACATTCATGTTGTGTAAGCCCTCGTGCGCCGCACCATGTTCCCTTTGGCGCACGAAAAGTTCTGTTACACAAACCATACATGCGCCAAAGGGCGCACCAAATCCCAATGCAACATGAAAAATCTATGCGCCTTTGGTGCATCCTGTCTCTATGTAACACAATGTTTTCATGCGCCCTTTACAAAATGCACCCTGCAGTATCCATGCGCCATGCACCTTTGGTGCCAGTTTAACCCTTGCAACACCCTTTTCCTGTGTGCCTTACCTATTTAGCCCTGTAAGCTGCAGCTTTCATGCGCCATGCGCCCTGAGCCTCAAAATAACTAACTCTTTCTTCTGTTAACACTTCAATGGAAAATCAAATGACTGATACAACCTTTTGCGTTGGGTCTCGCTTCTTCTTCATGCAGATCAGCAAATAAACTTGGAAGAACATATGTCAACATCCAGCAAGAGACCTACCAAATCCAAAGGAAAGGCCAAACTTACAGAAGAAGAGATGAAATATAAATATCAGAGGGTCAGAATGCCCGAGTCCCAGGCCGAGTGTAGCATGGACGTCAGAGACTCAGAATTGGGGCATATTGATATGGAGGAATTCTGGGCCAGAACTCAGAAAGTCACAAGGAGTCCATGGATGGACAAACTAATAGGCAGTGCCCTGCACTTCGCCGGAGGAATCCCAGTCAGCGCCATCAACAATGAATTCTTGATGGTGATTGCCCAATGTTACAACAAAGACACAAGGTGTGTCGTAAACAGCAAGGGCGAGGTAGTCATTAACCTCACTGCCCATCACTTTGAGATAATACTCGGCATCCCTCACCACCGGCACTTTGTGGCCGTCAGCCAAGCAGATTGCATTAAGGCCTGGGATGACAATGAAGATCAATGTATGCAACTGATGAATGAAGTCTATTTGAAGAACAAAAAGGTAATAACCCGGTGGCCCCAAATCATCCACCGCAGCGACTTCTCAGAGGAGCTCAGTGACACCATTACGTTCCTGAGCAGGGTCTTCGGGCTTTCTGATGCCCATTATTTCCATAAATGGATGTTGCGGTACTTAGAGACCATGAACAAGAATATGCCTGATCAGCGCTTTTGCTGGGGAGAAATTATAAGCAGCACAATCTCTGAGCAGCTACAACAATTTAGCACAACGGGGACATTCCATATGAACTCCTACGTGGTCTACGCTGCAGCATCAGAGAGGGACTATCCAGGCCTGACGCGGAGTGGAGTTTGGCCTCAGGTCAAGATATACGAGTACTACCCGGAATTGAGGCTGGAGAATAGCATCTCCCAATTCACAAAAATCAACGATGCATTCTTCTACCACATCATCTACTGTTGAGGCCAAATATGACTTATGGTCACACGACCAAAAGCATAGTAGCAGCCACTGAGAAATGGGGGGCCCTGTTCACCCAGTTTCCCACATTCACCTATCTAAGGGCTGCCAACTTTTTAGGAGAGCCAACCAGGCTACCGAGGTATGCTGGACCTAAACTGATTCTGCTGGAGCTGTCAAGGCAGCTGATCACATACCACGAGAAATGCCTGAAAAGAAAGAAGGGTGGAACTCCTTTCCCCCTCACAGTGGGCCGATATACATGCTCTACCCACCACAAGGTGAAGGAAATGTTCGCAGAGCTGGAGTTACTTAATTTGAAACATGATTTCCCAGCCAGGCCTACCTTCGACCCAAGGAGCTGTCTGCCAAGGGCGAAACTTGATCCAATCCACGTCCCTCAGATCGAGGACATTTACATTGACATCATCCATGAGGTGGAGCTCAGGAGAAAGGATCATTCTCGCCTAGCCTTGGCAGAAATCATCCAATACGGGATAGCCATTGTCCCCAAAGGCTTCCAAACTACGGAAGATGAAATAGACAAGGTATATACTGACACAGATGGGGACAATTGGCCCTTTCCGGCCATTGATAGAACTAAGGCCCCTCAGACAATTGAGGAGAGGGTCAAGGAGACTCTGCGTAGGACAGAGCATTGGTGCCGGATGAACAGACTAATCTACCTTGGGGTTGATTTCACAACCTCCCCATTGGGTAACGCACCTCCACGATCCAAAAAGCAGCCTAAAGGCAAGGGCAAAGGTGTAGAAGGTGAATCCAGCACCATTCAGGAAGAAGCCCCTGAGAGTCCTCCTTCCGCGGCACCCGAGCAGGTAATAACTCTGGTTACACCAGAGAAAGAAGCAGAAGAGGATATTCCCATAGGCCCATCCACTCAGGATGTCGGCATTGCTACAACAACTGAGGTCCCTTCTATCCCTTCTTCTTCTCTTCCTTCCCCTCCTCGAGCGACTCAAGCGACCATCCCTTTGGTCGTGTCTTCTGTCCCTTCTTCTACTGTTTCCCCCGCTTCTTCGTCTATCTTCTCTTCCCTCGCTGATCTGTCCTCCTCCATTTCTTCCCTCATCTCCGAGCTCCCTTCCCTTCCTATGTCTTCCGCAGCTGCAGTTTCCCTTCCTTCCGTGGGCACTTCTTCGGCTATTCTCTCAATGCCGCCGCCGCGTGTCTCCACGTTTTTCCCCTCTACTACTGCAGCTGCCCCCTCCTCTATTTTTGGTCCTTCTACATAGTGGGTCTAGCCTGGATCTCTCAAAGCCTAAGTCAAAAAGAGGAAAGTTCCCATTGCTCCGATGGACTTTTCCGTAATCCCTTCTAAGCGGGCAAAGAAGTAGAAGCCTGTCACATGCTTCTCTCAAAGTGCTGCGGGAGAGAGAGTTATGGAAATCACATACCCCAATCCCCTCAAAGAGAAAATAGATCTTCTCTCGACAGATTTTACTGTGACCCAAGTCACAATGGGGACATCTTCCGAAAGTCTTCAGGGGGAGGCTCTTTCTGCAATTGACGCCCTCTGCAAGAAGCTTAAAGAGATAAAGGAAGAGAAAAGGCAACTGAAGGAGCAAAACAAATATCTGCTCCAAGCCTTATAGAAGATGGGTAGTGCACCTCCCACAACTGCCGCCGAAACTTCTGAGCTTCTCAGCCAGGAGAAAATTAATGAGTATGCCAAGATCGGCAAGCAGGGTATGGCCGTTTCCGCTTGGAGGAGCCAAATCCTCAAAGACAGTGAAAAAGTGATCGCCGAGTTCTCGACTTGTACCTGAACATCAGTAAGGCGAATAAAGAGCTCCAAGCGTTAGCAGGGCCCATATCAGAAGAGCTGGAACATGCTAGACTGCAGCACGAGACCTTTCAACAAATGTTCGACTGTTCAGTCAAAGATCTGGTCAAGTTCGGCGTCTTCGGCCATCCAAGGGCCCTCAACAAAATCATGTCCACTCTAGACTACCGGGTGGATCAGCTAGAATTCATTCTAGAAAAGATTGACAAAGTCAAGGAAGAAGCCCTGGATGCGATGCACCAAATGGAACGGATTGTTCTCAACATGTTGCAGTGGTTACTTACTCCTTCCTTCACTTTAAGGAAAGCTAATGAAACCATCCGGATCTTCAAGGAGATCATTTCTCAAGGGACGGGGCCAGAGGTCACATTTGACGCAGAATCTATCAACAACCTGCTGGCCTGTAGGGACTTCATCGGGTTCCTCATTGAGGCGGAAAAGGACTATTCCAAACTCCCAGAGAAGCTCATAGATGAGCGGGAGACTTGTGAGGCGATCAGTGAACAGCACAAGAATCCTTCCCAGGATCAACTAGGGCTAATGATCAACAAGTTCATGGAATACCGCTCTCAGTTCCATATCTCGTCACCTGAGCAGCAACAAAAGTAGTCCACCCCCTTTCGGCCGCAGGATGACGATGACGAATAGCTACTTTCTTCTTCTTCTTCTTCTTCTTCCTCTTTCTCTTCTTCGGCTTTCTTTTTGGAAATATCTGAAGTGTGTTGACACAAATGATGACATCATCCATGTTGCACCATGGGATGATGTCATCCATCAAGTTGTCAAAAGTCAACATGACTTTTAGATATTTTGTAAATATCTTTGTAAATAGTTGTTGGCTCCTTTTGGCTTTCTTTTCTCTCCTTCTTCTATAAATACCCCAATACTTGTTGTATTTGGGGATGGATGAATGAATGGATGAGTGAATATCTTTAGATGAAAAATAGAAGCAAGGAGAAAAGACTTTGAGCTTTTTGTAACAGAAGAATTATTAATACAATATTTGGACTTTGTGTTGAATACATGTGTTACTTGCATTAGATCTTTCTTATGTCAGATCTGTGTATTCATTATGTTGAATCTACTTCTATTTTATTGTCATTTATTCATCAGTATTGCTTTGTTTGTTTATGCAAGTAGGTTTGGCTCTGTTTGCTACCAATCCAAAAACATAAATCTTCTGACCTTTCTACTTTGGAATTCATTTCTTTTCTCCCTTCGGATCTGATTTTTCTTCATTTCCTCTTTGATTCCTTTCTCTTCGCAGCCAGAAATAAACCTACTAGGATGAGACCCCAACCCCCGAAGGCAAAATAATGTGAGATTTGCACAAGATTCCTACTGGTAGAATAGCAATAAACCAGTTTCGCTTTGCTGACTCAAAGAGGGGCTATGCCCTGCACACTGTTGGCTCATCTATCCATAGATCTGTCTAGGCGACAGATTCTCGGACCAACAGTTTTGAGAAAAAAGAGTTAAAAGTTAAAGGAGAAGCGTAGTTCTGCTAGAACCCACATAGGGACACGTGTCAAAATTATTTCTCAAGGGCAGAGTCGGGAAAAACTTGGAAAATTTTCCTTTTTCCAAAAGAGAGTCAAATGGCAAAAATTTTCCGCGTTTCTTTCGGGGCCCACCTCAGGACACGTGTCAAGCCCATTTTCAGAAGTGGAGGTGTGGAGCAAATGGGAAATTTTTCCATTTTCTAAAAGGATCAGAAAAGGTCAAAGGAAGCCCCTGAGCCTGTTTTTACATCTTCCACGTGGACGACCCACATTCAAAATTAAATATCAACGGCTGCTGAGCATCTAAATATGATTTTCCCCCCAATTTTTTTGTAAAACTCCTGGGAGTGTGAGTCTTCATGATTTCTTTCTATTTTCTACATGAAAAATAGAGGAGCGAGTTAATTTTGATATCTAGAGTTTGGTGGGAGAGATCTGGAGATGTCTTTTGCCATTAAAACGGTTTGACTCTCAAGCCCGATCTGGTTTTCCATTTTTCTTCTCTTGAGCATGCAAGGGACCAAATTTGATTGATATGGGGTAGAAGTGGTTGGCAAATGGATGGAGGCATGTTTTCCCGAGAAAGGAGTTGAATATGGGAAGAAATCAAAGAGATTTTCCCTTGAGCACATGAGGAATTTTACAGATCTAATTCTGTGAATCACGAAAGAATCATGGTGAGCACTAGTGCATTTAAAGTTTTTGTCTTTTAGGAGGAAGGGGCTCTATTGGAAATGCTATAAATGGCATGAATTCATCATGCAAATGGTTGGGAGTTTTGGAAAGATTAGGACTGATTTTCTCCAACAGAAAAAGCTTGACAGAGCCCATCCATTTTGAGAAGTCGTCTAGAGAAGCCTATATATCTCTCTTTGTGTCAAATTTGATCGTGTTAAGGTGGTTGTAAGTGTACAGCCATTGACAAGCTTTGAGATTGTTTTGGAAACTTTCCCTTGCTGATAAATTTGATTAAACTTTGAGTTATTCTGTGTCAATCTTGAGTAAAGTGTATTTATTTCATTTCTGAATGCATACAGGTAGTTTTTCTTGTTTGTATTACAATCTTGTACTCAAAATATAGTCCAATCACACACGTCTCGGTCCTTGTGATAGTTTAGTGGCATCTGCAATTTCATTTCTCGAAGAGCCTCCATCCTGGGAATGGGATAAATGGTTTAAAATCACTTTTATTTCATTTTGTTGATAGAGATTATCTCGTAAGCCTCTGGGTGTACCTCGGGTGTGACTTGGTTTAAATCTTGGTGCTTTATTGGGTCCTCGACTCGAGCCTTCGTGATAGAATCCCATAGGTTATGTGAAAGAGTGTTGATTTGGGCCTCCACCGAAGCACATATTCTAGTTGAGGAAACAAGTTAACTTTTTGTGGCATTTTGTTGATTGAATCTTTCCATTTTGCATAAGCTCTCAAGAATCTGGTGAGTCAAGTCCATCCTGTCTCCCTCCCACCAAAAAAATCTATTTAAAAAAACTAATCCTAACCATACTACACCTGCTTTTTTTTTTCTCGTATCCCACACAAGACCAAAATCATTTTACTCAAATATGCGAGTAATGATTAGGGTCTCGGATGTCTTTAGTAACCTTTGCCTTGTTGTGAAAATATCTCCATGATCCGGAAGTGACAACTCGTGAGAGTCAAATCTAGTGTGTTGATCATATTTTCCCTAAGGCCCTCTCTATAAAATTTATGCAAACGAAAGGTACATGTATCTCATTTCAAATAACAGAGGTTACATAATAGGTTCTCTTACCTTGGTTGAAATGCACAACCTAAAATAGTTAGGATAAGATCACATCCTTTTGAGGTGCTATACATCTCTCGACAAATCCAAGTAACAAAGGGACATCTAGATTCCTCCCTCGGCTACAAAACGAAACACACTTATGATCTATCTACCTCTAAGCTCCCTTTTGAATATGTGTTGCTGCATGGTTTCAAAAGGAGAACAAATGTGAGTACCAACACTAACGGTGTAGTTGCCGGGAAATTTTGAAATTTTTGAAAACTCGATTTGTTTATTGAGATTACAAAGACACATTCAAACCCCGTTAAAGTACTTATCTTATGTTCCAAGTGTTGTATGCAACCTCTCTAGTTTCCACAAGTTTTACAAGGGTATTTATTAATAAATTTTGGCAAAGAAAGGTCAGATTTTTTCAGGCCCAATTTCTAGTGCCGATGACACTTTACAAAACATTTTTGTGCATTTGCACAACTAAGGTGAAAATCCTTAGTGGTGACTCCCGTTGATTTGATTCTGATAAGGACCAGTGTCTTAAACCTCTTTCAAGTAAGAATTGTTACCAATATTTGCAAAGTTGGAAGGAAGAAGATATTTCTTTGCTAGGGATCTTGCTAGGACATTATTTCCAGAGCTAGGAAAAGAAAAGTCAGAAGAGGAAAATCTTGGAGAGTTATGGGAGAACAACAAACAAGAAGAGGGATCACCATTGATGAAAGTGAATGGCCTATCATTGAATACTGCCATTCAAGTGACTCTAAATCAGGTATCCTCTTTGTGGAATTGAATTCTCCAGCTGGGAAGGCCCTTCATTTTATTTTCAAAGATTTACTTCACATTCTGCACTTGTCTTTTCTAAAGTAGATAGACATTTCCAAGAACCAAGGCCTTTGGGGGATCTCCACTTTGAAAACTACCCTCATGTGTTCCAAGGACCCTCTGCCCCTCATCAATTTGTCACCCCTCCAAGATCACCTCCTCGAATCAACATGGCTCAACCTAGACCTCCATTTGTTATAAACACCTTTGGACCTATAAATTTTTTTGGGAATGGCCAGTTATCCAAATGCAGACCTCAAGATGTAAGGAACAAACTTCCTAAGTTCCAGAGGAAACAATACCATAACTGGTGACCAACATCTAAAGCTCTTCCTCAATATGATGGAAGATTTTGAGATTGAACATGAAGATGTGTACATCAAGTTGTTTGTCCACACTTTGGAGGAGGATGCAAGGGACTGGTACAAAGCATTTCCAGATAACTCTATTGACTCTTGGGATGAGATGAGTAATGCATTAGATTACAATATGGTGATAGGATCTGACCCTAGGTTTCTTCTATCGAATTTGAAAACATCAAGGAGAATCCCAATGATTCAAGACATGAATTCAATACAAAGTTCAATAAGACCTTGAGGAGATTGCTTGTTAGGATGAGCCCATGTGATGAGTCATGTTTGATCAAATATCTTGATGCATTTGATAAAAATTCTCGCTTACTACTTGAGGGAAAAGAACCCTACCAACTTGAGTCAAACATTCATCATGGCCCTACAAATAGAGAATAATATCAAGGCAATTGGGAAACCTCCAAATAGGGAAGGTGTAAATTTGATTAACCTGAGAAAAGCCCTGCACGAAAATAAGGGTGCTAATTTGGAAGAGGTTGTGAAAATTTTGGCAGTGGGTCGCAAGGAGATCTCCTACAAGCTAGCCGGGAAGAGAATGGAATTGGGAAAAGCTCACAAGGTCAACATAAGTAGCAAGGCCAAGACAAATTTACAAATCATCAAAGAATTGATGACAGAGGTAAAGGAGCTATTGGATTTGGGAATAGGAAACCTCAAGAAAAAGAAAGTAGAATGGCACCTAATCCTTTGGTGCCGCGAGTTGCTATGGTGGAAGAGACAGAAGTCATTGATTGGTGTGACAAATGTTTCATGCCCCATGCTCCTTGTGAAGAAGATCAACAAGAATAAAAGGGTAAGTGCACCAAGTTGGGGGACAATTAAGTGGACATCAAATTCTGAATTTTACATTAAAAACAACAAAACATCAAATTTAGTCTTCCGCAGACTTGAACCATGCCGAAAAGTAAAAACTATGTCATAAAAATGGTACCATTACGTAGGGGAGACTATTAGCTTTGTATAAATACTGATTTTAAAGTGAATAGAAGAGGATAAATATCATTTTATAATTTTTTAATAATAGTAGGTCTTTAAGACACTTTTTCCTGTGAATGTTTATGTCTACGTTTAAGACTGCAAAATTTGTTTCACTTATCGAATGTGATAAAACTTATACCATCCCAACCATGGTGAAATTATATACATGTTAAAAAAAAAAATTATTTGATTTCAATATTTTTGATGAAGTTATGGCAGCAAACGGAAAGTGCTCTGCTTTCTTTATGTTTTCATACCACTTTCACGGAAAAAATCATAAAAATAAAATATTACTTAAAAAATACAAAATAAAATCCATCCCAAGATAGATAGTGGCATATAACTTCTCACCAAAGAAAAATATATATATCAAATTTTGGTCATCCAAATTGTGGGCAAACGGACTATAATCTTATCGGTGTTTTAAAAAAAAAAAAAACCAAGTCATTGAATTTTGAGTGTTTAATATATCTAATCTTGTCCATTTTTTACAAAAATTAGTATTTTAGAAACTAGATTCTGGATGCTACGATTCATATTAATATAATTTTGTCTAATTTTGAGTGTATGTATTGCTAATAATCCCTACAAGTTGATATTATGTTGTTATTTGCAATATGATGTCCACGGATGACCCTATATTTGTCCATCAACTTCCTGCACTTACCCAAAATGCAACTGATGATAAGAGTGATGATGATGTTTACATGATGGGATGCTCCACTAGCTCACAACAAAGGGCAACCTCAACTGAGGTGATAAATGTCAGGATTGCTGCCACTTTTTAGGACTGCATTCATAGAGTACATATTCTCCCTCCCTCTCATACTTTAGAAGTAGATAATGTACAAGATTTGAATTGCCCAATAATTAATTTGAATATTTAAGGTATTTAATGATAAAAAGGTATGATGGAGGAATCCCATCTGAGGAGGATAGGAAATTATTAATGAATGTTGTTGTGGCTCAAGAGAAGGAATATAACACAAGAAGTAAGGATGTCAAAGGGGCAAGGCCTCAGGCCAAGCCAAAAGCTCCCTTACTTTCTAACATTCCTAAAGAGGCTCCTAGGAAAGATCCATCTGCCAAAAGCCTTGCAGTTCCAAGCAAAAATCATACCCCTCCTTATGCTCAAGCTATCAAGAATCTTATGCCACCCAATGAATGTATCACTTTCCTTCCAATACTGCCTTGCCCAAGAATGTCCCATATGACATTGCCCAAGTTTTGAGTCAAATCAAAGTCTTTGTTCCAATTGTTGAGTTGTTTAGGATTCCTGAGCACAAGAGGAGAGCATTTGAATACTTGGGATTGAGTGAAGAGAAGACAGCCCTAGGAAGAAATGTGAACATTGTGGAGAATCCTCTAGCCATTAAAGAGTCTGAGACACCATCAACATTAGAAGAGCTAGCTGAACCACCTGAGGTTTATTTGGGGACATCTTTGGTAGACTCTCAGCTGAATGTGGATCCATTCTTCACTACTTTGATCATCAAGGATAGGATGCTCCATAACTGCATGTTTGACTCAGGGGCATCATGTAATGTCATGCCTTTGGAGGTCATGAATGAGCTGAATATTAAGGTAACAACAACATATGGGAAGTGCACTGCCATGGACTCCAGAGAGGTGCCAGTAGTGGGATGTGTGAAGGGTTTGGTGGTGCAGCTTGTAGCCTACCCAGGTAAAAATTTAAAGCTTGATGTTGTCATAGTTGATTGCCCAGCCAAGTGGGGTATGTTATTATCAAGAAAATGGGGTGTAAGTGTTGGTGGTAGTGTTTCGCTCTAATGTTTGAAATTTCCGGGAATAGAGTTGTTTCTATCCTTTCATTCCTTTTAGAAACAGATAAGGGTTAGGGCTAGGAGGAATACTGTTGAATATCGAGATGGTGTGCGCGCATCGTAGAGAAAGATCAGCCGACTACGAAGAACTCCTTTTTGTCTTGGAAGGACTACCTACAAATAAGAACACAAGACCACAAGATTTTGATTAGACAATAAATGAGGAAACTACCTTGGGGCCCTGTGAAATATAAAACTTCCTTTCGAAGGTGGTCGGTTTCCTGCTAATATGAATTAACACCAAAGACTATAAAATATCAATTAAGTTGCTTTGTTGAAACAGGTAGGGGAAAGGCTGATTTCTGGTTTTGAACCACAATAACCGATGCGCTTCATCGATAACCGATATCGGTAGGGTCTAGGATCTGTGGGTTAGTTGTGTTGTGGGGTGGTTGTTGTTGTAGGGTAGCTGTGTTGTTTGTAAGGCTAGTATATGGGTGATATTAGGTAATGAGGTGATGAGAAGTAAATGAAGGATAGTTAGATGCAATATGTTGCCGGGTAGTGGATCTAGGAATGGATTTGTGAGGACTGTGATTCAAAAGTCTAAGAAGTATTATTAAAAGGACATGCAAGATGTAACTTACTAGTTATTGACGAAGATGCAGGTCCAAGAACTCTGATGACAAAGGCAGAACTGAGGTAGGATGGCCTGACACACAGAAGATGAGATATCTCCCTCCCGATGATCAGCTGAGTATCACAGGGCTCTGGTATCCAGTTGCAGTCTTGGGCTTGATCTCCTTTGCTGCAAACTCTTCTTGTCTCTTCACTTGTCTCTGCTCAGCCAAGTAAAGATCCAGATTCTCTTGATCGCTCCTGATGCTCTCTCTCGATCCAAAAATCCTTCGACCTCTGTTTTTGGTTTGGGGAGCCCATTTACAGGGAACCGATGGCGGTTACGTAACCGACGGCGGTCGAGTAGGAACCGGTATCGGTAAGGAAAAAGTAGGCTATTTTTAGTAAAATAGCCCACTTTCCCTGCTTTTCTCCCGAGAGATTAGTTGCGGGCTTGGTCAAGTGACTAGAAGGTCGGTTTTGGGTGCGAGAAAGGGGTCATTAGTCATGGGTGTAGGTGTGGACCAAGTTATAGGTCTTAATTAGGTTAGTTTAGGGTTAGGACTAGGTCATGATGAGGTGGAAAAATGAGGTGGCAGGTAAGGTGATGTGGATTTATCAATTACAAGGTAATTAATAAATAATTGTGTAAGGTTTAGGTGATGAGGTTAGGTTGCGAAATGAGATGCGGGTCACAAGGGGTCGTAAGACACAAATTTGGTGTCTACATTAGCCCCTTATTGTTGTGTAGCTTGTTTTGTAAAAAGCCGCACTGACAATAATATGAAGTGGTTTCTCCTGTTAAGGGTATAGGTAATCCCCCTCAAATCTATCATAGATTGAGAGAACTTGAAATCAGGGATAGGGTTGATAAAGGGTAAATGGTGTAGAGATGATGGGGAAAAGGTGGGGTAAGTCCAAGGAAGCAGATGCACGTTGAAATGCAATAGTGCGACTAGGGTACATGATTTGACGAGCAAACCAGCAATGCATAGGCAAAGGTCGATAGTTTATCCAAACAAGGGTGATATAATCCTGGTATCCAAGGCATAGGAAGTAGCTCCAGGGTATATAACAGGTAAGGTACAGGAACGTTTAGGCATGTTCGGCAGTACCAAATGGTTGGTTTGGTTGAGATAAACGTCACGGTCTAGGTCTAGGCAAAGTTGGTCGACAGATCAAGTCAAGGACCCTAATCATGCTAAAACACGAACAGGTGAGCTCGATGGAACAAAAAGCTACATGATGGGTGGATAAAAGTGTATGTTGTTGATGTTGGGTAAGGTATTGAAGTGATACGGCCGTGGGTCGGGCCAAGTTGTTGGGTTACGGCCTTGGGTCGGGCCGGATGGTTAGGGTGAGGCTTTGGGTCGGGCCGGATGGTTAGGGTGAGGCCTTGGGTCGGGCCGGATAGGTAGGTTGAGGCCTTGGGTCGGGCCAAGTTGTTGGGTTGCGGCCTTGGGTCGGGCCAAATGGTTAGGGTGAGGCCTTGGGTCGGGCCGGATAGGTAGGTTGAGGCCTTGGGTCGGGCCAGATAGGTAGGTTGAGGCCTTGGGTCGGGCCGGATAGGTAGGTTAAGGCCTTGGGTCGGGCCAAGTTGTTGGGTTGCGGCCTGGCTCGGGCCAAATGGTTAGGGGTGAGGCCTTGGGTCGGGTTGATATAGGTAGGTTGAGGCCTTGGGTCGGGCCAAGTTGTTGGGTGGCGGCCTTGGGTTGGCCAAATGGTTAGGGTGAGGCCTTGGGTCGGGCCGGATAGGTGAACAAATGGTGTTCAGCAAAGGTGGATATAGGCGATGTTGGGAGAAAGGGCGATTAGTAAATAGGGGCAGAAAGTTGGGTGAATAAAGACAAAACCGATATCGGTTAGCTATGACCGGTACCGGTTAGGTAACCGATGCCGGTTCCTTAGGGCACGATGGATAGTGTCGGTTCTATGTTAAAAACCTATAAAAAAAAAATAATACGGCTTATCATTGTCACATTTCTAATTTGAAAACCGATTTGGGGTATCTAAGGTGGAATAGTGATATTGGTGCATTTGTTGGTGAGGTGGCACTAGTTGAGTGGAGAAGTGAGTTGATTGGTGGGCGGTACCAATAGCCATGGTACCTTTGAGGACGGAGAGGCCCGGTGAGAGGCGTCGACGATCACGATCATCTCCTGGGTCGGGATGAGTCGTGAGGGTCTAAGTAAATGTTATCGAGGTATAAGAATAAATAAGGATGCCGACCTGCGTGTCGATGATAGAGAAGACGTATTTGTTTAACATCTAAATAAAACTGAATATGTATGTTGATTTGAGTTATGATAATAATAAGAATGTTTGCGTTGTGATTTTTGGTGTTTTGAAAAAGGATAAAGAGGAATGTGATTAAATACACAAAACTATTTATATTTACCACACATGATAGGTTATGGTAGGGGATGGTCGAGCTAACCTTGGGAGACCCCATGTCTCCGAAGTGCTGCCTACATAGCCCATTGCACAAAGCAAGGAGGGGCCTCAGACCGATGTAGTTCTCCCTTAGGACCAGGGAGAGGTGAATTTAGGCAATTTGGTATGGTTTAGGCAATTGGTTGGTTGGTAAAAATATTGATATTAATATTGGTAAGGTAAGGTTGTTGGTGTTGGTAATGAATTGGTGATGTTGTAAAAGGTATAAGGGAAGCGAAAGTTAGCCTACCCAAGTAGAAGGGAACCATGTCCTGATTAAGATCAACACACAATCCTAGATGTGAGGCAAAGAGGAAAGAGTGCTCCGTAGGTGAAAAGAGCTAAACAAACCACACAACGTAGAACGAGCTTGAAGCCCTAGGTACCGTGCATAGACGAGAAGTCAATAGGTGAAAAGAGTTGTATGATCACAATATATCGGGTGTACGTCACGTCCCTTGAGTTGAAACAAATGGTGAGGTGAGGTGGATGATATAACGGAGGTACAGAGAACTTGTTACAAAGCGAGTGTTCTGACGAAAGAGAACCTACCCTAAATAGACAAGTCCATGACTCAAAAGTTCTTTTGAATGAGGCTTTTATTTTACTGAATATAGACTGATCGATGCGGGAAGTCTACAAGGGATATTGATTGTACTATTCTTGAGGTCTTCACAAAGCTGATCAATGCGAGAAGCTTCTGATAAAGGCTGACTGTGTATAGCTGTCCTTCGAGGGAGCAGTCTATTTATAGTAGCAGATATGATTTTAGTGCATAGCTGTCCTTCGAGGGAGTAGTCTATATATAAGGTAGATAGCTAGATGTCCTTTTGACGTGAAGCATCTAGTTTTTGTAGGAAGTTTGACTCAAGAAAATCCCATAAGAATACGGCTTATTTTAATACTTTGAAGTCATGGACTAGACTAAAAAGGGAAGGCATTGCTGAGGTGAAGTGAGAATCAAACTATGTGAGCTTGATTTTTATTATGAGGTGTAGGGAACAAAGTGTATGTGGTGGTAAGTGAGCTCAAGGGATGAGCGGCAGGTAGATAAGAAGTGATATAACACTAAATTCAACAGTAGAATGGTCGAAGATGCAAGGCATTAAGGGGTTCAGGCTCAGGTTTACCATTAAGCGAAGCTAAATGATAAGTGCCTGATCCATAAGTGTGAGTGATTATATAAGGCCCAATCCAATTAGGAGCAAATTTTCCACGTTTGCTCTTTTCTAGTTTGGTTACATGTTGATTCTCTTTGAGGACAAGATCACCAACCTTAAAGGTACGCTCATGAAGTCGCTTATCATAAGCACGCTTGATACATTTTTGATAGATTTGGAGGTGATCAAGAGCTGTAAGACGACGCTCGTCAAGAAGCTCCAATTGGGCTAACCGCTCTTGGCGGAAATCATCGTTGGTGAGAATATCCTGAAGAGATATTCTAAGGGAGGGTATTTGTACTTCGAGAGGCAGGACAGCCTCGGTACCATATACCAAAGAAAAAGGTGTGGCATTAGTGGAGGTACGAATGCTAGTACGATAAGCCCAAAGGGAAAAGGGGATGTGATCGTGCCAATTTCTTCCGGATTCATTGACAACTTTCATGAGGATTTTGGTTAGGGTTTTATTAGAGGATTCAGCTTGTCCATTTGCTTATGGATAGTAGGGTGATGAGAAGCTGAGTTTGATACCAAAGTTGTCGCAAAGGTCCTGCAACAACTTGTTTTTGAAAGATTTTCCATTATCTATTATCAGGCGATGAGGAACACCAAAATGACAGATAATGTGGTGGTTAATGAACTCTACATTTTTTTCTTTTTTAGTTGAAATGAGCGGAATAGCCTCCACCCATTTTGTGTAATATTCGGTTGCTGTGATAATCCATCGGTGACGTTGCGAAGAGGACGGATGAATCTCACCAATAAGGTCTAAACCCCATTGTGAGAAAGGCCAAAGATCTCGGGTGACCTGTAGCGGGTGGCTAGGAGTATGTTGAAGGTTGGCATGTTGTTGACACATAACACAACGCTTAACATATTCGTAGCAATCATTATTGAGAGTAGGCCAATAATAACCTAGGCGAAGGATTCGTTTGGCCACGGCAAGGCCGCTAAAATGTCCGCCACAAATACCGTCATGGACTTGTTGGATGGTATGGGTGACCTCTGCACCGATGAGACATCGAAGGAGGATGCCATCAAAGCCACGTTTATAAAGGAGTCCCCCCATAACGACATAACGAGAAATGCGTTTAAGAAACGCGCGTTTTCCGGTACTAGTAAGGTCAGATGGGAGAATAGAGGTTGTAAGGTAGTCGTGAAATTGGTGATACCAGGTATCCTGTGAATTAGCAGACACATTATTTATCGTACAAACAACCGAGGCTGAATAAGATGGGGCAAAGAGTTGTTGGACCAAGACGAAAATGTCAGAGTCAGTTGATGAAGCTGGAATTTGCGAGGCTAAGCAAGCCATAGTATCCGCAAATTTGTTAGTGGAGCGGGGAATGGTTTGGATAGAATAGTGAGTAAATAAGGCTAGAAGTGAATCCACGTAGTGTTTGTACTTTTGAAGTTCCTCATTTTTGCATTGGTAGATGCCCATAACTTGATTGACTACCAATTGAGAGTCGCCAAAAATATTGATAGATTTGATACCTAAGTGTAACGCAACTTGGAGACCCAGAACAAGGGCCTCGTATTCCGCTGTATTATTAGTGCAAGGGAAATCGAGTCGGAATGAGAGAGGCATAGGCTCAGCGTCGAGAGGAATGAGAACAATGCCGGCTCCTCTGCCGCGCTGGCATTTGGATCCATCGAAGAAGAGGGTCATTGGATACGACTCCTCCCTGAGTGAAAGAGTGGCGATGAGTTCGTCGGGGAATGTAAAATTGGTAAATTGTTCCCCTGGTAAAGGGGCTTCCGCAAGTTGGTCTGCGATGGTTTGTCCTTTGATTGATTTCTGGTGGACAAACTCAAGGTCGAGGTCGGCGAGGAGCATGAGCCATCTGGCGATGCGTTGGTTTAGATGAGGTTTGGCATACATGTAATGGATGGGGTCCGTGTTGGTGATGACGAAAGTTTTGTGATTCAGAAGGTAGTGTCGGAGTTTGGTGGCCACGAATGATAGGGCTAGGCACAACTTTTCTACATGTGTATACCTAGTCTCATAGTCCACCAAAGTACGACTTATATAATAAACGGCTTGTTCTCGATTCTCAGAGTCACGATGTGCAAGCATGGCCCCTACAGCGTGGTCGGTGGCAGAAAGATAAAGGTAGAAAGGGCGGTCGTCCTGGGGTGGGATAAGCACGGGTGGCTGCAAGAGATAAGCTTTGAGAGCCTCAAAGGCTTGGTGGCACTCTTCACTCCATTGAAAGTCAATGTCTTTTTTAAGGAGGTGATGGAAAGGTTGACATCGATCCAAGAGTTGGGAGATGAAACGTCGGATAGATTGGAGCTTACCTTGTAAACTACGCAATTGTTTAAGATTGGTAGGTGGGGGCATTTCTAGAATAGCTTTGACTTTAGATGGGTCAACCTCAATGCCACGCAGAGAGACAATAAAGCCGAGAAGTTTTCCTGAAAGGACACCAAAGACACATTTCTTTGGTTGAAGACGGACAGAATATTGTAACAGGCGGTCAAAAATAATGGTTAAAACATCGAGATGTTCACTGCGATGTTTAGATTTGCCAAGAAGATCATCGACGTAATCTTCAAGGATAGTGTGCATAATGTCATGAAAAATGTAGGTCATAGCCCACTGATAGGTTGCACCAGCATTCTTAAGGCCAAATGGCATTACACGGTAACAGAAGGTTCCCCAAGGAGTTATGAAAGTAGTTTTATGTTGATCGGTGGGTGCAACCAAAATTTGGTTGTATCCTGAAAAGCCATCCATGAGAGAGAGCATCTCATGGCCTGCAGTGAGATCAACAAGTTGGTCAATACTAGGTAGGGGGAAGTCATCCTTAGGGCAAGCGAGGTTGAGATCCCGGAAATCCGAGCATATCCGAAGTCCCCCCGTCGCTTTAGTGACAGGTACGATGTTAGAAATCTATTGAGGATAGTCAATAGGCGAGAATGAAGTAAAGAAGTCGTTGAAGCTCCTCTTTGACCAAGAGGGCAATGCGTGGATGCATTTTTCTCAATTTCTATTTAATTGGTTTGGAATCGGGTTTCAGTGTAATGTTATGGATGGCAATGTCAGGATCAATTCCTGGCATGTCAGTGTAGGACCAAGCGAAAGCTTGGTTGCAAGCACGGAGAAAGGTAGTAAAGGCGACTTGTTCTGATGCGTTAAGGGATTGTCCGATCTTCACAATGTGAGGATCCTCCTCCGTGTGGATGTTGATTTCAATAGTAGATTCGTTCAGCATGGTTTGAGTTTCAGATGGTAAGGCGCGTTGAATAT
The DNA here is from genome assembly GCA_018340775.1 of Taxus wallichiana var. yunnanensis. Taxonomy (NCBI): domain Eukaryota; kingdom Viridiplantae; phylum Streptophyta; class Pinopsida; order Cupressales; family Taxaceae; genus Taxus; species Taxus wallichiana. Next base: position 305,641,640 of record CM031239.1, on the reverse strand, counting down.
AAGAGTCATCCGCGCCAAGGTAAGTGAGGATGGAGTCATCATCCTGGCATTCAACAACGTTAATTGAAGGTGAGTCCTCTTCAATCATGTCTGGATACAGAAGGGGGATAGAAGAGGTGTCCTCATTATCGCATTGATAAGTGAGAGGACCTAGGAAGATAGCATTTATGAAAAAAAAAAAGTTAGGAGGGATAGATTCAGGATCTATCGACTCTGTGGGTGACAAAGGCAAAATGGGTGATGATGGTTTGGTAGGGGTGACGTCGTTGTCTTCTAGAAGACAACTGACACGAGGTTCCTTCGGTGTAAGTGTTCCCGGAAATCCGAGACCACTACGATCATTGTGCTTGCGTGTAGTTACAGGATGATTGTATGTCGGCCTTGTTCATAAAGACCAAAACCAAAGCCTTTCCAAGCACAGCGAGTCAAGAAGGTGAGGGAAAAACGACGATTTATCAGGTATTGAAAATCGGATTGGAAAGGAACCACACCAAGAGGGGGCTCAGGGGCAAAGGAAGATGCGTCAACACCCACATATGTTAGGTTAGTGCGGCAGTGAGGTGGTCCGTAGGGGATTACTTCCCCCACACAACGGTCATAAGTAGGATGTGCATGTACCTGTCTGTACTCCTATGGGGTATGGAAAGAACTAACGTTATATAGGTGATACTCCCCCAGTGTAAGGCATTGAAAAACATCTACTAAGGGGTCTGCGGTTGGGATATTAGCTGCAGGAAGGGAAGTGGTTTTTGCGACAGTGGTTTCATTTGAAGGTGTAGGTGCGGTTGAGGTGGATGGTTGAGGCACATTTGAAGAGGATGGTTGGGTTGAATGAATGGGTGTCTTGATTGGTACAAGCACATCATTAGGGCGGTATATCATATTGCAGGTTTTAAAGGGGGGAGGATCAGCTTTTACGGTGTAGGACTTCCCCTCGTATTCAAATTTTATGCATCTATGTAAGGTTGAGGGAACGCATCCCATAGCCCGGATCCAAGGGTGACCTAGCAATATATTGTATTGGAACTCTCCCTCAAGGACATAGAAGAGTTCGGGTAAAGTACGTGGTCCTACATGAATGTTAAGGATCACGGTGCCTAAGGTAGAGGTAATAACATCATTGAATGACCGCAACATGATGGGATTGGCACACATGTAGCTAGAAGGGATATTCATTTGTTGGAAGGCTTTTGAAGAGATGATGTTTAGGCTAGCGCCCCGTCAATCATAACACGACGTACCCGAATGTCCCGGACGTAAGCTGAGATGAAAAGAGCAGGGTCAGGATCTTCTGTACCAAAGTCAACAATTTCGTCTTCGGAGAAACTGACTGCAGCAGCTTGTTGTACAGAGACAGAAGAAGTTGGGGCAGTGGATTGTTTGGTGAGAGAAGCAATGTGATTGGGTGTAAGAATGGAGGTAACAGGTAGGGTTTCATTAGGTAAGACCTCGATCCCTTGAAGAATTTCAACGAGAGCTTGTCGATGAGATTCAGAAGTCTGAATTAGATCATAAAGTGTCATTTTTATGGGTGATTGGTGAAGCTGTTTGATCATGGCTCGATGGGCAACTCCATTAGAGACGGGGTAAGCGGGTCCATGAACAACCACTTTGGGCGGTGGTGCGATCGGGATGGTGGAAGGAGAAAGAGAGGACGCAGGTGTGCTTTCTTTTGCTTTCTCGTTGTTTTTCTGCGCTCGAGTAGCAACACTAATCATATTAATCTCCTAGACATGAGATGAGGAAGATGGTTGGGATAAATCATGGTCTTTAAGAGGTGGGGTTATAATAATGATAGATCTTGGTGAGGCGGGGACAGATGGTATAGGAGAGGGAATTGAAGCTAAAGGTCTCTCCCTTCGTAAGTTGTCTTTCTTAACCTTTCTATCTGAGAGAGGTGACTGACGAAGGATGGCTTTTAAAGCTTTGCATCCCTCCACATCATGTCCTGGTGTGCGGTGATAAGCGCAGATTTTAGACTCATCATAACCTATAGGTCGAGGTTTAGATGGGTCATAAGGTCTAAGTGGGGGTAGGGAAATGGTCGCATTCTCCACCAACATAGCAAGGATTTTGGCGTAAGATCCTTTGAGTGGGTCAAAATCGGAGGATGAGGGCATTGGTTGTACGGGTTTTGGTAATGTTTGGGCATGGTTGGTTCGTACGGGTGGTGGTTTAGCCAAGGGGTGTTGACACGTGGTTTTCACTAAACGTGGTTTCTTTGGCGCAGGAGCTACGTTCAGCTGGTTAGATGATGAGGCTACAGATGACGTGGTAGCGGGGAACAACCACGGAGAAAGGGGAGTGACAGAAAATAAATCCTTTGATGATGGAGTTTGTTTAGGGTTGATGGGTGGACAGGATACGTGGGGTGACAACGTTGATATATCCTTTGATCTCTGTATGGGTGTAAGAGGCGTAGGTCGTTTTGAAGAAAACGCAGGAGGTATGATATATTGATGCAAGGTGGAGGGATGAGGTCCCAATATGGAAGGTAGGTGTGACGATGATGGTTTTGATTGTGATAGAGGCATGGATGGAGTTTGTCTCCTAAGTGGCGGGGTGGATTTATTTTTGGATAAATCTAGTCGCTTAGGTGGTGTGTTAGGCTGGGTATTGGTGAGGTCCCAAGTGTAGGGGAAGATTTGGTTAGGTTAATAGAGGTGGATGAGATACTTGGTATAGATGCGGGGGATGGAGATGAGGACATAGGGATTTTGAGTTTCTGTAAACACTTCGGATATATGGTAGAGGTATCTGGATCGGTCATCTGCATTTGAGTAGAATAGGGGTACTCAAACGTTCCCATAGGACTCGTCTATCTTACGGAGAATAATTGAGTCTTCAAAGCGTGAATTGTAAATTTTGTACGGAAGAAAGACGGGTTGTGATTCCAGTCCACTGTGGGTGTGATACAGGGGGTAGATGAGGCACTGTATCAATAGATGTTAAGAGGTCGACTGGTCGTTGAAAAGATTTAGGCGATGAAGAACTAATAGGCAGGAGGGCATGTTTGAGAGGGTCTGTTATGGTTAAAGAATTCGGTGATGTCGGTGCGAGAGATTTCTCGTCTAAGGATGACAAAAGGAGTGGCGAGCCTTCCTCTTGTGCAGCAAGAGTGGTAGGAGGAGACATTTGGGAAATAGATAAGTTAGATAACATCCGTTCTGATCTTGTAGGGATGTGGTATAAAAAAGACTCATCGATGAGAAGAAAAGTTTGGGCGTTAACTCCTTTATGGGTAAAGGAATGATTTTGCCCTGGTTTGATGGTGGTGAAGGAGGTTCGGGCCCCTGCGTTAATGAAGAGGCTTGATTCAAAATTTTCTCGATAGAGACTTTTGGTGGGAATCGAAGCTGCATGGATCTCATGAACACTTTCCTCAGCCTAAGATATCTGGTTTTATTGTTATTGTTAGAAGAGTGATTTGGGAATGGTTTGTTGAATATTTTCAGATTTCGGTTGGCAGGGGCATTAGGGTTATCGAGGGTTATATCACCTGTGTCAACCATTTCCTGCACTATGTTTTTCAACATTTTGCAGTTTTCATGACTATGTCCTTTTACGCGGTGAAAGTTACAGAAGTCATTTTCTTTGTACCAGGAAGGTATAGCGCGGGTGGAATCAAACCCGGAGTGGGGTTTAACAGGAGGCAAGGTGATAGCTCCGGCTTTGAGAAAATTTTCCAAGATGACACCATAAGTTTCTCCCGAGGGAGTGTAATTGATGGGCTCGGCTTTGTACTTTAGGTGGTTTTTGGTGGGGTATTAGATAGTGTTTGAGATTTGACCATCACCGCGTGGACAGCTCCTTTTGATTTCGAAGAAGTGGATGCGTGAGGAGGGGTGGTGTTTGGCTTATTGGTAGAATCTGGAGTTCAAAATTGGAGTTTTTGTTGCGCAACCGCAATTTCTCTTCTTCTAAGGCTCGAATTTCTAATTTCCGAGCCATGGTAAAGGCCTCATCAAATGTACGGAAATTTTGAATTTGGAGGGTAGGAGAGATGTGCTTAGCGTAGGCCCGCGTAAAAATTTCGATAAGTTCAGCCTGAGGCAAGGCATATGTAAGTTGGTTGATAAGGCCACGCCATCGTCCAACGAAATCTGCGATAGATTCGTCTTCGAATTGTCGGATGGCATAAAGGTCGGTGATAGATACTTTCTTGGCAATGTTAATGGAGAAATGATCCAAGAAAGATTGGGCTAGTTGGTTAAAAGAGAAGATTGAGTGCTGGGTTAAAGCACTGTACCACTCCAAGGTGGGTCCTGATAAGGACATGGGAAAGGTGCGGAGTAATAAGGCATCATCATGAGCAATCAAATAACAAGCATGTCTAAATGATCGCAAGTGTTGTTGAGGATCCTCTTTACTATTAAAACGAGTAAATTTCGGCAACTCCCATTGAGGAGGATATGAATGAAGGGGGACATAAGGGTGAATAGGCTCCCGACAAACTTGCTCGTATGTCAAGGTGCTACGACTTCCTGAAACAGAAGCCTCCAGATTATGCATTTTGTCCATCATTTGTTTGATGAAATCTGTGGTTGGATGAGATGAGGGTGCGGTTGTGGTAAACGGAGGAAAATTGGGCCAAGGGCCTCCGCTAGACAATGGTGGGGTTAAGTGTTGATAAGGTATGGAGGATGAATATGTTGAGGCGACCGAATAGGGATGTCCCATATAGGATGTTGAGGTTACCGGATATGTATGTGGAAATGAAAAGGTGGGCGGAGCTTGAGAAGGAAAGCTCGTGTGGATAGGTGGCAGAGAGCAAGTCATGAACGGAGCAGTCTGCAAGAGAGATGAGGTAGGAGCAGTCGGCGGTAATGACATGTGGGGTCCAAGATTAACCAAAGGAAAGCTAATCTGTGTCGTATGAACCTCTGAAGCCATCGGATTGGGAGACGGGGCTAAAGATGCGGGAAGCAAGGCGGTGTCATCAGGCGGAGTGGGAGCTAAATGAGCAGCTATACTGATAGGCATACCAACAAGGAGCTGACCATCAGGCATACGGTCAGGGGCATGAGACAAATAGTATTGTACAGCACTAGGATTAGCATCCAGAAACTTGGCAAATTCTTTATCTCCCACAGGAATTTTAGGAACCTCATTTGGTATCCGTAGGATTCCCACGAGAATGTGAGGGGGTGATTCGAGAAAAGAAAGCAGAGCAAGCATGTGAAACCATGGCGGTAGCTTGCTTTGAAAGTGATAACAACCATGGACAGGAGTTCACGGTAGGGTTTCAATCTCGAGAACAGAAACAAACTCGATCGTGGTAAAATTGGTAGGTTCTTGGTTTGGGGAATTGGAAAAGACAAGAATCGATATCGATCTAATAAGCGATGATGTCGGTTATACTATAGCCGACGTCGGTCGTAACCGATGTTGGTATAATAAGACTGGTATAATAAAATATAAGATAGTGTATTTATCAAATTGTTCTAAGGTAATCACGAAGACGAGTGTATATGAGAAAACAGAACTGAAAAACAAACAAGATGCACACGTAAATCCAGAGACTAACCCTAGGGTCAATTTTAATTATTGTGGGCTTATGCCTTTAGACGCGGAATGATGTCAATCCTAAACAAAAGACTTAGGGGAAATGTCAAGTTGTTTTGGCTTATAAGGTTACCTTAATCGGGCGGAGGAATACCGCGGAAAAAGGGGGATGTTTTGAGCTGTTGTGTTAATTGTGAAGTGATTCGGTATGTGTTGTGCAGTGAAAGTAAGATTAATTTCTTGTCAATACCGTGGATATCACCCCCACATGTACGACCTGTTACTTAATCTACGTTCACTAGAACTGAAAACAGCAAGCAGGAATGCAATGCACGTGTTTTAAACCCAAATCGAAAATTATGTTCGATGAAGCAAAAGAGATGACTTTCACTAATGCAAGATGTAAAAACAAAGCAAGTTCTTTTACCGAAATTATACAAAGCCTTGTGAATATCTTTAGAAGAGTAAAACAGCAAGTATGCTCCCTATATGAAAGCAAGCAAGAAATAAAGAAACCCAAAAGGGTCCCACCAGGCGTGCCAAAATGTTTCGCTCGGAATGTTTCGGCTTCTGGGAATAGAGTTGCTTCTATCCTTTCATTCCTTTTAGAAACAGATAAGGGTTAGGGCTAGGAGGAATACATTGAATGTCGAGATGGTGTGCGCGCATCGTAGAGAAAGATCAAGTGACCGTGAAGAACTCCTTTTGTTTTGGAAGGACTACCTACAAATAAGTACACAAGACCACAAGATTTTGATTAGACAATAAATGAGGAAACTACCTTGGGCCCGTGAAATATAAAACTTCCTTTCGAAGGTGGTCAGTTTCCCTGCTAATATGAATTAACACCAAAGACTATAAAATATCAATTAAGTTGCTTTGTTGAAACAGGTAGGGAAAGGCTGATTTCTGGTTTGAAACACAATAACCGATGCGATTCAGTTCGATAACCGATATCGGTAGGGTCTAGGATCTGTGGGTTAGTTGTGTTGTGGGGTGGTTGTTGTTGTAGGGTAGCTGTGTTGTTTGTAAGGCTAGTATATGGGTGATATTAGGTAATGAGGTGATGAGAAGTAAATGAAGGATAGTTAGATGCAATATGTTGCCGGGTAGTGGATCTAGGAATGGATTTGTGAGGACTGTGATTCAAAAGTCTAAGAAGTATTATTAAAAGGACATGCAAGATGTAACTTATTGGTTATTGACGAAGATGCAGGTCCAAGAACTCTGATGACAAAGGCAGAACTGAGGTAGGATGGCCTGACACACAGAAGATGAGATATCTCCCTCCCGATGATCAGCTGAGTATCACAGGGCTCTGGTATCCAGTTGCAGTCTTGGGCTTGATCTCCTTTGCTGCAAACTCTTCTTGTCTCTTCACTTGTCTCTGCTCAGCCAAGTAAAGATCCGGATTCTCTTGATCGCTCCTGATGCTCTCTCTCGATCCAAAATCCTTCGACCTCTGTTTTTGGTTTGGGGAGCCCATTTACAGGGAACCGATGGCGGTTACGTAACCGACGGCGGTCGAGTAGGAACCGGTATCGGTTAGGAAAAAGCAGGCTATTTTTAGTAAAATAGCCCACTTTCCCTGCTTTTCTCCCGAGAGATTAGTTGCGGGCTTGGTCAAGTGACTAGAAGGTCGGTTTTGGGTGTGAGAAAGGGGTCATTAGTCATGGGTGTAGGTGTGGACCAAGTTATAGGTCTTAATTAGGTTAGTTTAGGGTTAGGACTAGGTCATGATGAGGTGGCAAAATGAGGTGGCAGGTAAGGTGATGTGGATTTATCAATTACAAGGTAATTAATAAATAATTGTGTAAGGTTTAGGTGATGAGGTTAGGTTGCGAAATGAGATGCGGGTCACAAGGGGTCGTAAGACACAAATTTGGTGTCTACAGGTAGTGTCCAAATGGACATGTCTTATGCCACCATCCCAGTTGAGGGCAGCCTTATCAGGTTATATGGGGAGAAGAAAATGTTGCACCTTATAGAGGATCCCAACAATGTGTCCTATGAAGTATTGTATACAAATGTTGATGCTGACAACTTTGTGGGATTTTCTAATGGAAAAGAACACAAGATTGAGGATTCTAAGTGTCTTGAGCAGGCATGCTCTCCTTGGAATTTATTGTTTGATGGAGCTTGCTCCAAATTTGGAAATGGTGTCGGTGCTGTCCTAATTTCTCCAGCCAGAACGGTTTGTTTTTTACTTTAAGCTTAACTTTGAGTGTACTAACAATATTATTGAGTATGAGGCATTGTTGCTAGGTTTAATAATTTCTTGGAAGTATGGTGTCGAGAAATCATTGTCGGAGGAGACTCGAGTTAGTTGTCAAGCAAGTCTAAAATTGTAGACCATAAAGAATCGTGATTGAAAAAGACAAGCATGTAGTTTGGGACTTCATTGAGATGTTTGACTCCTTCAACATTGTGCATCATGATAGAAGGTTCAATGACCTGGTAGATAGGCTTGCAGTGTTGGGTTATCCCTTTGAAAACTATACACAATCCCCTTATTGTGAATATGAGGTGGAGGTATTGGCAAGACCCTCTGTCCCTGACAATATAAAACATTGGCAAGTTTTTTATGATGAGGCTCAGGTTAGAAGGTTCCTGCAAAACAATGGAGAGTTTATTGATCAAAACATTGATTGGGAGCTAATGGTCTGCATACAACTGTGAGGGGAAGGATTCTTTATTTGGAAAAGGCATCATCCAGCTAAAGAACAACACCATTCCTAGAGGGCTGGTTACTCTTAAATCAAATTTTGATAATGTTGACTGCATTATTAATAGGCATATGGCAGCCTCAAGGGATGTTGAGGAGCATGAACTTGGCACGAAGGAGAAACCAAGGAAGATTTGGTTGGGCAGTAGTCTCAACAAAGATGAAAAGCATTCATACATCCAGTTGTTAAATAAATACCAAGATTGCATGGCTTGGACCTATTTTGAGCTCAAAACATACAGAGAAGACCTGTTCCAACATGAGATTCCCTTGGAGCCCAGTGCAAAACCCTTTAGGAAAAGGTAGCGGATAATTAATCCTCTATTATCTCTCAAAATGCAAGAGGAGCTAAAGAAGCTAAGGGATGGAGGAATTATCCAGCCCACAAGATATTCTTCTTGGGTTGTCAATCTGGTGCCAATAAGAAAGAAGAATGGTGACATCAGGTTTTGTGTGGACTTCAGGAATCTAAACAAGGCCTCAATAAAGGACAACTATCCTTTACCTAACATGGAGCACTTGATGTAGTTGTTGACTCGGTTCGAGTTGTTTTTTACTTTAGATGGATTCTCTAGTTATAATTAAGTCATGGTAAAAGAATCAGAAAGGATCAAGACAACCTTCACTACTCCATGGGGAACATATGTATATGTTAGGATGCCCTTTGGTCTGATGAATGTTGGAGCCACTTTTCAGAGAGAAATGGATGTTGCTTTTGCTGGTTACATCAATGAATTTATTGTTATTTACCAAGATGATGTAACAATGTTTTCAAGAAGGAGAAGTGACCATTTGTTGCACTTAGAGAAGATGTTGATCAGATGTAGGGAATATGGCATCTCACTCAATCCAAAGAAATGCCATTTTGGAGTGCAGAAGGAAAAATTGCTTGGTCACATTGTGTCACAAGAAGGAGTGATGATTGATCCAGAAAGAGTGGAGGCCATCAACAAAGTCCCAATTCCAAGAACCAAAAAAGGAATTTAGTCCTTCTTTGGGTAGATAAACTTCATTAGAAGGTTTATATCAAACTTTTTTGAGTTGACTATCCCAATCACTTCCATGTTAAAAAGGATCAGATCATCAAATGGGAAGAGGTTGCCATCTAAGATTTCAATGGAATAAAAGAACTTAAGCATGTCCATGTTTTGGCAGCCCCAAATTATAAGAAACCTTTCCAGCTTGTTTTCTTTCACTTCAGAAAACATTATTGCTTTTGTCCTGCTACAAAAGGATGATGAAGGGGATGAGAGGCCCATTGCCTTTTTCAAGAAGGCTTTGTAAGGAGCAGAACCGAAATACACCATCATGGAAAAGAAAGCATTTTCCTTGATCAAATCAATAAAGGTTTTCAGGCCTTATATTTTAAGTTCAAAAGTTATTGCTTATGTTTCCCATACCATGGTAAAAGACATCCTGTCAGAGATGGAAGTCTCAAGTAAAATATGTAGATGGGTGAAAAAATTGCAAGAGTTTGATATGAACATCCAAACCACGAAATTGGTGAGAGGTTTAGGGTTAGCTAAGCTCATGGCTGAGAGAAACTTGCAGACCATTGAGCTAAATGAGATTGAGGAAGAAAGGCCATATATTTTTGAAAGATTGATGAGTTCTGAATGGTACAAGGATGTGATTTTCTATCTCAAACACTTAAACCGCCCCGATCATTTGAATAAGAACGAGAAAAGAGATCTTAAGTTGGATTCCCAGAAATATGTCATTACTGATTTTGGGTTGACATGGAAGAACCCAAAGGGAGTCCTCTTAAGATGCATCATTGAAGATGAATCCCCCAAAATAATTGTCTATCTCCATAGAGGATTTTTGGGGGAATTTTGCCGCAAGAGTCACAACACATAAGATCCTAATGGTTGGTTATTGGTGGCCAACTCTTTTCAAGTTTGCAACCATGTTGGTCAGAAGATGTGATAGTTGTCAGCATTTATCTGGAAGGCTGAAGGCTTCAAGATCCCTACCTTTGCAATATGTATCAATTGAAGCCCCATTTAAGCAATGGGGAATCGAATTCATTGGTGATATTTCAGACCCTTCAAGTGCTGGCCATAAGTGGATTCTTGTAGCCACTAATTACTTTACCAAGTGGGTGGAAGCAATCCCCACCAAGAAGGCTACACACCAAGTTGTCATGGATTTTGTGCTAAACAATATTATTTACAGGTTTAGAGTACCAATCAAAATCATAGCTAATAATGCCATGAGTTTTAGGGCTAGACCTTTGGTGGCAATGTGTAAAGGATATGGGATCAATTTGACATATGCCTCTAATTATAATCCCCAAGGAAATGGACAAGCTGAGTCCAACAATAAGAATTTGCTAAAGATTATCAGAAGAACCTTGGAGTTGAACAAGAGAAAATGGGGTGAACAACTGAAGTTTGTTGTCTGGGCTGATAGGATCACTATCAAAAGAGCCACTGGAAAGAGTCCATTTGAGTTGGTATATGGGACTCAGGCCCTATTTCCCTACATACGCAATTATCTACATATCAGTTCATTCAACAATTGGAAAATCAAGAAGTGAGTCCTCATGATTCCAGATCAACCAGATTGTTGAGCTTGATGAAGAGAGGAGGGCATCTCACCAGAGGCATATAAAGTTCAGAGAAAAGCTAAAGAAACTGTTTGACAAGAAGGTCACTCCTAGAGCCTTTAATATTGGATATCTTTTGCTATTATGGGATAACAAGCATGAGGATAAGAGCAAGCATGGCAAGTTTGATTCATTTTGGATGGGCCCTTACTCCATTGACATCAAAATTGGTTAACACACCTTCTTCTGAAGGATATAGATGGTGAATTTCTCAAACCGCATGTTAATGGAAGGCATCTGAAGCATTTCTTGGATTGATTCCTTTGAATCAAGGTAAACAACTCTTGTACAGTGTATAGTCGGTTGTTTGTTTCCTGATTTGTGTTTTGGTTCATCGTGGTCCTTGGTGACTTTTTTTGCTGGATTCTTTGTTTTTTTTTGGAGATGGCTTCATTTCTCTGCACTGTGAGCTAACTCCGCTACCCAATGGATATTTTGGCACTTGGTTTGCTATTGTTCTTGTGGCACTCGCAAGGAGTTCCCATCCCCTAGTCGGAGCTAGTGTTGGTGCTTAGAATTGACTCGCCCCATTTGTGCCCTTGAAAATTTATTAATTCACGGCCTCTGTCATTTTATCCTTCCTCGTATTGTGTTTGGCCAGTATTTTTTTCCATTTTAATTTTCTTCTGGGTCGAGGATCATGTGTGGGTCCATATTTGTCTCATGGTTCCTTTGTTCCTCTAGAAAATCTTTGTATTTTGAGTCTCCGTGCTCTGCTCCATCAAAACTCATGTTTTTTCTGTTTCCTCCATTTTCCATAGTTAATATCTATTGTCCTTGCCATTTTACCCTAAATACCCAAAAAGAAATGAGTTGATGTGTCCCTAAGGATCGTGTTTGAGCCTTACAAGAGTCTAAATTCTCTATCCTTGAAGAAAAACTCATTTTTTGGCTCGAATGGATTTTTCTTTGTGTTTTACGGTTTGATGGGCATTTCTTCCAGTCAAATTTGCATCATTCAATCATCGGGGAAATGTTGCACCTCTTGGTTGGATGCGGATCAGCTTAATACTTCATAAATTCCATGAAAAGCCTCATTTTTAAAATGTGTCCACGTGGAAGAATGACGCTCGTTTGAGAATAAAATTTTTGGTTTGGCTTTGAAGTAGCGCTGAGACGACACGTGGAGGGTTGGCAAAAAAGAGACATGTGGGGGCTTCTGCTAGGTTTCCCATACTTAGACAAATTTCAAAAGGTTTTCGGGAAGCCTAGGACACGTGGAGGAACAACGCTCATTTGAAGATCTACTTTTAGGCTTTGTCTTGGAGTAAAGACCGATTGGACACATGAAGGATTCCACTAATTTCCTATACTTAGACAAATTTTTATGCAGATGGAAGTAGTTTGGTGGAACAGGACGCGTGTGACAATCCCATGCTTGTTCGTGGTCTTCAACGTGGGTGCCATCTAAGAGAAGCGCCATGCGGACACGTGGGGCACTCTGCTCACTTTGCATTTTACTTAGACTTTTCAACGGCCAAAAGGAGACTTCCTCAGAGCTTGAAAAGTGGTGCCTTCCGCTAACCTTCAATCCTTCAAACAAATTTTTCGAGAGAAGGACATGTGGCGAGCCATTGCTCGTTGCCAAGTTATCAAATTTTGGGATCGCCTCAAGGTGCGCCATGGTGACATGTGGCGTTTGAAAAATCATAAGGGCGGAGGTGAACCATCGAGGCAATTCAAACTTTTCACCTCTTTGCTTCACAAAGGTTAAAATAGCAAAAAGGCTCGTGAGCCTAAAGGGAAATAGTCAATGATTTTCCCGGCCAACGGCAGAGGTGCGGACCCTCGAAGGAAAATTGGAAAATTTTCCTTTTGAGAAAAAAGAGTTAAAAGAAAAAGAGGAAGCGTAGTTCCACTAGGACCCACATTGGGATGCGTGTCAAAATTATTTCTCAAGGGTGGAGCTATGGGGAAAACTTGGAAAAATTTCTTTTCCAAAAGAGAGTCAAATGGTAGAATTTCTCTCGCATTTCTTTTTGGGGCCAACCTCAGATACGTGTTAGGCCCATTTTCGAAGCGGAGGTGTGGAGAAAAATGGGAAAATTTCCATTTTCTAAAAGGTTTAGAAAAGGTCAAAGGAAGCCCCCAAGCCTGTTTTTGCATCTTCCACATGGACGGCCCACATTTAAAATCAAAGAAAAACGGATGGTGAGCATCTAAATCTCATTTTCCCTCCATTTTTCCCGTAAAGCGTTGGGAGTGCGAGTCTTCATGATTTCTTGCTATTTTCTACACGCAAAATAGAGGAGAGAGTTAATTTTGATATCTAGAGTTTGGTGGGAAAGATTTGGAGACATTTTTTCCATTAAAACGGTTTGACTCTCAAGCCCGATTTGGTTTTCTATTTTTCTTCTCCTAAGCATGCAAGGGTCCAGATTTGATTGATATGGGGCGAAGTGGCTGGCCACCTGGATGGAGGCATGTTTTGCCCAAGAAAGGAGTTGAATGCGGGAAGAAATCAAAGAGATTTGCCCTCAATCACCTGAAGACTTTTACAGATCTGATTCTACGAATCACGAAAGAATCATGGCGAGCACTGGTGCATTTAATGTTTTTTTCTTTTGGGAGGAAGGGGCTCTGTTGGAAATGCTATAAAGGGAAAAAAATTCATCATGCAAATGGTTCGAGTTTTTGGAAATATTAGGACTTATTTTCTCCAGCAGAGAAAGCTTGACAAAGCCCATCCATTTTGAGAAGTCATCTAAAGAACCCTGTATATCTCTCTTTGTGTCAAATTTGATCGTGTCAAGGTGGTTGCAAGTGTACAGCCATTGACAAGATTTGAGATTGTTTTGGAAACTTTCCCTTGCTGATAAATTTGATCAAACTTTAAGTTACTATGTGTCAATCTTGAGTAAAGTGTATTTATTTCATTTATGAATGCATATGGGTAGTTTTTCTTGTTTCTATTGCAATCTTGTACCAAAATATAGTCCAATCACACACGTCTCAGTCCTCATGATATTTGAGTGGCATCTCGTAATTTCATTTATCGAAGAGCCTTCATCTGGGAATGGGAAAAATGGTTTAAAATCACTTTTCTTTCATTTTGTTGATAGAGATTATCTACAAGCCTCTGGGTGTACCTCAGGCGTGACTTGTTTTAAATCTTGGTGCTTTATTGGGTCCTCTGACTCAAGCCTTCATGATAGAATCCCACAAGTTGTGTGAAAGAGTGTTGATTTGGGCCTCCACTGAAGCACATATTCTAGTTGAGGAAACAAGTTAACTTTTTGTGGAATTTTGTTGATTGAATCTTTCCATTTTGCATAAGATCTCAAGGATTTGGTGAGTCAAGTCCATCTTGTCTCCCCTCCCACCAAAAAATCTATTTAAAACAACTAATCCTACCCATACTACCCTGTTTTTTGCTTTGTATACCCACACAAGACCAAAATCCTTTTACTAAAATATGCAAAACAAATCAGGGTCTCAAATGTCTTTAGTAACCTTTGCCTTGTTGTGAAAATATCTCCATGATCTGGAAGTGACAACTCGTGAGAGTCAGATCTGGTGTGTTGATCATATTTTCCCCAAGGACCTCTCTATAAAATTTATGCAAAATAAAGATACTTGAATCTCCTTTCAAATAACAGAGGTTACACAATAGGTTCTCTTACCTTGGTTGAAAGGCACAACCTAAAATAGTTTGGATAAGATCACATCCTTTTTAGGTGCTATCCATCTCTCCACAAATCCAAGTAACAAAGGGACGGCTAGATTCCTCCTGTGCTACAAAATGACATACACGTATGATCTATCTACCTCTAAGCTCCTGTTGAACTGTGGTTGATGCTTGGTTTGAAAAGGAGAACAAATTTGGGTACCAACATCACCAACAAATTCATATAATAAAATGTTTCCTAAACCGTAGGTGTTTTCGTTATTCCAATGGTATGTGGAAGCTAAAAACTATAAATAATGTTTTATGGGGCTTAGGCACCGTGAAATGCTTGTTACCTCACTTTACACATATTCACATGCTTAGCTATGATAGTTCCTATGATTGTTTAAAACCCCTAAATAAATACTTAAAAACAACTCCAACCTTTAGTATCCCACTACTTTTATCAATTCCGATGACCAAGATTCACTAATGGAGAGATGAGAGGATATTATGGGTAATTGATGTAGGCCACTAAAAATAATATTGAAGTTAGGAAGGTAAAGTAAATCCACAAACAAAATTGGAAAATCTAATATTATATTTAAATACTTTCAACCCGAAATCAATAAATAAATACAAGCTCCATAAAAACATAATGTAAGCGATGAATATATCTAATAAGATTTGATACCATGTTAGAATTATGGACACATTATACGATTAATGAAATACCTTAATGATATCACCCATATCCATGTAATAAAGTACATAAAGGAACGACGCGATTTATCCATGTAGTATTAAGTTATCTCTTTAGATTGAAATCTTTAACATAAATTCACAAGTTGTGGTACCCTAAATTTTTAAAACACTTTGAAACTTTTTTTTGGCACCTTTACAAACACTTGGCATTTAAATACATATGTGATATTATTTATACATATAACATCATTTCAAACACCCTTTAATCAACTAAGTGGTTCATATTCTCTAGTTCAACATTATCAAAACCATATTAGTCAATATAAAAGTTAACTTACACTTTATATAAGCATCATAAGTCTTCTAGTTTTGAGTTTCATGACCTCATGATGGGTTTGTGGGCCCTAGAGATTTTATTACCAAATCTATCCAATAGTCATGAACACATCCTTTGCCAATCCAATGGTCATAATTTCAAATGGGTAACTTATCTTAGTTGACCTTATCATGATTTTATGGTTAGTTGATTAGGAAACCTAATGAGTTGTCTTTTATTTTAATAAATGAACATGAATCCATGTAAACCACATGGATTTAACTTCACTCCTTGGAGATCATTATACACAAAGAGAACATTCTTTCTAAATATTCCATGAGCAATCTAAGATTAGTCAATAATTTTTTTTTGAAGAATCCTTGAAATATATATGTACATGCCATTAAGTTCTAAATTAAAATAAAGTGTTCATTGTAAGTTAATTATTAAGTATTTCTAATTGCATATAATTATATAGGATTGGGAGAACTTTGTGGATTTAGGACCTATTTAGAGTATTGTTATATAGGAAATGCTCAACAATCATGGAATGGTGGGGTTAGTCCAAACCAATATGCCAACTCCTTTTAAAGGTCTCTAGTATTAAAAATAAGAAAATTTAGGGTTTGGAAAAAGAAGAAGGAATTTTAGCTCTATCATATATCATCACAACAATCTAGGCTTGCATAAAAAAATATCATATCAAGGAAAAATTGCATCGAGAATCCAAAATTCATCCAATCTACATTACACACATTCTTAACTCCCAGATAAATTTAGTTCCAATATAGTACGAGATAGGTAATTTTGGAACCGAATCTATCTTACATCGTTGAACCCATCTAGATCATGGTTTCATGTTATGATTTCTCGTGAGCACCTTGATGATTCTCATCCCAAATTCTCGACACAATGTTTCGTCTTCTATAAGCCTTACTTGGTGATTTCATTTCATTTCCATTTCTCGATCAATGTTTTTGTTATTAGAGTGATCAAATTATTCTAAATGCATAACTTCACATAAATGAGGGTGTATTAAGACTTCTACTTAATAGAATTTGAATTATCTTCCATAATTCAATTTAATTTTGCTTTGGTATAATTTTAATAAAATATGTTTGTGAATTCGATAGTTTCATGGAATCCAAAACCTATGATTTTATTTTTCACTAATTAGGATTTAAGCCTTTAACTTAGTTATACTAGATTACTTTTCTTTGATCCAAATCACATAATAAAAACTTTAATGTAAAAGAATTATATTATTGATCTTATATGCACACCTCACGTATTGGAATCTGAAATGTTTCCCATAACTACTCGAGAGGAATGATCACTCATGGATCCATTTTATCATTCTCTCCCTTTAGGACCCAGTATCACCTAGATGTTATACCTTGATAGAGAATGGTGTGTGTACTCTATCTCCGGTTGACAAAATTGTAACACCTCAAGGCTGTGGGTAACCTACGTCTGAGGTGAACCTCCAGAGAGGTTTTGTTCGCTTGTGAACCACCAAAACTAAAACATGACAAGGAAAAGGGATAAGGAATGCTAGAAAAGAGAAATAAGGGTGATACATCAATAATTTAACACATGCATATACTTATGCACACGGGTAAATCAAAGATCCACACACCTACATAGCTATAAAATATTTTGTAAAATTAATTCAAAGGTTTAGGAGAAAAGGACAACGGTAGGGAGTAAATTCCAAACTAAGGTAATATAATACCCTATTAAACAAAATGAAAACTCATAAATCCAACGATATGAGAGGGAAAATGGATTTTATTACTTAGAGGTGTAAGTACAAAGCTAGGATTACAATAACAAAATAGCCCAAGTATGTGTCTTGTTGGTGCCCTATCCATTCCTTAGATTGAGATGGTATTTTTATAGATTCCCCATTTATTTAACTAATTTAATGTGCTTCATATTGTTCTTCGTGCTTTAAATATTGGTCTAAGTCAAGGAGAAGCCTCAATCTATAATACGTCTCATGCCTTTGAAAGATAAAAGACAATATTCAACAAAAATGTGGGGGATTTGTTTAATGGTCTAGTTAATCAAATTATTAAATCTTAAGGATTGTGTGTGATCAAGATAAGTCTTCATATTTCAAGAAGAACTTGCAATCAAAAAATGATCCAAACTGCTCCAGAAAACCGAAGCTATGAAGAATCAAATGCATGCAACCCGACCACAAAGTATAAAGCTACAAGACTGCTTAAAAAACTTAGTTAAAATGGAATTATCCATTTTAACAAATCCTGGGATGTTTAAACAACCATCAATTTCCTCCTTCCAAAATCCCTATTCGCTCGTGATTTGACAACCCATGGGAGAATAATTTTAAAAGCTTTGTCAAAGTTACTTGCTAAAAAGTCTCTCGACGTACATTTAGCCATCGGCCCAATGCCAAAATCAATAGGTCCACCCAAAAGAAGATCAATGATCAAAGAAGGGGCCACATGGTAGGATTTCGGATCTCCTCAAATATTTTTGGCTCCACAGACCTCAAATCCCTAGATTAAATTGTGTTAGATGATTCTATCAGTCCGGGTAAGGTCAAGGCAAGTCAAAGGACACGCGATAGATGAAGGTGAAGATAGATGTTGGAATATCAATTATCAAATAAAGGCAACATGTCAACATTCGAAACTCTTCAAGAAGATGGGTTCTGGTGGACCTCAAGCCTTTGGAATGAGCTTAAATTCATTAAAAATTTTGGGTCCATATTTGGTTTGAATGCGTGACAGAACAAGTAAATTAGTGGTGGAATCAAAAGGTGACACATGACAAGATTAAATACCAAAGTTGGACATGTGTCACCATTCCAGCTAACTTCTATAAAAATGCATTATATAGACCTCAAGTCCATGAAATAAACCGAGCTCAATAATAGTATCAGATTGCATAGACCTCAAGTCTAAAAAATAAACCGAGCTCAATAATGAGTTTTGGGTCCAAAAATTCAAGTACCATCAAGTGGGGATACGTGGCAACATTTTTTATGAGGCCCAAAAATTGCTAAGTCCGTTCTAGTAGAAATTTACAACGTGAAGGTGCAACCAATGAAATATGAACACGTGGATATGTGGAGATTTTATATTGGCTTGTGTTTCATGGAAACTAGAAGGGGCTATTAAACAGACTAGCATGAGAAGTAAAGCATGGAGATTCCCTATTGGATCATGTTTCGTAGAGGTTAGTAAAGGTTCTCAACATAACTAAAATGGTCTAACACTTTGAAGGTGCGTGGAGCTTCCTAATTAGTTCATACTTGAGTGAACATAACATAGACCGAAAGTTTCAAGGAGGACATGTGGCATCATTCTACCACACTTCAGGGAAATGGACTCTCGTGGACATAAAATCCATGGAATGAACTTAGATTTAGTAAGAGGCATCGGGTCTAGAAGAAGAAAAAAATAAAGCAAAGGAATTAAAGCCAAATCTCACAAGCCAACTAGAGACCAATTCATTGCAGAAGGAAAATAAATGCACATGTTTATAGAGGCCATCACCAAACTAATCAAAGGTTGCCATGTGTCAAGCTCTAATTCATCCCGAGATACAAAACTTCAAATAGCCATATATTTTGATTCTCTGCTCGAAATATTACAAAATTTATATTGTTGGAAAGGTCTCCTTGATCCCTTCATTTTGGCATCATCAAAATTATATTTTGATGGTGTTTAGTGGGAGAAAATGGGGAAAATAGTTTAGGCCATTAATGTGCATATTCAAATAGCTCAACCACTTGCATCTTATCTAATTTTGTGTCTTTCCTTCTTCTACAAGAAAAAGGACATTGGGGGATGGGTTTAACAGGGTGCCCATGATGTTTTTCATAATTTTAATGCATCTTATTGGTGGTTGAAGAGGGAAATCAGATTTTTCTCTTTCTCTCTCTCATCTGCTACATATTGTAAATTTTGGCATTTTGTGCGAGGAGGCAGATTGGGGATAGTTGTAGAATTTTTTATTAAAGTTTTAGGTTCCAGTTTCTATTTTTCTTGCAAAACATTTGTATGTGTCGATTTTTGTAAGGAAGAGCTAAGGTGGTTGTGTTGTACAACCATTAGCAGGTTTTGAAGGAATTTGTTTATGTCCCCTAGCCAAAACTTACATGAATAATATTATAACTATTTTGATAAAGCTATACTTTCCCATTTCTCATGTTTTAAAAGAATGAATGAGGAAATGTAGTTCATTGATATTTTTCGGTGGATTTACTTTTTTCAAGTATGTAAGGGTATTTCTTAGTTGTTGTTTTCTTTCTAGTCATCATGGGACAATTGCAAAATAGTGTATATTTTGCAATAGTTCATCTAGTTGTAAAATCCTAAAGGCAACATCACTTTTGAATATATTTTGTTATCCTTCAAGGGTTTTGGGTGTATGGAACAAATATAGCAATTTCTCTATCTCAGCTCTAGCTCCATGATTTGTAGTTATGATTGTGAAGATTGTAGAAAACATTTTTGTTAATTGAGTATCAATTTGATTGTAAATGTTATTTCATAGACTGTGTTAACTTGATTTTTCTTTTCAAACATCACGATTACAAATGGATTCTTTCCATGGGAACATTAAAATGATAAAGTCATAAAAAAATACCCTCCCCCCTCTAAATCTCAATTAAAAACAACCATTTATCTTCATGCATAATTAAGCATATCATACCTGCAAACCATACATATTCTTATTCGCAAATTTGGGCTTAAAATTTTTCTATTACCAGTAAGCTTTGCCAAAACTCCCACCAAGTCTCGTGATCCAATATCATTTCAAGTAATACTTGGTCAATACTATTATGCAAACACAATATCTGAAGTTATTCATTATCTATCTTTTGATCGGTATTTGTTTATCAAGTACTTACAATAATTGAATGACAACCCTTTTGAGATAATTATTGTATGTGTGGATACACTTGCTTCAAATTAAGTTACACCAACCATAGAGGAAACCAAGCCATGAAATATTTTCCTTTATTCGATTCCCAACTAGGTCCTCTCACATTGGTCAGCATAAAGCCAAAAGTAACAGGGTCAAGCCATCCCCTTTGTGAAGGTGCCTCCTGATCACCTCCCTAATTTGAGTCATTGAGTTGAGTGTTGAAAAAGTCCCCAGATATCAATGACATAACTTTTCATTTGTTAATCGTTCCCTCAAATCCAACCCACTCAAGGTTAGCTACTCATTCTTTCTGGGGTGCTATTTTTGGAACCAACATGTCTTATACATATCTTTTACAAAAATCTACCTATGTGGACTGCTACGTCTAAAAACAACCCTATCTACATGAAAATTTTATTTTATTTAACTTATTCCTTCAGCATGTGGTGCATGGGTAGCATGCATACTTATTTTATCATTTAAAATCCTCCTTATCCCGCCCTGTTGGTGCTAACACTATTTGGAGTAGCAGTATTCATGAATTTTAATAAATAAATCCCTCCTTTATTATAGCGCAGACCATCCTATATTGTTGCATGCCTTTTCTTTAAATAATTTCTTTCTCCCATCCTTGCATGGGTTGTTACGCATGGGACTATCCTATTTCTTTTATTTTATTTCTTTCTTTCTTTTGGGTTATTGTGCCATATCTAGAAGTCGATCTGCTATTGTTTTTGGATGCCTATTTTCTTCTTTCCCTTCACCTTGATGCCATATCTAGAAGTCAGCATGCTAAACTTAGAACAAGAGCTACTTTCTTGTCCATTCATGATTTCTATTTTTATCATACACCTCTTAAAATTATAACAAAATCATGTTCCGTTTTAATCAAAACTCCTAAAAACATGATCTGCTATTTCTAGATCCTTCATGCACAATCCTTGTGTTCTCCCCTTTGGTGCATAGATTTCTATTTTTGGCCAATTCACTCTATTTTTAGAAAAAAATAAAAATGATCCAATCTTCTACTTTTATCCAATTTCTATTTTTATCACACATTATTTTTAGCCAAGCTAAAAATAGCCAATTTTCTAAAAATAACCACTTGCTATTTTTGGCAATTTTGCATGAAAAATATGGTAAAATTTTGGTGATATCACATGATATTTTTCCCGCTAAACAAAGATATTAGTATCCTTCTACATCATTGGGCTATGGAGTCACATACCTCTGTCAATAACTTGTATCCTCTAAAACACAATAACCGAAATACCCTCTCTAACAAAAGGAAAACATGTGCATACAAGCACTTCTTGGAAAGAAAACAAACTAAGAAAAGTGGAAAGACAATGTGCATACAATCACTTATTATGCAAGAAACAAACCTAGACTACTCTTTATCTAAACAAGGAGAAATGAAGCTAGAAAAAACCACATACTAGTTGGGAGAAATAACTTTTTATTCTCGAAATTATGTCCATGAGATCAATTTTGTAACTAGATCACTTGGTATAAGTACGAGACATAGCTTGCACCATTGATTTTCTCAAACTATCAGCCTAGAAAATAATAAACACCTCTATAGGATCTGCACTTAGTTTTTGGAGATGTTGAGGCTTATTTTTGACAGCTTGAAGCTCTTTCTTATGCTTTGAAATGAGCACAACTGCTGATAACGCCTTTTTTGGCTCTAAACTAGCCAAATACCTGATTGGAAATGGTTTTCTCATAGATGATAGACTGATCTTTTTGATCCACCCCTCTTTTCTCTGTGTAATCTCATCATTTAGATTACTTGAGGCATTCCCTAATCATATTGGATGTCCGGAAATTGATATGAAACATTTCCTACCTCATCCTGCAAACAACCTCATATTTGGCCCTTTTTCAATCTCAAAAGAAGGTTTAATAACAAGATAATATTTATTGAAGAAGATAGATGATGGAGGTGGAATACTTATGATTTAAATTGGATCTTCCGTGTCATTAGAATCTTTAAAGTATGATAAAACCTCATCCTCTTTAATGTTCATGCTTGAGGAAAACTCTTTTTGAGTTTAAATTTCTTTGTTGATTTCCTCCTCAACTTTTTTAGAATAATTTACTTCACTAGAAGATGATATAGGCTCAAGATTGTTGATCTGACCCTTAGTGTAGTAAAAATAAAGAGGTGTTAATATGCAAATGCAAACCAAGAAATAAACCAAACTAATCCCTAAACTAACACTTCTAATTGCTACCTCAAATAGAGCAAGATGGAAAGGAAGGAGAATATAATACCTGCACTTACCTATGAGATTGTAACTCTCCTCCTTTTATTATGCTTGGATTTTCTCTTGGATGAAATGCTTGAATGCTTCATATTTTGTGGGATAATTTTGGCAGCACTTCCCCTTGATAAATGATGATTTTTGCTTGATAGAAGGCTATGAAGATTGAGCTCTGGCTTGGATATTTCGACAACATTTACATGCAATTGTTCTAAGGTGGTGTGAATGGAGGGTGGCACCACTATTTATAGTTGGAGGATGGATAAATGGAGGGTTGAGATTGATCCATGTAGGATATGGATCAATGGTTGAAAATGCATGAGAATGGAGAATTCTCTAGAATTAGAAAATTTTATAGATTGGAAGAACTCTCCATTGTATTAAAAATTCAATGGAGGGAGATAAATATTTTAATATTTTAATAAGAAGAGGGAAAATAAAAGATGCTTCTAGAAATATAAGCCTCTAGATTTGGGGGATCATTTAGCTTGTGGTTAGGTGAGATTAATTGTATTTAGTGGGGTGATTAGATGGAGAGGCTAGGTGTAGAGTAGGCATAGAGTAGGTGGTAGGTGGGTGGTAATTTTAAATTCTTAGAAAATAGTTAATATGGATTAGTTAGTGGGATAATTGGAAAATTAATAATGTATTAATATGACTAGGGTATGATGGGATTATTGAATGAATAATAGAAATAGTTGGAATATAATAATTAATTATTATATGGCTAGTGATAGGGAAAGGATTACTAATGTAAAATTAATGTGATTATTAACTAAATGATCATGTTTACATTTTACATGTCTACATTTCCCCCCTCTTTGAAGTGTTATAATGGAGCAATGAAAGTTCAAAGAAAAGAAGAGAAGCTACGATATATGGTGAGGTGATCTCCCTCGAGGGGTTAGGTGGGGACGAATGAGTCAAGTAACCACTCAAAAAGAGGAGACGTATAAGTGAGTGGATGAGGGGATGAAAATATTAGAGGAATGGGAGATGATAAGAATAGGAGAAAGGATTAGAGGAATAGAAGAAATAGAAGAGAGGGTTAGAGGAAGGAGAGATGGGATTAGAAGAATAGGAGTTTGGAAGAATAAGAGAAAGGATGAGAGGAAGGGGAGATATGATTATAGGAATAGGAGATTAATGAATTAGGAGACAATGGATTTTGAAGATTTAGGATGGGTGGATTAAAATATGCCCTAGAGAGGGAGCTATTATTTGAGGAGATGGAATTATAAGATGCCCTAGTCAAGAATGAGGATTTTGGGGTGTGGATTTAAAGATTCCCAATATGAAAAGGGGAAATTTTATAGATGAATATGCCCCATTCAGGGGGATAGAGGGAGGGTCGGTAGTATATCTTTGACTCGGTCAAGGGGTATATATATTGACTTTAAATTACCCACGAGATATTATCATTAGTGGGTGATTATTGTGGCATATGGCAAGCAATACCAGGTATAAAACCCGTAGTGACGTAACTATCAAATGATCGTATCCTCATATCATTGGATGGTATTATTAAGAAAAAGTGGTCTCATATCATCGACTAAAATAGTACAAAAAATAAGGTCCTCATATCATTGGAGCGTGCAAAAGAAAAAAAGAAAGAAAAGAGGCCTCATATCATTGGCCAAATTTTTTAAATGCAAAAAAACACAACACTCGTGATAGTTTATTGGTTTTAGATTTATAAGAATTTTTGATTTTTGAATTTTTGGACAATTTTTAATTTTTTTGATATTTTACTATTTTTATTTTTTTACAATTTTTTTGATTTTTTTTTTTTTGGGTGTTTACGATTTTTACATTTTTTCCAGCTTTTGATTTTTTACTATTTTTTACAATTTAGATGATAGGGGATGAAATTTATTGAAGGTAGGAAGAAATGAGACGAAAAACATATACACGATGTGAGAGAATGGACTATTGGAAATTCGTAGGGCATCGCAATGGGTATAAAAGGAATTCGGGGTCCATGAGATTGGTGATTTTTGCCATGCAAATTTGAAAATGAGAGATTTCGATAGAACACAATGGCGTCTGAGAGGATTGAGGACCACCGGGTAGATGCAATTAAGATGTACCATCGGGCGGTAAGCAGAACGAGACGGTGATAGGTACCTTATGATTGGTTATTGTATTTAATTTTGTGTTTGTTGATATTTATAAGGTTTTTGTGTAATTTTAGGAACTTAGGGTTTAGAATCGGCATATAGGCGTATGTTTAACACATGTGTTATAGTTTTTACGTATTTGTTCTTATTTTAGCATGTTTGTCTTGGGTGGGGATAGAATCAAGTTTAGCGAACATGCTTTGTTTTAGCGCATTTGTTCTAGTTGGGATTAGGTTTAGCTCATATGTTCTAGTTTAGCACGTTTGTAGTGGTGGAGATAAATTTTAGTGAATTTTCTTTATTTTAGTGCATTTTTTCTAGTTTGGCATGTTTGAAGGATAAATTAGTGTGTTTGAGTATGGTGGGGGAGATAGAATAAGACATTTGTATCTAGGATGGAGTGAAAATTATCACATACGGTGCGGTTTAGCGCATATGTTATAGCTTAGTGTGTATGTGTTATAATGTTGCGCTTTTACTAAATGGGTGAATGGAGAGCGTGTTTGAAGGGGTAAAGGACTAAAAATGGGTTTAGATAGAAAGGAGGATGAGATGTAGGGGATAATATAGGTTTTATATTGTGTGCAGGAGGCGTTGAGTGTTGTACAGGTCATACACCGGTGGTCGGTTACTTTGAGACATTTATTAGGGGGCACAAATATAAGGTAGAAGAGGACGAGGCATCATTTTTACATGTATTGGGATTGTTGCATGTGGTGAGGATTCCCCGATGCGGGTGGATTGTCATTTTTTAACATCATTAGCAAAGTGACGGCACTCATAGACTAGTACATTTTGGGTTGTCGATGGGTGAGATGATGGTGATATTAGAGAATGTCTACCAGATTTATCGTCTGCCTGTAGAGGGGAAGGAAATAGTGTGGTCTAGATAAATTTTGGGGCTAAACAAAGGTTGTTGGACTGATGTGGAGGATGCAAGCCATGAGGGGATGTAGATACACTTGGGTGTGTACTTTAGAGAGGGGTACATAGAGGATGTAACCTGTGAGGGGATGTAGATATACTTGGGTGTGTACTTTAAAGAGGGATACATAGAGCATGTACCACAGCCTATTGTGTTCATTGATATGCTACAATATATTCCTAGATGATGGAGGTGGTATTTCAAAGATTAGCTTTGTGGATGTGGTGCATGCTATGTGGCAAGAGGAGATGGTGTCGCGTAGGCTCGAAAATATTAACGCGGTTATATCATGATCAACATAGAGTAAGCTACCGAGGGGATGGTAATATTGGATTGGGGATTTTATTGCATATATGTAGTTATGACCATATTATTGTGGATAGACCTATTGGGATCCGGGAGCAGCACTGAGTCAAGGAGCCTTCACTATATGGTTAGCATATGATTAGAGGTAGGTGGGAGCACTTGGGAAAGGTGGATTGGTATAGGCAACATATTAATGAGTTACGAGATAGGGGATATTACTTAGTGGCCTTATCAACACTATGAGGTGTGGGAGGGGATTAGAGACATTTGAGAAGCATCCAAACTCGTATTATTTGGTTGGGGTCATCCTTATACAATAGAGTGATACGGCTAGATTGTGTGCTATAATAGTTTGGTATTATTCGGCGTATTTTGGCAAAGTATTCTCAAGTTGAGATATATTTTCCCATACTATACAAGAGATAGAGGACCGAGGTACAATGATTACGGTAGTAGTAGAGAGAGATAATTTTGATGATGTATTAGTTATTCTATGGGCACCATTTACCGGAAGTGGAGGATCCAGGACTGTACATGGTTATAATGAATGGTTGGCGGGTATTAGGCCAGTGAGATTGACACAACCACTTGGTGGGATGAGGTTTGTGCAAGGTCGCTGCTAGGTATTTAAGGGGATGCCACGAGGATAGGGAGTAGTGATGCAAAAGCCATAGATACATGTGTAGGAGGAGGTATAGAGGGCTCTAAATGTTATTGTATTGGGAGGAATTCCAAGCCAAAGATTCATCAAAGCATACTCACTAGTATAGAGATGTAAGACTCAAACGTGATGGAGGTGGGTGGTACTACTGGACCATCACAAATAGTCATACCATGATAGGTTGATATAGCAAGGACATTGGGTATAGGGGATTTAGGAGTATGAGGTATAGGTTGATCATGGTTAGGGGTTGCGGGTGATTCGAGTAGAGTTACTAGCTCGAATAGACATGTTGGAGATAGAGGCTCATGCATGAGCCATAGAGATAAAGACACTGTGATTGTGAGCTAGAGGTACATATCACATGAGATATGTATGATACTTGAGAAGATCATCAAGTGTACAAAAATTAGTGGTGAGACAAAGGGAGGTGGAGATTCGATCAATTACATGAGGAGATGACACAGATAGAGTAGAGCATCATCGGTCCTTATGACACTAGGATAGATATTGCCATCAACGGGATACTTATAGAAAAATATATGACCCATTAGATGGATTAATAAGGGGGAGTGAGAGACATGGTGGATCTTAGGGAGTAAGACTTTTGGCAGCCCCTAATACTTCACATAGGGGTATGGATGGGACCCCGGTCATAGTATCATTGTGGTAGTACCGTGTTATGATGGAGGAGATGAGGTATTATAAGGGTATTGTGACTCATGAGTGGCCGGATGCCCCGTCTTATGTGAAGCATTTAACGCGGAAGAGATCAAGACAGATATCCGGACATCCCATGGCCTCTCCGGGAGCGTTGCGAGTGTTTTACACCCTCCGCATTAGGTGGTGAAGGGGATGATACTGGAAGCTCAACATAGTGATGAGCACCATTGGATTGTATTATATGTATTTTTTGGACATTCGATGATGACCGAGTATGGTCGTATTTGTTTGTTGTATATATATAGAATATTTGTGATGTATGATTACCATTTTAAGATGAGGTCCATGACGATGATGTATCATTTCATGTATATGTTATGGGATATTTTGTGATGACAAGGAGAGTCATATTTTTATGGGTGGTGATGATATAGAATGTATTTCATGGTGATGTATATGATATTGTTGATGATATAAGTTGAGATGATGTATGTTGATTATGATTATTACGTTGATAATGTTTATTGATTAAATGATGTTAATTGATTTTGTATTGATGATATATGATGATGTGATAATTTTTTACCTTTTTTTTTTGATGATGTGTACAAATGTCATGTGATAGTTTGTTTTAGTTGATGTATAGATGACATGGTTGATTATGTGACGGTCATTATGATATTGTTATGATTATTTTCTTTTTATGATGATGATAATGTGATATTGTTCTAGATGTTATATGGGGATGAAATCATAGATGGGATGATGATGATTTACATATGATAAGTAGAATAACATGATGATTTGATACATTTGGAGATGTGATGTGTATTTTATTGATGGATATGATTAGTGAAATTATTGATGATGATGGAATTAATTATGTTTATTGATGATGGTTTTGTTTTTGATGAATTAATATTGTTAGATGATTTTATTGGTGATGATGGGATATGGATGGGATGATGGTTGTTAGGTTTGAGTTATCACTTTGTTGATATTTGGATAGATGGATGTCATGATTATGAGATGCACATGGTTTAATGGTTAATTGTATTATATGTGTGTATGCTATAATGTGATGATAGTATTTACATATGAGATGGATACTAAAAATGTTTTGAATTTGTACAAATATTTACAACATAACCATTGCGTTAAATGAGACAAAGTAGCGAGAGAGAAAGGGTGTGAGTTTAGAAGGGAATGATTAGCAATAGGAGGTAAATGGGGGATGGATAGAAATGAAGACCTCATGATCTTACAAGGGTTACATTTCTCAGTGTTTGACTTATGTTCCCTTGAAATTTGTTTCCCAACATATGACGATGGAAAATGCAACCTTGGTTAGGGTCGGGATATGTATTCCTAATCATACAGATCCTTTTCTTTGGAGGGAGGTTCATAAGAAGTATGGATATAGGAGCATAAGATGTGAACAAGGATGGTAATGTGAGTAGGGATAGAGTGTTGCTTTCCTCGATGTGATTTTCATGTTTTAAGGGTACTTAGTGGACACAAGACCTAACTTACCATAGCGTCGAAACCAATTTTCACCATGGTATTTCCCAAGGCACCACCAAAGTTGGTATCACCATTGGATGAATTTTTATAGGATTTGTATAACTAGGTGTAGAAGCATTTTAGATGCATGATATTCATAGGCTCATCTATCTCATACCTATATTAATAAGTAAGCTTGTAAGTTGTTGTCAACCTCAAAATTCCCCTCATTTTTCAAGTAAATTTTTAAGAATGTTAAGTTGGTGCCTTGGAGAAATCCATGCTTTAAAGTCGTGGGTGCTCAGTTTTAATCTCTCCCTTTCACTTGAAAATTCTTGTCTTCGTAGTTTGAAGTATTTTCTATTTCTCCATCTGGATGCTTGAAAATTTTTCCTCCATTCGAATGAAATTGTCAAATCCTTTTTCTATGGTCATGGATCGCATCGAGCCTGGTATTGTTCTGACTTTTTTCCACGAGGAGAAATTTATTTTTGGATAGAAAAGGGATAGAGTGAGTTGTTTAATTGACTAAGTATAAGAGGGTCGACGGAATCCTCCACGTGTCCCAATGACACAATTTCAAAGGTGTAACCCAAATAAAAAACCCCAAACATGCACCAACTCTCCACGTGTCTAGGGTCCAACAAAATTCAAGTGGGAAGCAGGCTCAAATCGGATAAGTATAAAATAATCGGTGAAAGTATCTACATGTTTCAATGATGCAACTCCAAGGACAGTCCCCAAATGAGCACAAGCTTTCCACATGTCCCAGGTCCGAAAAGAAGACAAAACAAGCCCGAATCGGCTAAGTATGGAAGGGCCAGCAGACGACACCATCTCATCGGCACACCTTTAAGGGTCGAAACCAAAGGTGATTCCCTAAACTTGTGCCAACCCCGAAAAAGGGACAGAGCCGACCATTTAATTGACTAAGTATAAGAGGGTGGTGGAAACCTCCATGTGAGCGTCGCCCTCCATGTGGTCGAGCATCAAAAAGTTAAACCAGTCATTGCATCAGCTAAGGAAAGGAGAATTAGTGGAAACCCCCACGTGTCCCTTCTACACTCTTTCGGGGAGAAAATCCAAAGCGAAGACTTAAACGTGCGCCATCTCTCCATGTGCCTCATCGGTGCACCTTTGAAGGTCAGGTCCAAATAGAGTCTCCAAATGAGCGGGAAGCCTCCACATTTTCAAGGTTCGGGAAGGGACACGTGGCCATGTTCAAAGCCAAAAGGCGGGCCCATTTTGTGTTTTGACGCTTTGAAAATTCAAAGTGGGAAGATGGGCCATTGGGGCGACTTAGGAATTTTGGTTTTATTTCCAAAAGAGTGTAAAGGTATAAAGTGACCCGCAACCCTGCTCATGCCAAGGGATAAAGTCAAATGTTTATCCCACATCGAGAGTCAAAGGGGAGGTGGGTCGGTGGAGCAATTTGAGTTTTTGAGCCCTCATTGAAAAGAGTTAAAATTGCAAAAGTGAGCCATGATTCTATGCCACTCAAGTGAAGCCATGTGTCAGGCCTATATCAGAAGTAGATGGGCGGGATGAAATGTTCGAAGTGTCATTTCTCTAAAAGGCACAAAATACAAAAGGCATCCTCAGGCCTGCTTCATTTTAAATCTCTCCCACATGGACGGCTCAAATTCAAATTTTGCAAAGGTAGGATGAACGGCTGCGATTCAATGCATCTGGTTTTTCCACTAGGATTGGAAATGACCGAGGCATTAGAGAAGTTCAAACCTCAGTTTCTTGAATCAATTTTTTTCATTTTTGTAACCGAATGTAACCATTCTTGGAAGCTATTTAATGGCTTCTCTACGCCATTGTTGGGGTTGGATCCTAGTACTCTGTAGATGTAATAGATTCAAAGTAATCAATAGAGAAGTTTTTTCCCTTTTTTCCTCTGCTATTCCTTCTTTCCTTGTCTAAAAATTTGTGAATGGTCCATATTTTATGATAAGAAACTTTGTGTTCTTGTTTATATGATTTCTGGAACTTTGAGTCTATGGAATTATATCTATTATGAAAGTGAAAGATTCTACTCTGCATCTCCCTGGATCAATATGTATAAGGTTATACTCTGCTATCTATATTTCCTGAAGGAATTATTATTATTCTTCCTCTCTCATCTCCTTAATTCTTACATTCTTTTGTATTAATGATCTTTGGGCATAGAAATTTTCAAAGAATCAGGAATCCAAAATTTGAAAGTTGTACATTTGTATATAAGTTTTGTCTCTTGCTTTTAATAAAGGAACCTCTCCTATTAAAGAGGAGGGACTTGTTGTCCCCTAACTGTGGTTTGTTAAAGGATCATTTTAAAAACCCAACATTTTTGGTGAATCTACTGGGGATTTCATTTCAAACATATCCCTTTCTAAAATAACAACTTCAAGATCATTTTTGATCTAGCGACTCTAAGATATACTCGTGGTAAAAGGCTTTTGGAATAGAAGATTCTCATTTTCAACTTCTAGAGAAACAAAACTTCTCTCTTCTGAAAGAAGGAGCAGAGGAACTCGATCCTTAAGCACACCTCCTATTAAAGAAAGAAATTCCAAGGATAACATTCCTTAGGAACAACTCAGTCCTAATCTTTGTGTTTTGATACTTGCTGGTGTTTCAGTTTCCCCTTAAGTCAATTTTTCCAAGGATAGCAAATCCTTTTCCTTGGGGACAATAGGTTGGGCCTCTCGCTCTTCCTCAGCCATTGCACGAGTTACCTAGGGGTAACAGGAAATTTTTTTCCAAATTCCAAGTTGATGGGAAGGTTCATCTAGATGAAACATTGCAGCCTTCTTCATTGTTGCATGTGGGATTCTTGGGGTTGAACATGAAGATGTCTCTGTCAGGATATTTTTGAAGACATCACGGAAAACATTACTTGATTGGTTTTATCATCTTCTTGTTGGTCCAATCACTAATTGGAATACCATGAAACTTAGTTTGAGCATTGTTTCGAACTCTTTGAAGATGTGCACGCTTTATTAGCTCAAATCTCTCATATCAAGAAGGAACCATTCGAGCCCATGAGGGAGTTTGTGGCTAAATTCAACAAGCTCATTCATAAAATTCCACAGAACACTCATCCTGTGGATCAAATCCAAAAGTGCTTCTTCCTTAATGCTCAGTTACCTGAAGTAAGCTATGCACTAAGGAGAGCTAACCTTACAACTCTAAATGTTGATCAACGGTTAGCTATCAGTGTTGAGGATGATTTAATCATGTCTAGTAAACTGAAAAGAGAATCCTCCAAATCTAAAGCATCTTCCTCTTCCCCTGGAGCCAATTTTGATCAGTTAGTACAGAAGATTGCAAATGATCTCATTGCTATCAAGAAACAATTGGCTTAGCATACTCCTTACCAAGATATTCCAAGGAAGAATTTTCAGCCCAGAAACTATTTTCATTCTTCTCAAACTAGATTGACTATTGAAGGCCCACCCATCAAGGTTCCTGTCAATGTAACTTGTGAAGTTCAAGAACCTGATGATGAGGAGTGTAGTGAACTCTATGAAGAACCAGAAGAAGAGGTTGATGAAGAACTGGAAGAGCTTGGTGGATCTCAAGTTCATTTCCTCACCATTGAAGGTATGGATGATGAAGATGAATATGATGAAAGAGTGGCATATATGAATAGTGAGTCATATGTTGTCATGACTTGGGAGAAAATGAATAGAAAAGAAAAAGTGGTGCATCCTACTAAGAAATCCAAGGAGTTTCCTATAACTATTCCAGTGGTTGCAAGAAGAGGAGCTCATATTCCCACTACCTCCACACAAAAGGTGAGTAATGCTAATTCCCCTTCTTCTACTTTTGTTTCAAAAATTTTTTTCCTTCAAATCCTAAAACTGATAAATCAAAAGTTTCTCAAATTCCTAGCAATGATGCCCCATCCACCTTTGGATCTTTTGATATCATTGATCACCTCAAAAATACTAAAACCCAAATCTTAGAGGTAGAGTTTTACCAAACCCATCCAAAAGATTTTACTAAAATGGTAAAAATTTTCAATTCAAAATCTAAAGCTTCATCCAATACTTCTAAAGGTCTTTTTCCCACTCCCTATTCCTCACCTCAATCAATAATTGTGGCTATAGTCACTTCCCCTAATGAGAAAATTGAACCATTTTATGTGACTCTCCTCATAGTTGGCCATAAACTCTATATTGTGTTATAGACTCGGGAGCATCGAGAAAATGTAATGCCGCAAAATTAGCTCATTCTTTGGGCCTGACTCTAACACATGCCTTTGGTTCCTACTATTTCATGGAGAGTAGGAAAGTGCCTTTGGTGGGAAGAATTAAAGATGCACAAGTATTTGTTGCTTCTTTTCCAGAGAAAAGGGTCTTAGCCACTATTTTGGTAGCTTATATCCCTCCCTAATATGGGATGTCTTTGAGTAGAAATTTCTGTAAGTAGGTAGGATGTGAAATTTAGATGGATTGGCCACATGCTTTGATCTGGTCAATGGAAAAATGAAGAAATTGCTACTGAGAAATAGATTGAATACATTGTGAAAGAGACTGATGATCCAAAAGCATGAGATACTCTATGAAGATATAGGTCATGGTAACTACTTGATCGTGTCACAAGATGAGGAAAAAAATCTTAAGGGAGTGATTCATGATACTAATGGAGTTTGGACTCTAGAGTTTGATGGAAGTTTCTCTTTAGCTGGTTCTAGGGTTGGTGTGGTGCTAAAATCTCGAAGGGAAGATTTATCCTATTTCATTCAAGCTTTGTTTTGAAAATACAAACAATGTAGCTGAATATGAGGCACTCATACTTGGATTGAACATGGCAAAAGAAATGGGAGTGAAGAATATTTGTGCTCATGGTGATGCAGAGCTGATTGTGAAACAAGTCAGAGATATTTTTCAAGTGAAGAATAGGAGATTGAAGCATTATAGAAATCTTGTTTGGGATTCCATTGAAGTTGTGCCAAGAGAGAAGAATACTAGAGCTGATTCTCTAGCTGTCTCAGGATCTCTATTGATTCCTCACCCAAATTTCTCTCAGGAGAAATTTACCATTGAAATGATTCATAGGCCCAGTGTACCAGATAATGCAAACAATTGGTAGGTTTTCAATGATGATCAACACTCTCTCATTCTTGGAGCTTAAGGATAATTTTGACCGGTTGTATTTTGAAGGAAGTGAGACTTTGCCTAGAGAGTGTATACCCTCTAATGAATGAGATATCAAGGAAGAGATAGATCAAGATGTTTGCATCAAATTGAAAGGTAACAAGATTCCTAAAGGGCTGGTGAGTTTGGAATATTTGTTTGATAAGCATGATAGGTACATTAAGTCTAAAGCTTCCCAAGGATATCGAAAATATGTTGAATATG
Organism: Taxus wallichiana var. yunnanensis; assembly: GCA_018340775.1. Classification (NCBI taxonomy): domain Eukaryota; kingdom Viridiplantae; phylum Streptophyta; class Pinopsida; order Cupressales; family Taxaceae; genus Taxus; species Taxus wallichiana. Next base: position 305,607,461 of record CM031239.1, on the reverse strand, counting down.
AAAAGATTAATATTGGGAATCTTGATGAACCCAAGATGGTGAACATTGGAAAATGCTGAATTCAAGAGGAGGAGGAGAAGGTAGTAAATCTACTAAAAAGGTATGCTCATGTTATTGCCTATTCATATGATGATCTCAAAGATTTCCAGCCAAGGAAATGCAACACTTTATCCCTCTGAAACCTGGGATCAAACCATTCAAGCAAAAACAAAGGCAATACAATTCCAAGGTTGTTGGCACTATTTTTCAAGAGATACATAAGTTACTAAAAGAAAAGATCATTTTCCTATACATCATTCAACATGGATTGCCAACATTGTGCCTGTCAAGAAGAAGAATGGTGAGATTTGCATCTATGTGGATTTTAGGAATTTGAATCAAGCCTCTTTGAAAGACAAATATCCTCTCCCTATGATGGATCATGTTTTACAAGATATCACAGGCTCTGAGATGTTGTTTATGATTGATGGATTCTTTGGATACAATCAAGTGGAAGTCAGTACCCCAGATCAACACAAAATTACTTTTACTACTCCTTAGGGAACCTTTTCCTACAAGAGAATACCTTTTGGTCTTATCAATGTTAGTGCCATCTTTCAGAGGGAAATGGACTTGGATTTTGAAATTCTAAAGGGGAAGTGTGTTGTTGTGTACCTTAATGATTTGACTGTTTTCTCCAAAACAAGGGCAGATCACTTTCAACATCTTGAAGTAATCCTCCAGAAATGCAGAGAACATGGAGTTTCTCTCAATCCTAAGAAGTCTATCTTTTGTGTCACTGAAGGCAAGTTGTTGGGGCATATTGTCTCTAAAGAAGGAATCAAGATAGATCTAGAAATAGTTCAAGCAATCCAACATATTCCTCTTCCCACAAGAAAAAAGGGTGTTCACTCTTTCTTTGGTAAGATAAACTTCCTGAGGAGATTCATTCCTGATTTTACAGAACTGACTATGAGCATTGCTCACATGATGAAAGGAAAGCAAAACTTTGGTTGGAATTCTAAAGGTAAAGAAGCATTTGAAGGTATCAAGAAATCCATTGCTAAAACTCCCATCTTAGCATGTCCTAATTTCAGCAAGGATTTTATCATCTATTGCTATGCTACAGAGAGTACCTTGGCTATTGTGCTAACTCAGAGAAATTCTAAGGATCATGAACTTCCAATTTCCTTCATGAGCTATGTTCTGAAAGCTCATGAATTGAAATATACTATGATGGAGAAACATGATTTTGCAGTGGTCAAAGTTTATCAAGCAGTTTTGTTTTTATATTCTTAATTCTCACTCTGTTGTGCTTGTACCTGATACAACCATCAAGTTTATTCTTACACAACAGGAGTTTGGAACTAAGAGAGGAAATTAGGTAGCAAAATTCCAAGAATATGATCTTGATATCAATCCAACTAAGCTAGTCTGGGGTAAAGGATTATGTGAGCTTATTGCTGAAGGAGCTGATACAGAATTGTCCAAAGAAGAAGTTGATGTTCTTGTTGTCCTCTTCCTTAGTTCAACAGATGGATGATATGTTGATATTGCACATTTTCTTACTTATGGAGAGTTTCCATCCCACTTGAGTGCCAAGGAAAAGAGATATATTAAGTTAAGGTTTGCACAATATGTATTATGGGAGAATGCTTTGTTCAAGCGAGGCATATATGGAAGATTCTTGAAGTGTGTAGACAAAGACCAACAACAGAAGTTGTTCTCATCTTTCCATGATCAGGCTTGTGGGGGGCATTTCTCTTCTGCTGTCACTACCCATAAAATCCATTGTGTTGGGTACTATTGGCCTATATTGTTCAGAGATGCATCAAAATGGGTAAGTAAGTGTGACACTTGTTAGACTTTTGTTGGGAGACCTAAGTTGGCTGCTTTTACACTAAATCCAGTAGTGATTGATGAATTGTTTCAACGAAGGGATTGGATTTCATTGGAACTCTTAATCCACCTTCCATTGTTAGACATACTCATGTGCTAACTACTACTGATTACTTCACAAAGTGGGTAGAGGTTATTCCAGTCAAAATCACTACTTCTGAGGTGGTGTGTAATTTAATTAAAGAGAATATCTCGATAAGGTTTGGGATACCAAACAATATTGTGATTGATAATGCTTCGAATTTTTCTTCTTCTGAAATGATGGATTTCTTCTATGGTTATGGAATTTCCATTACTCATTCTTCAGAGTACTACCCCTAAGGGAATGGACAAGGATAATCAACAAATAAGAATCTAGTAACCATCGTTCGGAAGCTTGTCAATGATTCCCATAGGAATTGGCACAAGAAACTTTATGATGCTCTCTAGGTAGATAGAATTACACCTAAAAGAGAAATTGGAATGTCTCCATTTCAAGTGGTGTATGGTGTTGAAGCTCAATTTCCAGTAACAGTGGAATTACCATCCTTGCACTTAATGAAGGCTATTGAAGATTCAAGTTTTACCAGTTCCTTGGACAAGAGGATCATGTATCTCCAAAAGCTGGATGAAGACAGGTTGTAGGTTTTTGATAGAATCTCATCTCATCAACTGAAGGTGAAATATTTGTTTGACAAGAAAGCTAGACCCAGATATTTTCAAGTGGGAGACATTGTTCTGTTATGGGACAAAAGACATGAACCTCGAGGAAGCCATGGTAAGTTTGATTCTCTTTGGCTTGGTCCTTTCAAAATTAGACACTTTCTTTGAAGAAAACTCTTTCTATTTGGATTATATGGATGGATCTCCTCTCCCACTTCCTTATAGTGGGAAATATTTGAAGTTGTTCAAGTCCTAGGTGACTAGGTAGTCCTTCTATATATTGTGTACAGTGTTTTGGTTTTGGTCGTTCCTTTGTGTTTTGTTTTTGGTCTTTCCTTTTAGTTTTTTTTTTTTCCCGTCACTTGTGTGTTGTCTTCGTATTGGTTTTCCTTTGACTCTATTTTCCTAATGGATAAGGCACGATTTTCTTTCCCTAAGTTTTCTATGGTTCTTAATCTTTCCTCGTTCCTCTACCAAGTCATCCCAGAAAGAGCTAGTTGTTGTCACTCTCAAAATTCCCCTCATTTTTGAAGTCAATTTTTGATAATTTTGAGTTGGTGCCTTAGAGAAATCCATGCTTTGAAGTTGTGGGTGCTCGGTTTTAATATCACCCTTTCACTTGAAAATTCTTTTGTCTTCGTAGTTTGAAGTATTTTCTATTTCCCCATCTGGATGCTTGAAAAACATTTCCTCTATTCGAATGAAATTGTCAAATCCTTTTTTCTATAGCCATGGATCGCATCGAGCAGGTGTATTGTTTATAGTTCTTTTTTCCACGAGGAGCAATTTATTTTTGGGTGGAAAAGGGACAGAGTGGGCCGTTTAATTGACTAAGTATAAAAGGGTCGGTGAAATCCTCCATGTTTCCCAATGACACAATTTCAAAGTCACAACCCAAATAAAAATCAGAACATGCGCCACATTTGTCCACGTGTCTAGGTCCAATAGAATTCAAGTGGGCGAGCTCAAATTAGCTAAGTATAAAAGAATCGGTGGAAGTATCTACATGTTTCAATAATGAAACTCCAAGGGACAAAGATCCCCATGAGCGCATCTTTCCACGTGTTCCAGTGTCTAAAAAAGAAGACAAAACAAGCCCAAATCGGTGAAGTATGGAAGGGCTAGCAAACGGCACCACGTGTCTCATCGATGCACCTTCAAGGGTCGAAGCCAAAGGTGGTTCGCCAAACTTTTGATCCTCCACGTGTCCTAGGTAAAAAAAAAAGGGGCAGAGCGGCCACTTAATCAACTAAGTATAAGATGGTCGGTGGAAGCCTCCACATGCCTCATCGGCGCAACTTTAGAAGTGAGACCCAAGGGACAGACCCCAAATGAGTGCCAGCCCTCCACGTGGTCAAAGCCTCAAAAATTTAAACCAAATCGTTGAATCAGCTAAGGAAAGGATAATTAGCGGAAACCCCACGTGTCCCTTTGACACTCTTTCAAGGAGAAAATCCAAAGCAGAGACTTAAATGTGCGCCACTCTCCATGTGCCTCATCAGTGTACCTCTAAAGGTCAGGTCCAAATAGAGTCTCCAAATAAGTGGGAAGCCTCCACATTTCCAAGGTCCATGAAGGGACATGTGACCATGTTCAAAGCTAAAATGCGGGCCCATTTTGTGTTTTGTATATTTGAAAATTCAAAGCGGGAAGGTGGACCGTCGGGGTGATTTGGGAATTTTGGTTTTATTTCCAAAAGGGTGTAAAGGTATAAAGTGACCCGCATCCCCGCTCATGCCAAGGATAAAGTCAAATGTTTTTCCCACATCAAGAGTCAAAGAGGGGAGGTGGGTCGGTGGAGCAATTTGAGTTTTGAGCCAAGTGTTGAAAAGAGTAAAAATTGCAAAAATGAGCCGCGATCTCTGTCACCATTCAAGTGAAGCCACGTGTCGAGGCCTATATAAGAAGCAGATTGGTGGGCGAAATGTTCGGAAGTGTTATTTCTCCAAAGGCACAAAATACAAAAGGCGTCCTTAGGCCCGCTTCAATTTAAATCTCTCCCACATGGACGACTCAAATTCAAAGTTTGCAAAGGCAGGATGAATGGTTACGATTCAATATGTCTAGTTTTTCCGCTAGGAATGGAAATGGCTGAGGCATTAGAGAAGTTCAGACATTGGTTTCTTGAATCAGTTTCATCATTTTTGTAACCATATGTAACCGTTATTGGAAGCTATTTAATGGATTTTTATGCCATTGTTGGGGTTAGATCCTGGTACTCTATAGATGTAATAGATTCGAAGTAATCAATACCAAAGTTTTTCCCTTTTCTTCCTCTACTATTCCTTCTTTCCTTGTCTAAAAATTTATGAATCATCCATCTTTTATGATAAGAAACTTTGTGTTCTTGTTTATATGATTTCTGGAACTTTGTGTCTATGGAATTATATCTATTATGAAAGTGAATGATTCTACTCTGCATCTCCCTGGCTCAATACGTATAAGGTTATACTCTGCTATCTATATTTCCTAAAGGTATTGTTATGTTCTTCCTCTCTCATCTCCTTAATTCTTCCATTCTTTTGTGTTGATGATCTTTGGGCATAAAACGTTTCAAAGTATCAGGAATCCACACTTTGAAAGTTGTACATTTTTATATAAGTTTTGTCACTTGCTTTTAATAAGGGAACATTTCCCATTAAAGAGGAGGGACCTGTTGTCCCCTGACTATGGTTTGTTAAAGGATCATTTAAAAAACCCAACATAAGCACCTAAGCCAAATTTGGCTATGAAAACATATGGTCCAAGCCAATTGGGTTCGTACATTTCTTTCTTTTCATGATCAACATTAGTAATGTGTTGGTTCTCCTTGAGGACTAGGTAACTAACCTCAAATTCATGGGTTTTGATGCACTCGTTGTAGTGTCTCCGAAGGTTATTTTGGTAAGTTTTGAGGTTTTCTAGGGCGTTAAGATGTTTCTCATCTAGTATCTCAAGCTCTTGTAGGTGATTGACATGATAGTCCTCATCATCAATGAGGTGTTGGAGAGAAATGCAAAGGGAAGGGAGATCGGTCTCAACAAGAAAGATTGCTTTCATGACAAAAATGTTGGAGTATGGAGTAGAGTCAATTGGACTACGAGATGGATGTGTGATAAGCCCACAAGGTAGGATATATTTTTGTATGCCAATCTCCTCTTTCTTGATTGATAAATTTTCCATGTGTATTAGTGTTTTATTAGATGCTTCAGATTGGCCATTTCCTTGTGGGTTATATGGTGTGGAAATTTTTAGCTTGATGTGGAAATGGTCACAAATCTCATGAACTTCTTGATTCTTGAAGGATTTTCCATTGTCTAGGGTAGACAAAATACCATAGCGGCAATGATATGGTTAACAATAAATTTAGATATTTGTTTTCCTATAACATAGGTAAGGGGAATGGTTTTGGCCAACTTAGTGAATTTTTATATAGAAGTAATAATAAACTTGTGACCATCGAAGGAAGTGGGATTCAAATTTCCCATGAGATCGAGACCCCAGTGGAAAATGGCCATGGGGTAGTGATGGGTTGCAAATCTTGGGATGGTGCATGGATGAGGTTAGAATGTTTTGGTAGGGAATGTATTTACGGATGTAGGGACATGCACATTTTTCCATGTTAGGCCAATAGTACCCAATTCATAGAAGTTTTTAACAAGTATCACACCACTAGTGCGAGCACCAAAAATTCCATTGTGAACTTCCCTAAGTGTTAATTCGTCCTCTTAGGAGTTAAGGCATCGCAAAAATGTTCTGACAAAGCTTCTACAATATAGGGTAACACCAAGGATGGTGAATCGGGAGGCACACTAGATGAAGGATTTTTATGGTTACGGGGGAGGTTAGGTGGAAGGGTGTGGTCATGGAGATAAGTGTAGATGTCATGGTACCATGGGGACTCGGGACCAAAAATATCATGTACCATTTATGATTCGGGTACATCATATGTTGATGTCATGAGTTGTTTTATCAAGAGTTGTGAATTGGGAACATTATAAGGCATGTCCAGAAAGAGCCGATGGTTTTATGACATCTACTAACTTTTGCTGGTGCATGGAACTTGTTCGAAATGAATGTTCTGGAAGTATCCCTTGAAACTATCCACCAAGCGCTTATAAGGAGTGATCTTATCATCTTTGGTAGAATTTTCATCATTAACTTGTTTGATGATTAGTTTTAAGTCATCGAAGACGTTGAGATTTTTGATGTTCCATTGTATGGCCATTTTTAATCCGGTGAGAAGTGATTCATATTTGGCTACATTTTTGGTGTAAGGAAAATCAAACCAAAAATATTTTGGAATAAGATATCGTTGGGGAGCAATAAACAAAATACCCACTCGTGAGCCATTATGTGTAAAAGATCCATCAAAGTATAATTCCCACGTTTCTGATTCTTCAATAGTGAATACAAATTCATCAGGGAGCCACGTATTTAATGGCGTGGAGTCACAAACCGGTGCTTCTACTATTTTATCTACTAATACTTTTCCTTTGATGGCCTTCTACTTAACATATCCGATGTCGAATTCACTCAAAAGCATGATCCATTTAGCCATTCTCCTGTTAATGCTGATTTAGAGAGAACTTACTTGATTGGATCGATCTTAGTGATGAGCTTGACTATATTGTTGAGAAAGTAATGTTGTATATTTTGGGAGGCAAATGATATAGCAAGACACAACTTTTCCATAGGAGTATAATTAATCTCATAAGCTATTAGTGTTCAACTTAGATAATAAATTACTTGTTCCCTACCATGGTCATCATGGTGTGCCAAGAGAGCTCCTAAGGCATGCTAAGTAGCTGAAATATATAGAAGAAGAGGCATTCCCATAGTAGGAGGTACTAATACTAGAGGGTGAAGTAAATATTCCTTGAGCTTGTCGAAAGAGGCCTGAAATTATTCATTTCAATAGAATTCTATCTGTTTTTTATCAAATGGTGGAATGAATGTCACTTATCAACTAGTTGTGAAATAAATCTTCGATGGCTTGTACTTTTCCCTGTAGGATTCTTAGTTGTTTTAGATTTTTGGGTGGAGGCATTTCAACCACAACTCGACCTTTATCTGTGTTAATTTCAATTCCACAAAGTGTGAAACAATGAAACCGATTAGCTTTCCTAATGTGACACCAAAAACACATTTCTTGGGATTGAGATGAACCTTGTATTCCTAGAGTCTTTCAAATATTCGACAAAGAACCATGGGATGTTATGTGCATGCTTTTTATTTTTCTAGGATGTCATCAACATAATCCTCAATAATATCATGCATCATGTCATGAAAAATGACGGTCATGGCACATTGATGGGTATCTCCAATGTTTTTAATTCCAAAGGGCATGACTTGATAGAAAAATGTTCCCCAAGGTGTAGTAAAACCTATTTTTATGTTGATCTTCTTCTATAATTTTGATCTGATTATAGCGGGATAATCCATTCATAAGTGACAACATCGAGCACTCAACTATAGAATCTATTATCATGTTGATGTTTGGTAGCATAAAATAATCCTTAGGAAGGCTTTATTGATGTCGTGGAAGTCTATAAAAATTCATATGCCTATAGTCTTCTTGCCTACTAGGACAATATTAGACATCTAGTAAGAATAATCAATGGTTTGGATGAAACCAATGTCAAGCAACTTTTTAGTTCTTCCTTGACAAGCAACGTAAATTTGGGATGCATTTTGTATCATTTTTGTTTGACCGACTTTGCATCTTTATGCATTATGACATTATGGACTACTAGGGATGGGTCCAAACCCACCATATCTATGTAAGACCAGTGCGAATACATCTGAAAATTATTTTAGGAGTGTCGTAAATATTATTTTCTCTTTTTTTGATAAGGATGCCCCTAGTTTTAGGATCTTGGGGTCTTCACCCGTGTCAATGTCAATAGTTTCCTCAATTAATGATGTTGAGCCATCCTGGAGCATTTCAGGGATTTGAAAGAAGTTGATCCATAACGTGATCTTGTTCAGGATTTGGAGAATCTTGGAAGAAATATGTAAGGGGATCCTCCTCATCAAGATGGAAAGAGGTGTTGGAATAAGGTATAATTAAATTGGGATTGAAGAAAAGGGTAGGCTCTTATTTTTCAAAGTAGGCGTTAGCATTTAAGCATACTTGGAAACCCTTCTTATGATCATTAGTAGGTATGTTATCTCAAGTTCCCATGAAATCAAGAATGGCTTCATCATTTTGAAATGAATCAAGAGAGATATGCTCGATTGTTGGTCCCATTGGATGAGTTATGGGTAAGTGAGGGAAACATTGATGGTAAAAACATCAAGTATCATGGAAAAGGTTAGTGGTGGTGAGGTCTTCATATTGGCTATGGATGGAACTTGTTTCAATATTATCAATGGCCTCCTTAGTTGTGTTGGAATTATCACTAAATTCATCACAAATAATTTCACCAGGTGAGTGATACCCGAGTCCGCATCCATCAAGGTTGGGGATAACAATCAAGGGTTTATGTACGCCTTGTTCATGGAGACCTATTCCTCGTCCGAATATCCCACACTGGTCATTATCGATTCGAGGATCGTATATTTGTTGTTAGAGTAGTAGGACGGTATAGATTCGTTGATGATCCATGTGGTGTCAGATGGCTCAATGTACTCATTAGCAAGGTAGCCAAAATGGATAAAAGTGGATGATACCGGTGAATATATTTTCCTTACGTGTCGAAGCATGTTCAGAATCGTCGCGTTGTTTGGGAGATAACAACATTTTTTCAATGCTAAAAGTTTTATATTCCCTACACCCTATAGATTTTAACTTAAGAAGTGGAGTAGGTAAAAGAGGAGTGGATACAGATGGAGTGGGTAAGAGAGAGGAAGAAGACAATGGTGAGTTATGTGAGGTGAATGATAGATTATCGAGTGAGACATATGAAGTTGTCGATGATGATGGAGACGAAGATTGTGATGGTATGATTTTGGTGATGGGATAATATGGCTCCCAATAAATTTTTATTTCTAGTCTTGGTAGTATTGAAATGGTTTAGGATTGACATGGATAGTAACTTTTATGCCAATATGCTCAAATTTGAGACATCAATGTAATGTGGATGGTACGACATGCATCTTATGAATCCATGGTCGGCTAATTAACAAATTATATGGAAGTTGAATGTCCACATTGTGCACGAGTGTGGGGAGAATAAAAATTCCAACATTGATAGGAAGATATAAAGTACCCATTGATTTTCTCTCAGTATTATCATATGCTTTGATGGTAATGATGTCTTGTTTTAGATCGAACTCATTGTACCCTAATCATTGGATGAGGGAAAGGGTACAAAGATTAATTACATATTTGTTGTCTCACGAGTACTCTTTTGATGTGAGTATGCTCAACATGTACCTCAATGTATAGAGAGAGATTATGTATTGGGTCATGTAGTGGTAGGTCTTGTTGAGTGAAGGTGAGTGGAAGTGTTGGATGGGGATAAATATGGGCGATGAGTGCTTGGAATTGTGTGGGATCTATATCATTTGGCACACGAGTTTCTTGAAGGGCATGGTAGAAGATTTATTTGTATACAATGGATGTTTGGAGATGATCCATAATAGATATTTGTGTGGGGGTATTCTCAATTTATTTGATGATGTTGTATTGTGCTTGCGGTGGTGGGTTTGAGGAAGATGGGGTGGATCCTTGGACCACTACATGGATTTTGCAAGTGGTAACTGCACACTGAGGGTTTGGTGAAGGGCCTTTGACTTTTATAGTAGCTACTTGGTGGGGGAATGAGATATGTGACCAACAAGGGATTCATACTGAAATGGTACATAATGGTAGTTGATGTGATTAGAACGTTATTTGGGTGATTCAGAGTTCTTTCCAGAATTATGTTGACCTTGATTTGAAGCATGGGTCTGACCATGATTAGGTAGCAGTTCGATAAATCCGGGATTTTGAATTTGGGAGGAGGAAGATGCATTATCCTTAATTTATATTTCACCTTGGTCAATTAGATCTTGGATATAATTCTTGAGTTTCATACACCTATGAGTAGCATAACCTTTGATTTTGTGAAATTTTTAGTATTCATTCTCTTTGAACCATGAGGGCTTAGGTCAAAACTCATCAATTGGTTAAGTTTGGGGGTAAACCACCATATCAGCAGCAATTT